>CM035791.1:50169831-50274831 GCA_020466265.1 Siphamia tubifer | reverse complement strand
ACGACAGTAGTGGTAAAACTTTAATATTATCTGCAACTGCTGATAATGAAGGAATAGGTTTTGTATTGCACCCATTAAGAAGCTTTTTATCTTCGATGCTGGGGCAATTATCGTCTCTCTCTCAAAATAGTTTTATCTTTTTATCGATTCCATGCACTTCCATCCATAAATCTGCTGATAGTCTGTCAATATTGATCATTCTGTGTGGATGGATGCACAGGATGAGGTATGGAAATGATCTAACGCAGCAGCATTTATGGCTTTGTATAGTTGGTTTTTTTCCTCTTTGTTTAATGAATGCACTTATTTTTAAATGTATATTATAGAATATAAAAAGGGTGTCGGGAAAACAAGATAGCACAAATAAAAACACTTTGAAAATTTCCAGATCATCCCATCGCCAGCTCCTGCCATGGTTGCTAAGCAACCAGGCCCTGCTATTCAATTGTTGAGTGCTCCATGGTATCCAGCTGGTCCAGTTATTCCCTTAAGGCCCAGTGCATTCTGGGATACAGTACACCAGAGACAGACTGAGAGAGTAGTTGGTGCTGTTGCTGTCATTAACTAGACATTAACGGTGAATAATTTACTTTTATTTTTTTCAGTGCAAGTGCAAGAATGAATGCATTTAATTAATGTATGTGTTTTGTTCCCTTAACCAAGCAAAGAGATATGAATAATTATAATCCATACAGTTTCTCCATAAGCTGCGTTTACATTATAGTTTTTCACAGAACAATAGCGATGTTCCTACCTTTTGGACAAAATATATTTTTTGCTTTGAACACGTTTTCTGCATATTTCCTTTTTAGAAATGAAATGAAAAGTATTTAGTTGAGTATTTTTTTTTCCACAGTACCAGGTTTATTTTTCCCAGAATGCTCCATGTTTGGCCTTGAAATTCTATTAGTCTTTTGTTCAGTGCAAAATGCCATGATCGCTAGCTGTTGGAGCACAAATGATTTATCCCACCTAACATTGTTCATGTTATTTTCTTGAACTTAACTATGACTTGTTGAGTTTTCTTTCCTTGTTTTCAACTTATGTCCTTGACTAATTCCATTATTCAAGCTACTATTAGCAAATACTTATTATGATTCCACTCATTTTCCCCATCATTTCCTGCCTAAAGAGGTTTATGAATGCACTGTTTGTGAATATGTAATGGATGTCATAATTATCCCCACTAAGGATTCTGTCTGTCTGACGGACCTGGGGCATTAGCGCTTTTGTAATTTCTTTACTAATTGTATTCACTTTGCTGTTGTGTTCTACTAAATACAGATTCAATGGTCCACATTAACAGAGTTTAGATTATAAGGATTTGGGTGTTCCTTGTTTGGACGCTCCAAAGACAAGTTGAAGATGCAGTTGGTCTTAGGTTAATAATTTATTCAGGTCACATGGTGCAGCTGAATCCTACTTGTGAGTATCCAACAGCACGCGATGGCAAAGAGTCAACTTTGTCCTGAGTGTTATGTGACGTGTCTGACTTTCAGCTGAAATCTCTCCATAGCAAGTGGTGGTAATAGCCGGGCTGGCGTGGCCACAAGTACAGCAATTTACTGTAATGTCAATGGACAGATGGGTATAAAAGCCTTTGACACACTTTTCCCTCCAATGCATTCATGTTTGTTTTGTAGCAACATTTTAGTATCAAAAGCATCCCACCAACACACTGAATACTGAATTCAGTAACGAGCAACTTTTAGGAGAATGAAGGACAATTTAGAGAGAATGAGGGACATTTTAATGAAGTATAAAACTTGAATAGCCTAACAAAGTGAATGTAGTGGTTCAAGCTCTTAATGTAATATTCAAATAGAATGAGAGGTTAAGATGTGATGACCTCCGGCTGCAGAAATCTGTCAGCCTCAGCTGTCAGTCCTGCTTAATATATTTATAAATAGATGGAATATAGCATATGTCTATTGCTAAAGAGCTTTTTACAACAAAAAATTTGGTTGTATTTGCATTCAGTTTATTTATTCTTTATTTTTAAGGACATTGCAGATTAATGAACATACATGTATATCAGTGGTGACCCAAAATGATGATTAAAATAATGAGTGGACATCTGCAGTTGCGTCTATATATATATTATTTGTATATATTTCTATTCATTTTTATTATCTTTGAAATTATTAATTGTATATAATAGTTTCAGCTACAGAAGGATGACAGTCAAACGTATGTTCAGTGTCGACCACTATAATCTGTTTGACCGTTTGTGTCGACACCACACAGCTGTTATTTACTCCTGAGGTTTTTTCATATCGTTATATATATATATATATATATATATATATATATATATATCGCAGGGTTAAAAAAAATCGCAATGTCATTTTTTTCTAATATCGTGTAGCATTAATCTGAAGCACATCTCATGGAGCTTCACACTATCTTTGCTGTATGAATATTGTGGTTTGAGCTGAGAGTAGAGTTGAACATTCTGCTCTTTAGTGTCATTTGAAAGATGTATTTTTAGTAGTTTTAAAGTAGCCAGAGTTTTCATTATCTGACTGTCTCCCTGTTTCTGGATCCTATAAAGGCTGTCGACTGTGAAGCTGCTTTCCACTGAGAGGCAACAGATTGCTTATGTTGTCAGTAGTCTGGGTTAGAGGACTGAGCCAGAGCTGAGCCCCGAAAGTGGCAGCAGAGCATGGCCAAGTGCCCACACACACACACACACACACACACACACACACACACACACACAGGTTTCCATGTCTCATGAGGACCATGTTTGTAATCAAGTAGCCATTGGGTAGTGAGTGTAAACACATTAAAAAAAAAATATAGTGATAAAATGTGAAAATTAAATTAATTTGAAAAATAAATACATAAAAAGGAATGAATAAATGAACAAGAATTATTGAAAAAAGAAATGAAAGAAATATTAATATTTAAAAATGTATAAATAAAAATTAAATAAAAAATTAAATAAAAAATAAATACTTTTTTGGATGTTTTTTTTAATAAACACATCTTCAAACCTTTGAAATATACATGTTTCACTTTGCACCTGTTTCCCTCGTGCATTAATGTATTTATAGAGCTACATAATCTATACTTTTTACTAATTGGGAACTTTATTTATGTCTAATTTTGGTCCCCATAGTGTCAGAGGTCCCCATGGTGTGACTGTGTAAACATATCCAAGTCCCCATACAGATAGGAATACACACACACACACACACACACACACACACACACTGGGAGGAAGATGGAGCGTCTATAAATACACACTGGTAATGAGAGTGTGGTGTGGCTGTCATCCTTATGCTCTGTGGCCTGTAGCCTCAGCAGCTCTTTCCTCTGACTGCTGCAAACACAACACATACATGATGGACAATAACCTCAGATAACTGTAATTACACCATTACCTGCACAAAGCCTTTGGACGACTCAGCAAAATGTGACCACCACCAAAGACTTGCATTCATCTTTTCTACAGCTTACTGTTAGATTTAATTATTTGACTATTTTTTTTATTTTATAACTTATTTTTTATTTCAGGTTGTTCTTAACTAGAATGGAATAGAATAGAATAGAATAGCATGTCAATAATACAAGGAATAGATGAGACAAAAAGAGAGAAGCCATTGTTTTTTACTTTAAGAATTCATGAAAAAATCTACAGCCCTATACCCTAATGGGACAAAGTCATTTATAAATGTCTAGGGGTGTGACAAGACACAGATTGAGACGAGATGAGATTTTAAGAAAACTAAATTACAAATTATATGAATTTAACTGAGTTACACATAGACTTTATAAGAGTTAATCAACTTCTTCCTCTATGAATTAAAACAAAAATAAAATGTTATAAAAGTTCAAATAAAAGAAATAAAATTATATACTTCTTCTTTTTTCAAAATCAAATCTGGCGCTTGACTGTGGAAGTTGAGGTCCAAATGAGGAAAAGCCCCCCCCCCAGGTGCATTTTCTCTGCGGCGGGCGCACCGCACATCCAGCTCCGGCCTTTACAGAACCCTCCGCCTGGACTTCGCCACTTCCCAGATTGGCTGCGCCTTCTCCCCCAGCGTGTCAACTGCATCACCAAGGCAGGGACCGGCCCACGTATAACAGGTGCCAGGGGTGCCCGCCATATTGGCAACCCACCGACCCATCTGGAAACACAGGAATCTAATGCACACGCGGGTCAGAGGGTCTCCCAGACACCCCACGATGGCCGGTGCGTCCCGGCTAAGGTGGGATCCCGGGGGGCTTGGACACACGCGGGCAGAAAAATCAGTGGGTCATAACGAATCCAATGTCCAAAACCCGAGGGGGGGATTCCCCAGCAAATCACACCCAGGTAATACCAGTATTTTCCGACGTCTTTTCTGGCTGCTGCTGGATAACAAAACTCGTGAAACAGAATTTTAACACGATGACAAATCTCGCCGAATCACATCTCATGAGATCTCATGTGACAAGATCTCGTCACACCCCTATAAATGACAGTACCCCAAAATATAAAGGTCAAAGGTCAATTCTGTAAAGTGAGCATAGATTTATTTTAGACTTTAATACACTTAAAATCAAAGGTCTTTTTTTTTTTTTTTTTTTAATGAATTTCCTTAAATCCCACACAGGGCTCTACACTAACTTATTTTTCCAGGAGCACACGTGCCCCTACGTTAAAAAATTTAGGAGCACACAAAAAAAATAGGGGCACAAGTAGGTTTTAGTTTTAAATGTTTATTTATTTACAGTGCAGTACTTATGCACAGATACCAACATTGTTGAATGACTGCTGTCATTTGTGTTAATTTAGAGCAGACCATAACATAACTTTGTATTATGGGATGCTTTGTCCTTTGATACATTTTAGAACGTTGTATTGGCTGCCTTGTTATTAGATGCATTTTAGAATGATTAACCCTTTAACTCCTGAGACTGAGACACAGTAAAAAATAAAATAAGAGAAAATAAGCAACACAATGAACAAAAAACAGTCAAAGTGATCATATAGCACGCGTTATGGAACGTTCTAGCACGCGTTATGGAACGCGTGCTAGAACGCGTGCCATTGCGCGCACCAGTGCGCGTACCAGAACACGTCCTGTAACGCGTGATATAATAAAGACAACGCGTGGCTATGTGAACACTTTGACTTGCCATAATTAGCTCCTCAGGTCTGTGTGTGCGTCTTATTGTTGCTGCAAGAAGCACTCGCACATGTGCGACTGTTTTGTTTTCCTCGTTCGCACACTGAAATATTTGCTCGCAAATGCGAGTGAAATGGGCGCACTGTAGAACCCTGACTCTGACAGAGGATTAATAACATGAATTCTAAATGTAACTGCAAAAGATCTTTTCCTTTTCTTTTTTTTTTTTTTTTTAATTTTCAAGAACTTGATAATTTTGATGTATTTCATCCATTGTTTAATGAGCACAGTAGAGCCCACCAGTCGCTCTTAGGGGTTTATTCTAGGAACGTGGTGGCGTTGTGCTCCAATCAGTTTGAGATTAACAAGATTTGACAAAGCTCACAGCCCAAAAAAAGCACAAACTCTCAAAAAAAAAAAAAAACAGAAAAGGCTGGTTGTTGTCCCCAGAGGGCGTTTTGATTCCCTCTATCCTGGTGCCAGCTCACTTCATGCCTGGCTCTGCTCTCATTGATGTGAAAATGCTTGTACAGATAGAGGAATATCAATGTGTGTGCATGTACCACACACCTGCTCATTCATTTGTGTGTGTGTTTATTTATTGCTTTATCCTTTTGGTGGTTGGGGGGGGGGGGTCGTATTTCCTGTGTGAACTCCATCTGAGCATTGGCTGCAGCTGGGACACATCACCCACATGAAAGGGACACAGGCTTTCTTTATGTACGCAGCACATTTAAATTGTATGAGCTGCTTATTGTGATGTGACTTCACTTTGGAAGTCTAATTGAAAATTGAGATGAATACAATTTGTTTGTGGATGTGTTCAGCGACTGAGACGCCAACAAACACCAAAGGAGGAAGCTTATCTATGAAGTGTCACCAGGTTTAGGTCGGGGTTTTTTTTGTTTTTTTTTGTTTTCCTCGCAGAACACCGATATCTTTTTGGCTGAAGAGGCAAAGTTAAGTATTGATTGGGGCGGCACGATATAAAAAACCCTGACATTGTGATTTTGTTTTATTTTATTTAATTTTTTTTTAACCCTGCGATATACAGTATATTGCAATATGGAAGAAATGAGTAAATAACAGCTGTGTGGTGTCTACGTAAACGGTCAAACAGATTAGTGGTCGACACTGAACATAAGTTTGACTGTCGTCCTTCTGTAGGTGGAATAAAATTAATAATTAAATATAAAGAAACACATTAATTAAGTACTTAATTAAAAATTAAATATATGAATAAATAAATAGAAAAAGACAAATAAAAAATAAATAAATGAAAATAAATACATAGAAATAAAAAATAAAGACAAATACATAAATAATAATTTAATTAATTAATAAAAATTTGAAAAATAAAATATGAATAAATACATTAAAAAAAAAAAAAAAAAAAAAAAAAAATATATATATATATATATATATATATATATATATATATATATATATATATATATATTATAATTTTCTTTTGTACAATTATTAATTATTAATTAGTATTATAAAATTAAATGAATGAAAATAAATACATTAAAAATAAAAAAAAATACAATTAATAATTAAAAATAAATATAAAAATAAATGAATAAACAATTTAACAAAGGAATAAACAACTACAATTAAAAATAATAAAAGTATGTATGTATGTATATATATATATATATATATATATATATATATATATATATAATTACACCTGCTATGTGACTATTGCACATATGTACATTACAAACAATATATTGTGCAGCTGTAGTACTGATAGTGCTAAATGATATAATTATTATTCTAATAGTGCACTTTATTTGAGGTTTGGGTTCTCTATCCTTGAGTAGTTTGTGTTTTATTGCGACATTATAACGTAATGATCTCAGTCTGTCTTGATGAAGCTGTCTGTGGAAATCATCATTCTTACAAAAGACAGATTAGGCCCCCAGAGAAAGATGTGGGTGGATGTGTGGGACTGCTGGATCCATTCTCATGCGCTACCAATCTCATCTTGCACGGCCTGGTTTTCACTTTGGAGCAGCGGCAGCAGCAGCAGCAGCAGCAGCAGCAGCAGCATCAGCAGCAGCAGCAGCAGCAGCAGCAGCAGCAGCAGCAGCAGCATCAGCAGCATCAGCATCAGCAGCACACATTTACCATAAGCTGACCAAAAGGACCAGGAAAAGAGGCTCAAATCACTTTATGGTCCTGAGTGGCCCAAGCTCACCACAGACCAAAGCCTGCGTATCCATGACAACGCTAAGATGGGATCCACTCTTAGCACTCAGCACTGACTGAGAGGAGTCAATGGCTGAGGGAGGAAGTGGAGATAAGGAGAGATTCAATTCAATTTTCTGTGAACAGCTGCTTGGCCCTCATGTAAATGGAATAAGTAGGTTATAGTCTGAGCTACACAGGGGGTGAAACACACAAAAGCAGAACCATGTTGTCATTGTTGTCATTGTTCACTCAAGTTTGTGTCCCTACAGATGCCATGATGAGGTGTTTTCTGTTTTTCTCTTCCTGCTTTTGTGTCCAAAACTCAAGTGGATTTTTTTAAGGATCTTCAGGCAGATTAACAGCTCAGACTTAATCCTGCAGACTTCAAACTGAGTGTTGAGTGAAAATCTGAAGGTCCACTGACAGTACTAGATAATATGACCTGGTCCAGAGCTGCACTATATTATATTGTTAAAGCATCTGCATCGCAATGCACGTGTGCGCAATAGTCACGTGGCAGGTCCTGCAATTATTTTTACTTACATTTTGTTGGATATGTTAGTTTATTTAATTTTCTATTGTTTTATTTAGTTATTTTATTTATTTTTTATTGATTTGTCTTTTTTATCTTTTGGTCTTATGGTGGCGGCCATGACTCAGTTGGTAGAGCAGGTTGGTGGTTCGAATCCTGCTCTTTCCTAGTCGGTCTGTTGTGCCCTTGGGCAAAGACACTTCACCCTCCTGCGTCCAATATCACTTACACTAGTGTATGAATGTTTGGTGGTGGACTGTTGGCACAGAATGGCTGCCACGCTTCTGTCAGTCTGCCCCAGGACAAGTGTGGATACATATGTAGTTTACCACCACCAGAGGGAGCATGTGAGAGCGAATGAATAATGGGTCACTAATTTAAAGCACTTTAAGTGGCCATAAAAGTGCTATATAAATCCAATCCATTATAATTTTTATCATTTATTCATTAATTTTTTTGTATTTTTATTTTTTAATATTCATGTATTATATATATATATATATATATATATATATATATATTTATTTTTATTTAATTATTTCAGCGACAAGAATGATGGCACTGAAATGTATGTTCTGTGTTATTTATGTATTTATTTTTTTATTATTTATTATTATTTATTTATTTTTAATTCTTAATTGTATTTATTTCAGCTACAGAAGGATGACACTAAAACGTATGTTCTGTGTCGACCGATAATCTGTTTGACCATTTCTGTCAGCACCAAACAGCTGGTATTTACTCCTGAGGACTTTTTTCATGTCGCAATATACTATATCGCAGGGTTAAAAAAAAATAAAAAATACATTTCTAATTTCGTGAAGCCCTAAGCCTTGTCTAACTATTTCCAGAAGAGGCTAAAAAATGAAAACCAGACTGAGTGCAGCCGACACAACCTGATAACTTCAGTTTAACATCTATGTAACAAACGCCTGTAGGTTTGTTTAAAGCCATTTTTAAGGTTCCCTAAAGCACCAGGGAGCAGGTGTTTTTGCTCTTGGATTTCTATCCTCATCATGTTGACCTAACTCTGCTTGAATCAATAATCATTTCCATCTGTGTCTTGTTAGCCAGACAGAAATATCTCTTTATGTACACAATTCTAGTGTTATCTCTGAACATTTTTCTAACATCAGGCCCATGAATATCATTTGGCTTTAACCCATAAAGACCCAAACTTCCACACACCACCTGATCAACATGTTTTAGTTAAATGTTTGATCCACCAATATTATCAATACATGTAAATAATTGTTGTAAAATGTGGTTTATCATCTTTTCATGGTTATGAGATTTGGACATTCAGAGACTCTGTAGTTACCGTGGAAACACTGTCATCTTTCACAGCATTAGTTTATCAGTAACTTTTACTGATACTGAAATGTATGTTCTGTGTCGACCATTAATCAGTTTGACCATTTGTGTCGGCACCACACAGCTGTTATTTACTCCCGAGGGTTAAAAAAAAATTCTTTTTTTTTCTAATATTGTGCAGCTCTACCGCCCAGCTTGGACAAACCTGTTAAGTGCAGATATATTCCCTTCTTTCTTGAGTCTGATAGCTCATTGAAATGTAGATTAAAAAATTAATATTTAATCACAACTAGGGCAGAGCCTGTAGAAAATGTGAAATTGTTTGTTACTAATGTGTTGTGGAAGTGGGTGAAATGAGTTGAAAGGAGCAGAAAGAAAGACTATAATAATGAGGCTGTTTTGAAAGTGTGTACTGGAAGCTGTGAGTATGATAATGCTAATGGTGGAAGTTGTTACTGCTGGTGGAATTAATAAAATGAAGTTTCAGGTGGAGCAGAGTGCCTACCACTGTAGTGGCGACACCAATCAACACCGAGCAAGATATATTATTACAGCCATGAGGAAAGTGGGCAATGTGGCTTCGCCTACTTAACTACAGCCAACAACAAATAAACCAGAAATGAAAATAGTCTAAAAGTGAAGTGATAAACCTGAATGACAGATGAGCCAGATAGTAATGTAGTCTACAGTCGTTCAGATTGATGCAAAGTTAAGTTGAAGGTGAATCAGACGTGTCCACCTGTTAATTCACTAAATTACAGACCTTGTTTAACTCGTGCAAATGTGCCATAATAGCCTTGATCGTAACCAGACTTGCTGTGGCCGCAACAATGACATAAATGTCCATGAATTCCTGCCTGAAGTTGTTAGCGACGTGTAGCACAGTTGTGATGTTGTCCATAACAGCAGTTAGTTGTCAGTAGTAATGCACTACGGTACAGCTGTAGACAAATCAAGGGGCGGGACTTGGCAATGTGCACAACAAAGGTAGACAGAGCAATGAAATGAGTTTAATATCTTTGTTGTTGTTTGTCGTAATGGTGTGAAACTTTGCACTGTAATCCACCATAGTACTGGGAAGTCACCCTCCAAATTTTGCATCATTTGGTGGAGCTGTGCAGGTGTTAGGTGTTGCAAAGACAAACAAGACACACTACAGACACAGATTTGGTGAATTATAGATCAATCAAAGTTATTCCAAAGCAACCCCCTGTGATTAATCTGATTAATTAGTTTTTTCGTCATTTGCCAACCCTACATTAAACATTACTTTAATTACCTAAAAAAAAAAACACACACTTTTTAACACGACACTGAATAAGAGATAGGTAGAACATGTAGCATGTTTTATCAGTCTATCTTTTAAATTTCACAGTGTGGCAGGTAGAGGTTATTTCCTGGGAGTGTAATTTCCACTGTGTATGGTTTTCTTATCTGAACTTGAATCTCTCCAGACTTGAGACATTCTACAGAAAGGATAGAGAGCTCATCACCTTGTGTCTCTGTGTAGGTGGAGGAGACGGTGGATGTTGGGTCTTTTGCTGAAGAGGACATCCACATCCCCAGCATCTATGTCCACAGGATCGTCAAGGGAGGCAGCTACGAGAAAAGGATTGAGGTACAAGAAAAAGGGGAGAAAAAAACAAAAAAAGAACCTCTTAGTATATGCCTTAAAGTCTTTGCAGTCTTTGTAAAATCAGAGGTGCCTGTTGCTAGGCTAGTGAAAGTGAAGGTCTTTTATGTTAGCCAGGCACTAAAACAGCCATACCCAATCCTTAAAGCACCTAAAGCAAATCCGTTATTACTGTATGTCGAGCTGTGGACGCGCTGCGGAAACACCCGAGTCTGGACGCTCGACAATTTTTGGCATGACCACACTGAATGCGCAAAGCCCGAAATTTGATGCTGGATAAACATAGAAACCTAGATAAACTAGAAAAGCACTCTGACAGCGCAGACCTCTGCCAAGGTCGATACCCCCCAGGCTCACCACCAAAATATAATCATTACCAGATCTCATCATCAAAATCTATCCATAACTTTTTGAGTTATCTTGTACAAAAACAAAGCAACGAACGCCGGCAAAAAGGGTTTGATGAACGTGTCAGGATCCAATCAGTGTAGTTCACTGATTGGTCAGAGTTTTCCTCTGGTTACACCCTCTAGACTGGACTAAAACATTTGGGTTTTTTGACAAACATTCTATTTTAGTGTTATGTTGTTTTGAAGAGGTTTTCAATCCATATGGTAAAAAAAAATACTCCAACAAACATCTCCTATCCTACCTTTAAACCCTTTCTGACAAAGCTTTATCATTTCCCTGATTGTTCAGAAATGCAGACAGTGGCCAGAAATAGCCTTATCCTATTCTTTATGCAGTGCGTCTGACTGTGAAAGGTAGAAGGGAGGGCAAGAATTATGTTGTCATGGCTAAGTCCTCTGTCTTTCCCTAGAGATCTAATGATGACACTGCTGTCTGGGTTTTTTTTTTCTTCCTCTTTTCCTCGAGCTTTTCTCTCTTTTTGAAGGAACTTCACAAATCTAAAAAAAAAACTCACACAGGATACCTTCTGTGTATATAGACCGAAATCCCGAAGGCCCATCAAATTAAATAATGACCTTCTGAATCTTATTTACATGGCATATGAATGTTAGGAGCCAGAACAGGCTGAAACTGAAGCAGGGTTGATTCTGGCCTTATTTGAAGTCATTCTTAAGGTTTACTTTAATGCAGAGGGGAGCAGATGTATTTGCTGTTGGATTTTGCTCCCAGTCATGTTGACCTAACGATGTCATTTCCATCTGCGTCTTGTTTCCCACAGAGAACTCTCTTCCTATATACACAGCGTTGATCTGCTGTTTTTGTCATGCCTGGGGTTGGGTAGCGAAAGGGTTTCATTCGATACCGATACCAAATCGGTACTTTCAAAACAGTATCTGTTACTAAACTGCATTTAAATCAGTACTTTAAAAACCAAAAAAAACACAATGATTAGATCTCAATTGATTCAGACCAGTAAAATATGATCATAATTACCTATAAATAATGAAAACTACAGATTTTAATGTAAAAAAGTCAAATTACATGAACATTTGTATATTAACAAACAAATCTTTGACAAACACCTGAATAAATACCTGAACAAATCTGAACCAGCTTTTACGTGTATCTTTGTTTTCAGAAACGCACAGTAAAGAAGAGTCAAGAAGCCAAGCCCAAACCAAAGAAGGACTCCGACATTGTTCGGGAAAGAATAATACGTCGGGCTGCTCTCGAGTTTGAGGATGGAATGTATGGTATCCTTATAAAAATGAATAAGCAGGAGAAATTAATGCCCTATTCACACGGGATCAGTATTACTTATGGAACACTGGTAATTAGGAATAATTACAGAGAATGTCTGAGTTGTTAGTCCCATCCGTGGTTTACTCAGTAATACTTCTACCTACTTTGTTTGGGTGAAAAACAGACGTCCAGTGATAATTCAAGTCCTGTCCACATGTCTGTGTTTGTGATTTTTTTTTTTTTTTATTCATATATACATTACATATACATACATACATATATTTCAATTGTGCGCCTCTTGTCTTGGAGTGAATAATGGAAGACGCGGCCAAAATTGTGTGGCAGCATGTGGTAAAAGGAAGATATGGTCAGGCCACGCCCACCTGTACATTAATATTTATAATAATCTGAACTTGTATCTATAGATTCTGGAATTTCCCCTAGGAATATCTTATCTTATTCAATCGTCCGTTTGTTAGAGGGAAAGTTTCTGCTAAGAACTGTCCATTCACTTCCATAATAATCTGGAGACTATTTTCATCTGTACTGACCCCGCTCTTATTTTGAAGGCGTGGAGCAAATTTACAGACTGCATCCCTATCAATGACATTTTACCCCTTTATTCTCATGCATACTTTTCATACCTTTATTAATGTATTGAGATGTTGTTAACTTACGACATATACGCTCATAATGTCTGGAATTTGCATGAACTACAGACTTTTGTTGATCCCATTCGAATGCATAATAACACAGAGGTACAGGGGTAATTGCGAATTACCAGTGGTCGACAGTTAATACTTGTCCTGTGCGACTAGGGCATAAGACGCTTTTCTACCATATTGCAATACACACAACTTCACATGTTGTCCAACGGTCAAAGAAAGTCAGACCTTGGCTTCCCTTTCATTTCAAAAGTCATAATGACTAATTGCAGCCTTTGGTTCAGTTGATTGCACAGGCAAATTACAGACTGCATATATTTTCTTTTTTTTTTTTTTTAACATTTGCATACCAAGGTAAAGCATAGCATTTGTCCTTCAACCTGATGAGGCTTTGCATGTATGATCTGTCATTAACACTTCAGTGATTTGGGGCTTATTCCCATGCTGTAAAAAAAAAATCTGTATAACATATTCAGTATTTCTGTGTAATTAAGCACCTATTATTAAGCTCCTTTACTGAAATAGAAGTATGAAATAAAAACATCCACGTCCAAGGTCGACATTTCAAATCTTACTTAAAGGTAAATATCTATGAGCAGTAAAATCTAAAAATAAATCAATTAATTACGTTATTACTAATGATTCTTGTTTATTTTTGGATTGTTATTACTGCTGTATTAATATATATTAGATTTTACTGTGTGTATGGAGCACACTCCAGGACCATTCGAGCCAAATCAAGAATGGAGTTTAGAGGATAAAAGGAGAATTCTATCGTCACAATAAAATTTTGGAGATTGGTGTGTCTGACATTGAATGAGGAGGAGGTGAAAAGTGACGAGTAACTAAAGCTGCTGTCAAAATATATATGTGACCCTCCAGCACAAAACAGTGGTTCAGTCACAGCAGTATTTCTAGCTTTAGCCTCAAATAGTTGATGCATAAAATCCCAGTAAAATGTCTCCTTGAACACTTCTAACTATGAGTTTTTGTTAAATTTCTAGCGTAACTTCTTCAAATCATGTCTTTTAGGAAGAACAACAACTGACTCTGACAGTAATTAAGTCTAAAACAAAGAAAAATCGACTCAAATCACGACTTTCCTTGGCGCTGGTGTTAGGTATTTCCCCGTCATGTTTGGTACCGTTGGAAAGATGGGGATTCCCTCTAGACAACCCTTAAATAGAAATCTACAGAATTATAGATTTGAACCAATGGGAGGCCTCAGAACAAAGCCTTCTACACTAAACTAAAGCCCTTGTTGCTATGGCGATGTTGGAAAACAGCCTCTGATTGGTTGAAATAGTGTCACACAAACATTTTTAATAAACTTTTAGATTAATTTAAAATGTACATTTTTGAAATTTGACCCAAGTGACTGGTTTTGTATATATATGTATGTATGTGTGTGTATATATACAGTGAGAGTAAAAAGTATTTGATCCCTTGCTGATTTTGTTGGTTTGCCCACTAATAAAGACATGATCAATCTATACTTTTAATGGTAGATGTATTCTAACATGAAGAGACAGATTATCAAAACGAAAATCAAGAAAATAACTTGAAGGAATATATATGAATTTATTTGTATTTCATTGAGGGAAATAAGTATTTGATCCTCTAGTATGCATTAGGAGTTCTGGCTTTCACAGACCAGTTACACACTCCCAATCAACTTGTTACCTGAATTGAAGACACCTGTTCTAAATAATCACCTGTATAAAAGACACCTGTTCACAGAATCAGACAATCAGACAGATTCCAAACTCTCCAGCATGGGTAAGACTAAAGAACTCTCTCAGGACCTCAGAGACAGGATTGTTGACCTGCACAAATCTGGAATGGGCTACAAAAACATTAGCAAGATGCTGGGTATTAAAGTAACAACCATTGGTGCAATTGTGAGAAAATTTAAGGAGTATAACATGACCATCAATAGACCTCGGTCTGGTGCTCCACAGAAGATTTCACCTCGTGGGGTGGCAATGATCATGAGGACAGTGAGAAATCGGCCTGCAACCACACAGCGGGAGTTAGTGAATGACCTCAAGGCAGCTGGGACCACAGTCACCAGGAAAACAATTGGCAACACTTTGCGCCGCAATGGATTAAAATCCTGCAGTGCCCGAAAGGTACCCCTGCTTAAGAAGGCACATGTGGTGGCTCGCCTAAAGTATGCCAATGATCACCTCAAAGATGCACAAAGTGATTGGGAGAAGGTTCTGTGGTCAGACGAGACCAAAATTGAACTATTTGGCCTAAACTCTACTCGTCATGTGTGGAGGAAGAAAAATGCTGCCTATGATCCCAGGAACACTGTGCCCACCGTCAAGCATGGTGGTGGAAACATTATGTTTTGGGGGTGTTTCTCTGCCAAAGGCACAGGGCTACTTCACCGCATCAGTGGGAAGATGGACGGAGCCATGTACCGAGCAGTCCTGAGGGACAACCTCCTCCCCTCTGCTAGGAAGCTGAAAATGGGCCGTGGCTGGGTCTTCCAATATGACAACGACCCGAAGCATACAGCAAAGGCAACAAAGGACTGGCTCAAGAAGAACCATATTAAGGTCATGGAGTGGCCCAGCCAGTCTCCGGACCTCAATCCAATCGAAAATCTATGGAGAGAGCTGAAGGTCCAAGTTGCCAAGCGACAGCCCACCAACCTTAATGATTTAGAGAGGATCTGCAAAGAAGAGTGGGCCAAAATTCCCCCTGATATGTGTGCTCACCTTGTGGTTAACTACAACAAGCGTTTGACCGCTGTGCTTGCAAACAAAGGCTTTGCCACCAAGTATTAAGTGCTGTCGGATAGAGGGATCAAATACTTATTTCCCTCAATGAAAAACAAATGAATTAAAATAAATTCTTTGAAGTTATTTTCTGGATTTTCATTTTGATATTCTGTCTCTTCATGTTAGAATACATCTACCATTAAAAGTATAGAATGATCATGTCTTTATTAGTGGGCAAACCAACAAAATCAGCAAGGGATCAAATACTTTTTACTCTCACTGTATATATATATATATATATATGTGTGTGTGTGTGTGTGTGGACTTATATGACATTATAACAAAGTGTTCTTACTTAAACATTGTAAAATATTCTGTAGCTGTTGTTGTGGGTGTGAATGTCTTCGTTAATGACAGTTGCTCTTTATTTAATAACATGAAAACCTTTAACACAGAACCCATCAGCTAACCTTGGTATTGGGATCCCTATGCTGGCCAGCAACTTCATCAAACCAGACATCACTGTCCACCTCCAGAGTGAGAATGGAATTTTGGGACTGGTAAGACGTCACCCTCTGAGTGCGTTCCTGCATCTGACAACAAACAACAAACAACAACAGTCGCATCTTTTTCATCCTTTGTGTCGACTGATTTTCCTGCACAAATGTTTTCAAAGTAAACTGTAGCCAGATGAAGAGCTGTTCATTTAAGTTGTTGGAGGCCATTTCATGTGCTGGGTTTGTTACATAACTGATGCCACACTTTCTTTTTCACAGTCATTATTTGCTAGATGAACTTTGAACAAAGGCAGCAGCTGTTGTAGAATGACTTTCCAATCAGCTGTTCTGACAGAAGAATGTTGGAGACTCTGCTAATGCTAATGTGTTATTGTTAAAGCTTCCTTTAATTACCACTGACACTTATACACAGCTCCTCTACTCCTTTCTCCTTTCCTCTCTCCTCTCCTATTCTCTCCTCTTCTTGTCTCTCCTCGTTTCTCCTTGATTCTCCTCTTGTTTCTCCACTCTTTTCTCCTCTCCTCTCCTATTTTCTCCTCATTTCTCCTCCTCTCTTTTCTCCTCTCCTCGTTTCTCCTCATTTCTCCTCCTCTCTTTTCTCCTCTCCTCTTTTCTCCTCTCCTCATTTCTCCTCTCCTCGTTTCTCCTCTCCTCTTTTCTCCTCTCCTCTTTTCTCCTCTCCTCATTTCTCCTCCTCTCTTTTCTCCTCTCCTCGTTTCTCCTCTCCTCGTTTCTCCTCTCCTCTTTTCTCTTCTCCTCATTTCTCCTCCTCTCTTTTCTCCTCTCCTCTTTTCTCCTCCTCTTTTCTCCTCTCCTCTTTTCTCCTCTCCTCTCCTCATTTCTCCTCCTCTCTTTTCTCCTCTCCTCTCTTTTCTCCTCTCCTCATTTCTCCTCTCCTCGTTTCTCCTCTCCTCGTTTCTCCTCCTCTCTTTTCTCCTCTCCTCGTTTCTCCTCTCCTCTTTTCTCCTCCTCTTTTCTCCTCTCCTCTTTTCTCCTCTCCTCTCCTCATTTCTCCTCCTCTCTTTTCTCCTCTCCTCTCTTTTCTCCTCTCCTCATTTCTCCTCTCCTCGTTTCTCCTCTCCTCGTTTCTCCTCCTCTCTTTTCTCCTCTCCTCGTTTCTCCTCTCCTCTTTTATCCTCTCCTCATTTCTCCTCCTCTCTTTTCTCCTCTCCTCTTTTCTCCTCTCCTCTCCTCATTTCTCCTCCTCTCTTTTCTCCTCTCCTCGTTTCTCCTCTCCTCTGCTTTGTTGAACAGAGAGAAAATCAATGTCTCATCTAATCAGTGAGATGTGATTGTCTGTTTCCCCTTGGAGGATCTTTGCTGCTCAGGTTGAGTGACAGGTGTGACTCAGTACCTGTCGGCTTCTTCTTCTTCTGTGCATTCTTGTTTATTTTATTTCTTCTTGTGTAGGGTCCGTACCCCACAGAGGATGCAGTTGATGCAGACCTGATCAATGCAGGTGAGGGCTGCTCTGACTAACTCCATCCATTAAAAAAAAAAAAAAAAAAAAACATTATATATACAAGTTTTGTTATGTTTGAAGGGGTTTGTTTGTTCATGAATTGTTTAATTTTATTTCACACAAAATCATCAAAACATCAATCAAAAAGGTCAACACATAATTTTTTTTTTTGCACATGAAAAAAAGTGGGAAGAAGTAAAACCTATGAACTCCGCCCCCTTTTTACAAACTAATAATCTAATAGATTCTGCATTTAACATACGTTTTTTCATCCATTTATTATTAACACAAATCATCCATAACCATTTATATTATGCAGTGTTTTGTTTTGTAAGGCACCTCACACAAGCTAAAGTATATAATAATCAACTATAACTTTATTTAGATTCACTTTAGATATAGACTATAAATACAGGATGTAATAAATATGTTATTTCTTAATCATAGTAGTCTATATATTCATTTATTGCAATAAAATCTTATTTTATACATTCTTCTATATTATAACATTTTCACTTATTCAGATAATGTTCTGTATTTTGTTATTTTACTAGATTTATTAAAAGCATAAATTTAAGAATTATTATTTTTTTAGATAGATTTTGATCCAGATTATTCCACAGATGTTCCTCTGAGCAGAAATACACTGTTTTTTTTTATTATTATTATTTGTTCTACACTTAATTTTCAGCATTAGTCTGGGTTTGTCTTGCATCATTTCATATATAGTTGTGTTTCATGGTAAAGTGTGTTGACAGTTGAATGTGTTATTTATAGATGAAATAACCTTGTAACCCTAACCCTTGTACAGGGAAGGAGACGGTCACTGTGCTCCCTGGTGCTTCCTATTTTTCCAGTGATGAGTCATTTGCTATGATCCGAGGGTAAGACCATTAACATCTTATCTCTTTACATGTAGTGTCTGAAGCTCAGTTTGAATAGACCCCCCACCCCCACCCCCGGTTTTCATTTACAATTGCTTTCTCTTTGCAATCCTTAATAGTTTCTTACCTGCACCATAGTTCATCCATGACCATAAAGAAGGATTTGACCACAGGACCTGGCCACAATTTGCAATACTGGATAATGGCCACTGTCACTAGTACAACGAGACAGCAGCCATGCCAATATTCCCAAGGTCCCTGGTTCTTATCGATTTGCCAGCTGTCTGAGATTGCCCACCCGCACTCCCTGCAGCATCACTTCTGTTTGTCCACCCAGTAGAAATCCAATAGCGCTCATAAATAGTGGTGGCACTAGAACCACACTGAGTCTGTGTCTGTCTGCATTTTA
Source organism: Siphamia tubifer (assembly GCA_020466265.1). Classification (NCBI taxonomy): domain Eukaryota; kingdom Metazoa; phylum Chordata; class Actinopteri; order Kurtiformes; family Apogonidae; genus Siphamia; species Siphamia tubifer. Next base: position 50,255,707 of record CM035791.1, on the reverse strand, counting down.
TGCATCGTAGTGAAAAAGCTGAGATTTGCTGAGAACGAATAACATTGTGTATTGTTGATTATGAATACTATGTCTTGTGTCAAATATCACATCAGTTTTTTTATTGCAATTGTAGTTAGGGATGTGACTTTTGGTCCAAAACACTATTCGAAATTCGCTAGAAACTATTAGAATATTATACAAAAATCTAAAGTGTTTCCACGACCCCAGCTCCCCACCCCCCAAATACACATGTAATGACAGAAAGGGTAAAAGAGGTAACCAAACGTTTACTGAATAAACAAGAACATTTCAAATCGCACAACAAGTGAAATAGTCCATTGCTAAGTGCAGAGTTAGACGCTCTGGAAAGTCATGATTTCGTTGCATTCCTGTTTTTAAACAACCTGTTAGTAGGTTAAGCTTTTCTGTTGAATACAGCTTAATTTCAATGTCTAATGAAATACTGGACTATGTTTTTAAAAAAGAATGCAAAAAAATCGTAAATTTCCAGACCGTGTAACTCTGCACTTGACAATCGACTATTTTGGGCTTCCTCCTAAAACGTCTTGTGAATACACAGAGGTACATGAGCTTGAGATAAGAAACTTTGGACATACTATCCGTTGACATGAAGACCTCAGGACACTTGGGTTTGTCTTTGGGCACCCTCTACTTACTACCACGTAAGTGTGATGTGGTTTAGAACATTAGAAAAGGTCTAAAAATAACGTTTCATGTTAGTGAAAAAACATGCTTTAATCACTTTGGTGCTAACACAGTTTGGCTCGTCTCGTCATCTGAACCTGCTTTATCCTCACTAGGGTCACAGGGGTCACTGGGGGCGTAATCCAGCTACAATGGGTGAAGGCGAGGTACACCCTGTATGAGTCTCCAGTTCATTTCAGGGCTGAACATATATAGACAAACAATCACTGTCACACCTATGGATAAAACCCACGCAGACAATGTAAACTCCACATAGAAAGGTCTGGTGTGGGATTTGAACCGGGGTCCTTCTTGCTGTGAGGCATGAGTCCTCACTACTGCACCATTGTCCCGCCCTACATGGTTTTGTTTTGTTTTTAATTTTACATGCACTGATGCTTTTTAAGAGTTTTTTTCTTGCTGAGAAGGAGGGTCTAAGGACAGGGGATGATTATGCGTGTGTTTTTTTTTTTGTTTGGTTGGTTTTTTTGTAAAGCCCTGTGAGCCCACATTGTCGTGATTTGGGGCACTTTAGATACAATTTAATTGAATTGAACTATAAAATTGCTAAAGTTATTTTTTACTCTGGATAATCCCTTTAAGTATTGATTTAGGTTGTCACAGTTTATCATTCATTCACTCATTCATTCATTCTTCCATTCATTCATGGGAGGGTTGTGCTTGTGTTGGAGCCCTTCCGTGTTCGTCATGGGGTGGACATATAAACACAAACCACCATTCACTCTCACATTTACTCCTAGGGGTGATTTATATTGATCAGTGAATCTGTTTTGCATGTCTTAGGACAGTGGGACGAAGTGAGAGTACGCAGAGAAAGCTCACACAGAAAAGTCCAGCCACATCTAGGAGCTTTTAGCATGAAGCACCAGTGCTAACCACTGCACCTCCACTGCATCACACATACCTCCTCCTCTTATATTATGTAGATTTTTCTACAATACCAGTGCGTGTCATGTGCTGACCTCAATCTAATGCAGGTGAAACACTGGCTTAATACCTGTGACCTATATTTGATGGTTTAAGTGCATGTTCATTACACAAAGCGACAATATTAATGTGCAAGTTGGTGTGTAATGGCATTGTTTTCTCCCTGTTTTCCCTGTACACATGGATGCACATGAACTGGAACTTCTGAAAATGTCATCCTAGAAAGCGCAACCTTAAACTCTGTCTACCTGTGAAGGAGAGGCCCAGATGTAAAGAATAATATAATGTCATTTTTTTTTAGCAAATGTTGTGAAACTTTTAATTACCAGGAGGAGAGAAAATGTTCAAATTAAAATAATCATTTATTGACCAGACAAACAGAAATTTCTGTTGCTGTGAGCAGTGAGAACAAACACAGTGTGTTCTAACCATGATGTAAAAACCCAGCAGTTATATAGCTGACTGGAAACCTTTCACTTAGACTATGTCCACATGGCATGGTAAAAAAAAAAAAAAAATACGACGTCCACACTGGAAATGGATCAGGAAAATATCATGTAAACATAGCAACGAAATGCTGTAATACACATGCCACACCTCTAGGTGTGCTGTAAGACAGCCCCAGCAGATACACCAGAACAATAGAAGAAGGAAAGTGCATGCACATACCGACGCCAAACGCACCCCGGAAATAAACAACAACAACAACAACAAGGCATGTGTAGGCGTCTCTGCTGTTCATCTGGTTGGTTTAACATCAGTAGATTTTCCGTCAATACAAACACCAGTAAACTGAGCAGTGACTAAAAGCTCTGCTACGACCACTACTAGGGTAGTAGCTTCTGCACCGAGTGGGACAGAAATACTTTGACCACAAGCCTGAAAGTAACACATGATGAACAAGATTTTGATCCACTGCCCCCATGAAGTAACACAGAAGATGTGTGTGTATGTATGTGTGTGTATATGTATATATACAGTATATATATATATATATATATATATATATATATATATATATATATATATATATACACACCCACACGTCTTTGGCAGTCAATGAGTTAAAATGATATACTGTTATTTGTCATTACTTAATAATACATAGTAAATGTAGTTAGCCAGTAACCAGGTACATTTCCATCAGACTAAATATCTACAGTAGTGAGGATGGAACATCTATGTTTTTGTTTTTTCCATTTGAGCTCCAGTTGCAATCTCAGGTCTTGGCAGATGTGCCATTCTTCATATCTCATGTCACAAAAAAAGCTGCAAATGTAAGAATACTGTCTTGTTTTGATGAGTGGACTTGAGGGTTCAGAAGCTGAAGGGACTCAGAAGCTGACAGCTGTCTTCTTCTGTTGCCCTGTTGTGTTTAGGGGTCACATCAACTTGACAATGCTGGGAGCCATGCAGGTGTCAAAATATGGAGACCTGGCCAACTGGATGATTCCAGTAAGTACTTTTTTCTTTTTTCTTTTTTTTTGGGGGGGGGGTTCTCTTATGGTTTTCCAAATGAATGGTTTCTTGCCGGTCAGCACAGGCTCATCAGCAAAACCATATACAGATTTGGATGACATTTTCTGGAACTGTTGATGCTGGCACCCAGGCCAGGGGGAACTGAGGTGCAACACAAAAGTGCTCCCCTCCTGCTTCCAGCTTCCTCACAACAATAATGATTCACATGACTATAGTGCAGTTCTCTTATTGTACATAGGGTACATAGAAATGCTGTTTGTCCATGCGTCCGTCTGTCCAGGAACACTGTAGTCTCATTAACTTTTGACAGATTTGATAGAGCCTCACTAAATTCACACCACACATGCCTCCTCTCATGAAGACCTTGCTCAAAACCGATGACGAGTGACCTTGACCTAATTTTCAAGGTCATACAGCAACAAAATGGGAGGAATAAGTTCTCTCAGCTTTGATGTTGAATCACCTGTCACATGTTTTAAATACAGAATAACTTTTATTGAACTTGGGAAGGAGGTATAAGGTCCTACTTTACAAAACTAACAGATACAAGCACTCATTCATCCCACTGTCAATCACACTCATTCATAAACAAAGGGCACGGAATAGAAAAGAATGTTAGAGATGTGGTGGGGCCTTGACCACATGTCTTATGTTTTATGTGGCTGTTGAATTTTTGTTATTAATATCATGAGTTTTTTTTTTTATTTTATTTTATATATATATATATATATATATATATATATATATATATATATATATATATATATATATATATATATGGTACCAGTTGTGATCGGAGCACTAGGGGCAGTGACCCCCAAGCTGGGAGAATGGCTCCAGCAGATACCAGGAACAACATCAGAGATCTCTGTACAAAAGAGCCCATTGCTAGGAACAGCTAAGACAGCTAAGATCCTGCGCAGAACCCTCAGGCTCCCAGGCCTCTGGTAGATGACCTGAGTCTGAAGGAGACACCGCCCACGTGGGGCGAGAGGAAATTTTTTTTTAATTTTATATATATATATATATATATATATATATATATATATATGCAGTATAATGGTGGTTCCCAATTGCTCCAAAGTTATTTATCTTGACCGTTTACCATTTAATGGCGTCCTATTGGAAGTCATGCAGTAGGGTTAGAGGTAGCACTATCAGTGTTTATGGTATGTTTGGGTCTTTAATCTTACATTGTGCAACAGTGGTGCCAAAATCACCATGGCTGTTTACTACAATTATGACTTTTGGTACAATGGATCATCGTGACGTGTGCTATATATAGCTCACATCACAATGATCCAACCCTCTGCCATCACTCTGTCCAACTTCAAGCCCAGTGAGCTACAGTGTCATTGACTCATACGTTTTTTTTTTTTTGTCACTTGTGCAACAGGGGACACAAGGCCTTCAGGCCAACAGCAACCTATTTTATATTTTAATAAAATGTGTCAGGGAGGGTGAAACCAGAGCAACAAACAAGAATGACTCTTTAACTCATTAACTGCCAAAGACATATATGTATGTCTTTGGCATTTTTCATGGGGGCAGTGGATCAAAGTCTTGTTCATCATATGTGTTAATTTCAGACTTGTGGGCAACGTGTTTCTGTCCCAGTCGAGCGCAGAAACTGTATTTCTGTAGATTTGTGCCTCGAAGAAGACGGGGGTTGGCGAGTTGAGAGAGTGAGAGAGAAAATGCCGCAGCGGGAGATGAAATCGAGGGGATAAAAAAAAAATAAATACCAGCAGCTTACACTGGCACAGAGTTGGTCTGGCAGTGGATCTGCAAGTAAGAGTGTCACGAACGTGATTGATAAGGATGAGGTGGTAGATTCACTCCCACATCTCTGGGAATCCAGCACAGTCTGTCCCTCTGGGAGTGCAGGTAAACCCGTTATAACACCATGTTGCTGTTCGTGTTTGTGCATGTGTGCTGGTTTGGTACATACCAAAAGTTGTGAACATTTGTGAATGAGGCAATACAAGGTGTTGGGACAACTATTTTTTGGGTCTTGAAAGTAACTTGGAAATGGCCAAAAACTGGCAGTATGGAGCTGTGTATTCTGAACATAGCTAGCAGTCAATGAGTCACAATCTGCCACCTGGAACACAGCAAATACAAAAGACACACACAGGGGAAAACACCACCATGTGTCCAGTAGGGTACATAACACACCACATCACAAAATATACAGAAAGACCAGGGGTCAAATCACACATGATGAAATTTTGGTGGTGATGGGAGGTTGCTTTTAATTGGGGTTTGTTTGTCTGTAAGCAGGACAACTGTAAAAGTTCTGGGTTTTAGTAGAAGGTCATCTTTGTGTTTGCACATGTCAAAGCCACATCCTCATTTCAGTATCCTGGACACAACCTTGTCCTGCTTTCCACAAACCCAGATAGTCTGATGATATCCAGGATACTGTTACATCTATACTTATGCTTTCTGACACTGTAGAGTTCTGTATAGTTACAAAATAATGTGGCAGAATGACAACAAAAAACTGCAATGAAAGCATATGTGTATAGGATGAACAGAGACGTACACACACACACACACACACACACACACATTTCCATGTCTCATAATGACTAAGTTTATCACCAAATAGTCATTGGGTAGTGAGTGTATTTTTTAAAATAATAAATACAAAATAAAAAAAAATACATAAAGAAAATAAATATTTTTTTAAAAAGCATACAAATATATTTTTAGAAAAAAGTACAAACATCTCTTCAAGCCAAAAATACAAAAAAGTTTAATATTTCGCTTTGCACCTGTTTCCCCCATGCTTTATGAGGACTTCCGAGAAAACAATAAATGAATGTACTTATAGGGGCACATCATTTCTATTTTACTAGCGGGGACCTTTATTTATATTTAACTGTCATGGGTACCTGATTTTTGGTCCCCATGGTGTGACTGTGTAAACATATAAATGTCCCCAGAAAGATAGGAATACAAGCACACACACACACATTTGTCAGGAAAAATGGAAAAATCATCTGAACATTTGAAGTCTGTCATAATATAACAGACTGTTGGCTTTCATAAAATGAACAATGAAAGCCGAACACAGTGGAAAACTACTGAGACATTCTTTACTGTATGGTTTAACCTCAGAACTAGTCATTGAACTGATGACATGATGCCCCTCTGCCCTCAGACTTCATCATTCTCATCCGTCCTGGAGACAGAGATAGAATAACAGGAGGCTCATGTTGATGTTGTCCCACATTGGTGACGCTAGATGAATCCTGGGAAGAGAATATGCTGTTGGCATTTAATAGAGTCCACTGTAAACCAAAGTGGGCTCATTTTCTATAATAGTTCTAATAAGAAATAAAGTTAATAGTAAACTGTAGAGGAGCATGTGGTCATGAGTATTATACTTTAGAATAAGAGTCCACAACATGTAGTTTTATAAATGGGGAATTTGTTGCCGCTAAATACTGTGCTTGAGTAACACTTTGTATTGCCTTTTTTGGAAATAAAAACATAGAATTAAAATTTGATTTACAATTATTGCCCCATACTGCTGCAAAGCAGTGTTAATTTCATCAGATGGGATGAGACAAAATATTTTTCCCATAATAAAGTCGGGACGGTGACGGGACGACACAGCTGTTCTAAAAACACTCACGATAACCGTGCTAATGTGCGTGTTCGTAGACGAATATAAACAAGATGAAAATGTCTGAGCACTGCAGGCTGGAAGTTGAACTTTTAGAACAGGTAGAGGTAGCTGTAGTGTTGTAATGCTTTTTTGTGTGTTGCTGTTTCTAATAAATTGAAGAAGCACTGAGGATTTATTCAAGTCAATTCAATCAAGACGTAATTAATATGTTAGTTGTAGAACATAAGTGAACTGGAATTAATACACAATGATATTCCTCAAATAAATGGAAAAAGACTGACATGTTTGGACTAAAACTGGACTAAAATACCTTCCATTAATGTCTGACTAAAAGTAGACTGAAATGTTGAGACTTTTAGTCGACTAAAATATGACTAACAAAAATGATTTGTGAAAAACTAAGATGAAGAATGAACTTTGACAAAAAACGAAGGCTAAAATTAAAAATGGTTAAGAAAATTAACAATGCTGCAAAGTAGTTTAAATATGGAAGAACAAGAGAATTATACATTATGTAGAGAGATTTCTGCTTTAGAGGGTTTTTGGTTTTGTGCATTATAGAAATGCTTTCAGCTATTTTTGATATCAGAAAATGCACATAATTAAATATGTTACTTTATTGCTTCCTCCAGATAAAATTCATTCATCTTTTGGATTCTATGGCCAGAGCTGCAGATTGCATTTGTTCATCTGTATATATGCAAAGCTGAGCCATAAATAATTCTAAGATGTTTGTTGAAAGGCAGACTGCAGCATTTATCAGACAGTGTCTTGGCTGTCATTCACCCCCAGAGATTAGCTTGTTATTGAGGAGCAGCAGCATCATTTGGGTGGTGGGTTTAGGGGTGTGTTTGAGTGCTGTAGTAGAATGGGCGGACAATATTATTGCTAGATGTTTCGTCAGGTCAATTGGTCTAAAGACCACACAGGCTACGCTTCTCCTCAGTGATTACTAAAGTCAAGAACCCATTAAAAGCCTGTTTCTAACGTGGGAGGGTTCAGCAGCACACAGCTGTTTCTGCTCGACTGCAGAGCACATGCAAGGTTATTTCCACCAGTCATCTTTCCTCACCAATCAACCAATAGATTAAAGATTTTTATCAACTAAAGGCATCAAAAGACCCGTACAAATTACACGTGGGATTAGGGCTGCCAACTGACATTGTGATTATTTTTTTTTTAACCCTGCGATATATATTGTAATATGAAAAATAACAGCTGTGTGTTGCCGACAAACGGTCAAACAGATTAGTGGTCGACACAGAACATACGTTTCACTGTCGTCCTTCTGTAGCTGAAATAATTAAATAAACAAATAATGAATAAAGATAGATGAATAAAAATAAAAAAATAATAAAAATTTAATAAAATTACATTTAAAATTAACAATAATATATACAAATGCTAGCCTAGCTGAGCTAGACCCCCCTAAGTGGCAACAAATCTAATGTGCTTCTATCGTAGTCGAGTGACCCTCAATGTAACTTTTGGGTAGATTTCCCTGAAACTAGCCGACAATAACAATGAATATAGAGTCAGAGGGCGGGCCTAACAAAGTGACGCTGGAATGATCCAGAGAGAAGCAACCGGAAAAAAACAAAGAACAACAGGTGTAATTTCCTTTTAACAAAGATGAGTGAAGAATGTGAGAAAACATCAACAATCTTTAAATTCTTTTACAGTCATTAAGCTCCATAATCCACCATTTTATTGAGTCATTCCTAACTTTCTCCAGACTCCTCCCTCAATTTTTGAAGTCTAACTACATCATCCTAGCCTAGCTGCACTATCCTTAGTCATTCCATAGTCAGAGGAGGCGGGGCTAAAAGGTTGTCTTTCAAATCCCTCTGTATGCAATAGGACGGTACTACAACCAATCAGCGTAATCTTTAGGATGACGTAGTTAGAGCACCAGGAAGTTGATGCAGGAGTCTAGAGAAAGTTAGGAATGACTAAACAAAATGGTGGATTATGGAGCTGAACGACTGTTGTCGCTTCTGTAAAAAGAATTTAAAGATTGTTGACGTTTTCTCACATGGTTCACTCATCTTTGATAAAAGGAAATCGCCTCCCATTTTTTTTTCTTGTTCGATAGTTGTTTTAGTGTCACTGTGTTATGCCCGCCCTCTGACCCTATACTTCACCATGATTCATTGGCCAGTTTCATGGAAGCCAAAAGTTACATTGAACGTAAGTAGACTAATACGGTAGAACATTCGATTTACTGCCGCTAGGAGCTCTAGCGCGGCTAGGCGAACAACATCCAAAATATTATACTCATTGGTTGTAGTACTTTTAGCCCTGCCTCCCTTGCCTATGAAGCATCACTAGACCCATACATACTATCCAAATATGTAAAAAATAATAAAAACTATAAAATAAAAATAATTGTAGCACCTGCGCTGCAGCTCTATCTACATGGGATATTTCTCCCTAATGCAAGTCTCATCAGGCAGCGCTTTCTACAAGAGTGCTGATGTAGATTTGTTTACGTTTCAGTAAATCGGCTTTTGTTTGTGTCCATTTGTCCTTGTTTGTCTGATGTAATTGTGAGTCAATTGGTGCATGATTAAATATATTACAGATACTGAAGACCTGTAATGGCAGCTTTATTTGGAGGCAGAGAATGTACATTGTTTATCCCTTCTAAGAACTGGACAGTAGGTGCATCAAAATAATGCAGCACAACCAGTACATATTCTAACCTACGCTTCAATCTTCATTATCCCCCTTTTTTTTTTCTGAAAGGATGGATGAAGAGAATTACATTCCCCACCTTCTGTGATAATGAAAATTATTCACTATCTAAAGATGGGTACGTGGCGTGAAATTAGAAATGTTTTACGTAGGAGTCGGGATGCAGTACTCTCAGCGTGATTATGTTGATTTTGAATGCTTTTAATATGCAAAATGCAGATCAACATTTTCCAGTTGAGGGCTTTGAAATGCTTTTACATCTCCACTCAGCCTGAAACATCTGGAAAAACAATAGATGCAGAGAAATCCGTAATAGAATCCAGGCTGATGTTTTACATGTGGTGGTCTGTTTTATCATTGAGCTGTTGAGGGTTTACCAAGTGGCCCTCGATGGAGGGTTCTTACACTGTGAGGTTCAGAGGATGCACAAAGAGATTGTTTTTTTTGTTTGTATTTTTTAGGGGAAATACACCATGACCCACAAAAAAAAGCAACACACGGTTTCCAAACAGTTAAATATATCTTACTGATGTTAATGAGGATCTGATAAATATGGAGATGGTCATGAATGCATATCTGTGAAACATAAATTTATATTACATGTACACCCTGCATATTGTGCTGTTTTAGATGGATATATTTATTTATTTTGTCTAGGGTACTCTTTTTATATTTTTAAAGGGGTGGCCGTGGGTCAGTCCAATAACCGAAGGGTTGGTGGTTCGAATCCCACTCGGTTCTAGTCAGTCCATTGTGTCCTTGGGCAAAGACACTTCACCCTCCTGCCTCCACTGTCACTCACACTGGTGTATGAATGTTTGGTGGTGGTGGGAGGGGCTGTTGGTTCATATGTAGTTCACCACCACCAGAGGGAAAATGTATGAGTGAATGAATAATGGATCACTCATGTAAAGCACATTGAGTGGTCAAAAAGTATAATATAAATAAATATAAATCCATTATTATTATTATTATTATTATTATTATTATTATTATTATTATTATTATTATTATTATTATTATTCATAAATAAAATATTTGTTACTGTTTATATATATATATATATATATATATATATATATATATATATATATATATATATATATTGTAGTTATTTTTTTGTAAAAAAAAAATCTTTGGCACCCAAAGTGGATTGCACTTCCAATTATATTATATTCTATTCAAATTAGAGCAACACAATATATTGTTTGAGTATCGACATCAGAATGTATGTGTTCACAATAGTCACATGACAGGTCCTGTTAATGTAGGAGACAAATGATCTCGACATTTTGTAATTTCAATGGAACCTGACACACACTGAACACATCACAATCATTCTGAAGCAGTTTGGACTGAGTCATAGCGATACTGAAAAATGAGCGACCAAGAGAAAAATCGCCTAAAACCAACAAGAGTAAAGGCTCACTGCCAGAAAGAAAAAATAACCTCAGTTATGTGGAATTCTTTAGTTGTATTTATTTATATATTTATTTGTCTTTATTAATTTATTGATGTTTTAATGTATATTTTATTCTTTAAATTATATTTTTTATAAAAAAAATTTTTTATTAATTTTTTACCATTATTTAAGCTACAATGTTGTAGGGTTAAAAAACATTGTAATGTCAGTTTTCCGATATCATACAACCCTAATTGAAACGTCAGTATGTATTTTCCAACACAGAGGTGATTTTCATTGTCGGTTGTAAACAGAGGGAACAGCCACGCAGTTTCAGACGTATATTTCCAAACCCCCAAAGGCTGTGTTTAACCGTAGAACTGCAGCTCAAGCGTCTGACTATTAAACTGCAGTTACATGCTCAAGTGCTCCAGATAAGACCTTATGGAGCTCTAATGAAGGAGCTGCTTCAGAGGATAGTGTGTCTTTATTGGAGCCGTTTTCACCATTTTCCTGTTGGACTAGAGTATAAACAAATCTTTGCTCTATAGAATCTCGCACAACTTGGACTTGATTTACTGCAGTGGTTCCCAATAGTGTTTCTGTTGGGCCAAAAAAAAGGGCAAAAAAAATGTCCAGTTCCCCGTCAACAAGTGGTTCAGTTGGTAGAGCGGTCACGTCCCGGCTCTGTCTGTCCACACGTCCAAGTGTCCTTGGGCAAAGACACTGAACCCTGACTTAGTCTCCCAGTAGGACTGACAGAACCTTAGAAACCTACTAGTGTAGGTATGTATGTTCAGGGTCGACCACTAATCAGCACCACAACAGCCGTTATTTACTTCTGAGGATTTTTTCATATCGCATGGTTTAAAAAAAAATTTTTAAAAATCGCAATATCAGTTTTTTTTTCTAATATCGTGCAACCCGAGATGCAATCTAATTTATTGTGACATGAATAATTAACCATGACTCACATCATGCATCATATTTTTGGTTTATGCCTCTTAATGGTTCTGTTTGGTTAAAGGTTGAAATCCCAGGAATTTAAAGGTCATCAGCGCTTTAAAATATGAGTTGTAATATTTTCCTGTATAATATACGATAGTCACTGTTGTATAGTACGCTACAAACACAACCCTTTTCCACTCATTTTCAACGTAAAACCCATTGTGCTCCTGTCAAGCCTGTCTCTCTCTCTCTCTCTCTCTCTCTCTCTCTCTCTCTGTCTCTCTTCCAGTCTCTCTCTCTGATGCTTGTCATTAGTTGTCTGGGTAACGAAGGCTCGTGGCAGTCCGTCGCTATGTTATTAAATAGAGAGCCATTGGTATCAGACAGCGGCGATTGTCAGAGAATTTGAGGTGAAGAGAAAAGAAGCCAGTTGGTGAAGAAAGGAACTCTTGGATTGTGAAAGAGGTCATTTTCTTTAGTGGTTCTGCCAATGACTGGACAGTGAATACACACACACACACACACACACACACACACACACACACACACACAATGACCAAGTTTATAATCAAGTAGCCATTGGGTAGTGAATGTAAACACATCTTTTTTTTAAATAAAATAAAAAAAAGAAAGAAAATTACATAAATTTAAAAAATAAAACTGAATGAACCAAAAAAAATTAAGAAATAAATGATAATAATCAATCAAATTTTATTTATATAGCACCTTACAACACCAAAAATGTGCACAAGGTGATTTCCAAAATGAGATAAAAACAATAAAAAAACAAGTAACAATTAAAAAACCAAGATACAAACAAAGATAAAAGTAAATGTATCTTCAAACCATAGAAAACATGTTTCACTTTACATCTGTTTTTCCCATGCTTTATGGGGACTTCCTGAAAAAACAAATGTATGTATGTATTGGGCCACATCATTTATCATTTTGGTTCATATAGTGTCAGAGGTCCCCATGATGTGACTGGGTAAACATATCAATGTCCCCATAAAGATAGGAATACAAACACACACACACAAGGACATAGTACTCTGTTGTCATGGTAATACACAAAAAATGCAAACTATTGTCAAGCCTAGTAAGAGAAATACAGTATTTGGCAGAAGACACTTCCCATGATGCTTCACCTGTGCACAAGTGCTGCAGCAGCATTTTTAAAAAAACATTTCCACTGTAATCCATGTATGTTAGACACAAAAAAGAGCAGATATGCAGAGGTTTGTGTTTAAAAATACACTGAAAAAAAAGGAAGCAAGAACAGAGAGAGAGAGAGAATATGATAAATTAATTATAATATAACTATTGTATATCACTAGCATATCAATTTACACTACATTTATAGATAGTGTAAGTCTATATATATATATATATATATATATATATATATATATATACATATATATATATATATATATATATATACATATATATATATATATATACATATATATATATATATATATATATATATACATAACAATCACACTACCTCATCCACAGTTACAGACTTCCTGTTCCATATACTTATAACATGAATTGTTTTTTCAGAAAACATATTAACATCTGCAACCACTGTCCATGATTTTTTTAATGTAAATCTGAAAGACTTTATTTTTTTTCCACTGTACCTGGCATTGAGGCTTCAGGTGATGACACTGGCTTTGTCTCTTCTCTCATACATGATGATAGGTGTGATGTGATGTGAGCTCCATGTTCTGTGCGTTCTGCATCACTGCTACTGCCTCCCCTTCACCCCGTGTTATCTCCGCTCTATGAATGAACCCTCCATCACTTACATCTTCTCAACAGCCTGTTCAGTTTGACTCTGTGTAGGCTACTGTACATGTGCCTGCAGCAAGGATTAATTTTAAAGACATCACTCAATAAGCCAGTTAAAAAAAAAAAAAAGGGGGGGGGGGATGAATCTTTCTAGGGAGAACATATGTGGGAACCAGTGCATGGAGATTTTCTCATTTACTAGTCTTGACATGAAACAGAGAAATAAATAACATTAAAGAACGCATGCATTTGAGCTTGAAATTTCACATCTTCTTGAACATGTTTTTCCACATCTGAATGTAAATAGGCGTAACTGAAATGTACAGCAGTTCATGAAGGTATCACAGTGATGTACAGGGGAGAAAATAAGCATTTATTATGTGACTGTTGCAAAATTAACCAGAGTAATGACATTTCATATCAACAGTGAAGCTTGACTTTTGACAGGTTATGACATGGGACTACTTCTCATGGAGGAAGACGACTGGAGCCAAGTTATAGTACAGTACAATGATACTGTAAAGGCGAAACATAGTGTAAAGCAGGCTTTGTTTTGGATCAAATTGATCCCTGGAAACAGAAGAAACTGAAGATAAAGCATCACAATTTTTTTTTACATTTAATTTAACCTTTATTTAACCAGGAAATATCCCATTGAGATGAAGAACCTCTTTTACAAGACATAGTTCAAAGTACTGTTGAAAGAAGATCTGGCGAAATCAAGTTTATTCTTTTTTCAGTAGACCGTATGACAAAGGTAAAGATGAATGTAATGTACAAAAACAGTGTGTTCAATGCTCATGGAATCAAAAACATTTACCATTCATTTATTAGTGTATAAATGACTATATAATATAATTCAACACAGGTTCTTAAATATAACTGACGACATTATCAAACATATCTGACTTGTTAAAAATAAACCTGCTGAAAGTCATTGAAGCCTTATTTCACTGTCATTTTAGTATTTTAATGTCACTTTGCATCAACATGGCCTTCCTCTCTGTCTAGTTTCGGTGATGTACAGGAAACTTTGAGTTAAAAAACAGTATTGAATGACTCAGTACTTTAATCAGGTTCAGATGAATATTAAAAAATATATATATATTTTTTTTTGAGCAATTCACACAATATACACATACATAAGAAAATAAATAATATTTACACCCGAAAAGGAGTGGGAAGTAGAAACACTTATTTAATCCCACCCCCATTCTTATCAATAAAAAAAGACTCAAGTTCTCAACATTCACTCCTGTCCACAAACCAAATAAATAAAACAGGATCAAACTAATTCAGAATCAACTCGTTCAACATTGCTTAAACCATGGTGCCAAAATGTGAATAAAATACAGAAACAAAACAAAAAAAACAACATTCACACATTCAACAGCTAAACTCACATCATTACCACAGACCAACAGTGATAACAACAAAACTAGCATAGCACCAATGCTAACGAACAACACAGAGCAGTGATGGCATAAATAAGCAAAAGGTAAAGAACAAACACATATGAACCAAACAAGGAACAAAGAACAGACATTAACAGTTTAAAGAGAATATTGATGTGACATCAGCATTAACACCCCCCATCTTTGAATGCATAGAAGTAAACAACACTGAAAAGTTTGCTCCTGTATGTTTCACGTTTTTTCCTGATATGTTTTTAGATGCGAGCTTTGTGTTGCCGTGGTGACCCTGACTCATACTGTGTCTGAAATGCTGGGGTTTATTGAAGCAGGTGAATGGACACAGGCAAAGCAGTTAGAAAATAAAAAGCTCTAGGGCTTTACTCAGACCAGTGAGGTTAATATCATCAAAACTGTATTAATGAAATGATTAAAAGACCCTGTTCTTGTGAAGAACTCAAACACATTTAAGTAATGCAGTCCTACTGTTCCTTCCAGCAGGTTGCGTCTGTAAAAGGCCACATCTCCCTGAGTTTCTGTGAAATTATTGATTTAGTACAGAATGGGATTCTGTAAATCTGAGATGCTTTTGGTGTGAGGGACCATTTTTGGCTTCCACGGGTATATTTAGACGCCTAACTAAGCTTGTGTAAGGCAGAAATATAACAGACAAGCAAAGTTTTGGATGGAGTGAGCTGGATAAAATGACTGAACAGGATGGAATAGATCATTTGCTTGTCCCATCAACCCATTTCTAAAATGTGATCTTTATCGCAGCATACTAATCATGATATGTTTGACTTTTCTGCACAGAGCAGCTTAGATCAAAGCTGACTCACATAAGCACATGCAAAGCTGCAAATCAGATACAGGCAAATGCCATTTCTCCCAGAAATATAGGTCAAAGATGATAGTGAAAATGCTGAAACAGAACCATATCCATCTGTAACCTTGGACAGCAGTGGTCTTCTGCCTCTGCAGAGGATTTGATGTGATCACTCCAGTCTGTCAGCAGCATGCACCTCTACTGCACCAGTCTGCACAGAAATGTGAGAAGGCCAGGGCATAGACCAGGGGTCTCAAACATGCGGCCTGGGGGCCAAATGCGGCCCAACAAAGGTTCCAATGCCGCCCCTGGGATGAATTTTCAAAGGTCAATAATTCCACAGTCCAGGCTGTGGAACTGATTTTAGTTAAAGTTCCACATACAGACCATGTTCAAATGTTGTGATAAACCGTCATGTAAACACAGCTATAGTCTGTGGTGAGTTACATTTTTTGGGAGGTGCGTGCTTGGCTCTGGGATGGGGGGCTGAAGTGTCTACGACGTATCTGCGACATATCGCAGGTGACTTTGCTTTGGAGGATAAATTGTGTTTAACAGTCAAACCGCATTTGGGTAAAAACTTAGCCTAGCCGTGCTAGACACCTAGCGGCAGCACATATGATGTGCTGCAGTAGTAGTCTAGTTATGCTCGATTAAACTTTTGGCTAGATTTCCCTGAAACTGGCCAACGAATCACAGTGAAGTATAGAGTCAGAGGGCGGGCGTAACAAAGTGAGGCTGCAACAATTCAGAGAGAAACAACCAGAAGCAACCAAAGAAGAAGAACAAAAACGGGTGATTTCCTTTTATCAAAGACGAGTGAACAAGGTGAGAAAACATCACCAATCTTTAAATAATTTTTACAGAAGCGACAACAGTCGTTCAGCTCCATAATCCACATTGCGTTTAGTCATTCCTAACTTTCTCCGGACTCCTCTGTGAACTTTTCGGCGCTCTAACTACGTCATCCTAAAGATTACACTGATTAGTTGTAGTACCGTCCTATTGCATACAGAGGATTTGAAAGACAACCTTTTAGCCCCGCCTCCCCTGACTATGAAGCACCACTAGACAGATATATGGAATGAATAGGGATAGTGCGGCTCGGCTAGGCTAGTAAAAACAAGACTTGTATACCTTCTTCCTTAGGGCAGAAGAGAGAACACTTGATGGGTGGAGTCCTTGGTCAATCCTCAGTACACTGTCACTCTCTGCGTTTCCATTACAGTTTTTCGCAAAACAATAGCGATATTCCTAAAATTTCGACAAAGTATATTTGCACTTTGAACGTGTTTCCTTTGACGGTTGTTCTACACAGGATGAAATATCATTCTGTGAGATGTCACTGCTGGAAGATGAACCTTTCCATGTTTTAATATCACGCTGCATTTATCTGATGTTTTCTGTCTCTAAAATGACAGTTATGTTTTTCTACTGAATTATTTCCAGAAAAGTATCCTTCTCCTCCTCTGTCCATGTGTATCAAACCATTTTCACTTCGAGAGAAGTGATCATGTGACCATGTACATCACATCATGTGATGTATAATTGTGTAGTGTTTCCTTTGCAGTTTTGCGATATATTACAATATCGAAACGTCTGAAAAACCACCTCATGAAAGTGTAAAAACTTTTTATCAAATTTGAGCTTTTTTCCCAATCGGAATTCAGGTCTTTCTATTTCCAATGTCTTCTTAAATGCTTTAGAAAAGCATTGAAAATATCAATCTAGTAAAATGACAACTTATTACAAGAGCAAAGGGTGTGGTCAAGTGTTCCATCAGTTATTTTACATCTGTTACAAAGTGGTGGATGGATCAAAATTATGAATTTTGGTCTTACAGTTATATAGACGATGCAATGTCTTGAATTGTATCAAGTTATGTTTGACATTAACTGAGCAATCATTTGTGTCCCTCCAGGACAAAACCAGTGGTTCAGTCACAGCAGTATTTCTAGCGATAGCATCAAATACGTTATATGGGTCAAAATGATCCAATTTGTAGTTTATTGATAAAATCCCAGTAAAATGTCTCCTGAACACTTCTAACTGAGTTTTTGTTAAATTCCTACCATAACTTCTTCAAATCATGTCTTTTAGGAAGAACAACTGACTGACAGTAATTAAGTCTAAAACAAAGAAAAATCGGCTCAAAACACGACTTTCCTTCGTGCTTGCATCATGTTTGGTACCGTAAGAAAGATGGGGATTACTTCTAGACAATCGTTCAATAGAAATCTACATAAATATATTTTTGAACCAATGGGAGGCCTCAGAACAATGCCTTGTCCACGAAACAAAATCCCTTGTTGCTATGGTGATGTTGAAAAATGGGCTCTGATTGGTTGAATTAGTGTCACGCACACATTTTGAATCAACTTTAAGATAAATATAAAATCAGAATTTCTGAAATTTGACCCAAGTGACTGGTTTTGTGCTGGAGGGTCCCATATGTATTTTCTAAACATTGTTTCCAGACCATTTCTTCTATCTCTTCATTTATCTCATTGCCCAGAAGAGTCTTTGGGAGTCATCTTTAGAAAAGAGTGATAGAAATATGACACTGTCAAGAGGGTTGAATCATTTTATTGCGTTTAGGGTTTCATGGCAGAATTTGATATGGAAACTTGGAAACTAACAAGTTTTTTTATAGCGCTATTTACATTTAGCAAATTTCCAAGGGTAATGGAAACACAGCTACTGTCACAAAATGACTTCTTCCTTCATATGTCTTTTAATCATGTCCAGACTCAAAGCTATTGTTTTTTTTATCTTGTTTTTTTTTGTTGAAAGTAGGCGTTCTCTTTGATGGACTTGATGATAATTGCAGGGTGGAGTGCATTAGCAGGTGTCTGACAGACTCAGGTCAGCCAGGGTTTCTCCCCTCGGGCCAGTGTTCACACCAGCCATCCCTTTGACTGTCAGAAAGTGCATTACCATTGATCATATGAAAAAGGACACTGTTCCTGTGGAAGAACAGTCCACAAAAACAAAACAGAGAAATTGTGTTTGAACATAGAAAAGACTATATTTATGGACTGTATTTGACAACACCGAATTTAGTGGTTTTCTAGTAGTTTTTCAGTTGATATCCCAGAGGAATTTGGACTAAAGAATGCAGAAAATGGAAGCTCCTCAACGG
Organism: Siphamia tubifer; assembly: GCA_020466265.1. Lineage (NCBI taxonomy): Eukaryota > Metazoa > Chordata > Actinopteri > Kurtiformes > Apogonidae > Siphamia > Siphamia tubifer. The sequence goes on along the minus strand of CM035791.1, from coordinate 50,236,726 downwards.
TTGCACTCTGTCTCGTGTGTTTTTCCTTCTTCTACAACTCCACCTTCCCTTTTCCAACTCTCTTTCCGCTCTCCGCTGATATCTTCTCTACCCAGCTGGCCTCCCTGGAGGCAGACACAACCCTTATGATGCACCACACTTGGCGTATATATCCTCTGGTTATCGAGCAGAGAGCAACGCAGGCTGTTCACATGATTGATGAGCAAATGGGATTTTAATTCAGTTACTCAGCCGTCACCCTGTGGCCATATCTGCATGTCAGCCTGCCTTATTTGGAAAAGCTCCTTTATTGGAAACAATGAGAGACCTGAAGACAAATTTCTAGGCTAGTTGGCATTTCTGTCTCACCGATAATTTTCAATGCTTTTTTTTACAATGAAAATGGTCTTTACTCTATGAAACTAGAAACAGGTTATTTATTATTTTATTTAGTTATTTTATTTATTTGAAAGTTTATTACAAATTGGCCGTACTACATGCAGAGTGAAATGCTACAGTGAATCTGAAGTGACAAAACTTGTTGCCATTGGTAGCTGGCGTTAATGGAGCAGTGCATCTTTATAAAAAAAAAAAATCTGCCCGCAGAATGCTGGGAACGTCGATTCAAAGTGAATGGGGAGCTGTTGCAACATTCCAGAGGGCTGTAGAATAATATGATAATATATCCAGTATTGATTAAGTCATAGCGTAATATTGTCTATATGTCACACACAGTGTTACGGAAGTTAATTTTGCGACATGTCACGTTTGACCTGCAGAGATCTCAAAAACTATTGGTCGTAGGTGATAACACCACTCATGGGAATTGTAGTAATCTTTATTCTACATCGTTCTGTGACCCTCTGTTCTTGAGTTAGAACCGATAATGTGATTTTGACCTTTTAGTTAATTGTGACCTTGCCCTTTGACCTTTACTCAAATGGATCATTGCATCTGATGTGCATTAGCGATATGTATATGCCCATGTAATTTCATGGTGATTCATTGAGTTATAGCATGATATGTCTCTGTGGACACACACACTCATAATAATAATAATAATAATAATAATAATAATAATAATAATATGTATAATAATAAAATTTAATAATAATTAACAATCGCGAACACAGCAATACTAACGAAATGAAGTTTGAATGAGACCTTTAAATTAGCCAGGCTTACATCCAACTATTTTCATTTAACATTCATGATGACGTGTTCTAGCACTAAAAGGTAGAGGGTTTGATTCCCAGTCGATCAGGAGCAGAACTCTCTCCCTGTTATTTCAGTTCCTTCACCTTTCACCAAAGAAATATACAGTTTGTTTTCTGTGCATTTCTCTCTGTAAGTTTTGCTTTGCTCAACGAAAGCATTTTCTCCCTCTCCTTTTCGAGGTATCTGTCTGTACAGATAAGTCACTTTTTAATTTGCACAGGTTTGGTAGATATTTGACTGTGACATTCCTGCTCCAGCTGAAACACCAGATGGGTGAATGTAATTTCAGATGAGAAATTACATGAAAATAAATCACCAACAAATTTCCGGTACCTTGTGACTCCCTTTTTTTTTTTAATCCATCGAGCACAGTACAAAAAGATTTTCTTCAAACTATTTTCTACTGTATGTTCAAACACTGAAACAGGACTGAAGAAATCTAATCAAACAAAGAACCTACCGTCTACCGGAGTGCCGTCATTTGGAGAAAACATATTTCAAATTGAGTTTTTACAATAACATTCTGAACTGGTTTGAAACCTACCATATCCGTTTGTCTGTCAGTCTTTGTCATCTTCAATTGCACCTCACTGCCCAATCACATCTTTCAGTTTTAGAATTCATGGGTGAGCTTTTGTCACTCTTTCAGACAGGGGTCTCAAACATGCGGCCCATGGGATGAAGAGCATAATAACCTATGAAATGACTCATCTCATCATCTGAACCCGCTTTATCCTCACTAGGGTCGCGGGGGTCACTGGGGGTCTAATCCAGCTACAACAGGTGAAGGCGGGGTACACCCTGTATGAGTCTCCAGTTCATCTCAGGACTGAACATATATAGACAAACAATCACCGTCACATTCACACCTATGGGTGATTTAGATTAACCAGTTAACCAGTTAACCTGTTAACCTATCAGTGCATGTGTTTGCATGGTGGGAGGAACGTGGAGTACCTGGAGAAAACCCACACAGACACGAGGAGAACATGTAAACTCCACACAGAAAGGTCTGGTGTGGGATTTGAACCAGGGACCTTCTTGCTGTGAGGCACGAGTGGGTCATTGAAAAATATTTTAATGACATTTGGGTTTCCTTCGGTCGTTTGAGATAAACATTAAAATAACCTGGTAAATACGCTTTATTAAGTGAATTTCCATGAAGGTGTCGTCCATCGTGGTCAGTTCCCTACGGACGGACGGAGCAAGAGGGAAAATAAAGTTGGGAGAGTGGAAGCTCCGGAAACATTCAAACAAAAACATTAAGGTTTGGGACACATTGGCTGAGATTTTTAAAGATGATGAGCGGCTCCCAATGTTTTTGTTTCCATGGAAACCAGGTTCAAATGTGTCTTTGGGTGTTACAGGTTGTGGACCCCTGGTTTAGATGCTGCCTTAGCGTTGATAACTTTTAAATGATGAAGCAGAACAAACATATTTATAAACATATTAACTTACAAACAATGACATGGAATTTAAACAGAAATAAATGAAGCTATGTGAGTAAGGTCAAAGGTCATGTGATGTTCATAAAGACCATTGACTACTTTGTAAATATGCGGGTCAAGAGGCTGGTCGGGTCTGTTCTTTTTAAACATGTTTCGCGGGGTCGTTAAAAAAGCGGTCGGCTGTGGGTCGTTTATGTATAAATGACCCGAGCATCACTGATGGGGGTGGATCTCTTCTTCAATGTGGTTCTCCTCAAGATTTCTTCTTTCCCACTGGTTTTGGAGTTCTTTTTCTTGCCGAGAAGGAGGGTCTAAGGACAGGGGATGCTTGGGACTTCATCTGTTCTGTGGTTGATTGTTCTCTCCAGTCAACCCTGTAAAAACCTGGGAGACAATGATGTTGTTTGGGGCTGAATTATTTCTAGGTTATTATGTTTTCATTTGACTGGTCCATTTTACTGGTCTCCCATTGGAGGTCAAATCAGGCTGAATGTGGAAAATGAAGAAAATGACTTTGAGACTCCTGCTTTAAGATAAACTGGATATTTTGGGATGGACATAACTAGTCCGTTTTCTGATTCTTAATAGGCATCAGCATGTCTGGCTGCCACATTGGCCTCACCGCTTTTCTCTGCACACTAATGATCCATCACAATCTCTTTTGTGTCTTTTGCTTTGGTGTGTGAATACTTTTAAAGTCTTATGAGTGTGAGCATAAAGTAAAGTTTTGCTGAGCTCAAAGCCTTGGAAGATTTCTGTGCATTGCAGTCAAAGAGCCACAAAGAAGCTTTATAAACTTGTGCTTTTCAGTAGATTTTGTCTTTTATTCTTTTCTTTTCTTATTCTCTCTTTATTTTTTTACCGCTTTCGAGTGTAGGTACTCTAAGAGAGAAAAACACTCATGCTACCATGTCCTTCCATCTCACTAAATAAATGAGTTTTGTTTTTGTTTTTTTTGTTTTGTGCAGGTGGATTCATTTATAATTCTTTTACTCTGCTAGTTTTCAGAAGTAAAGGTGTTGTTGGGTTGAGCTCAGTTTTGGTGTAAGCTCTTCCTTTGTGTCAAACCCTCATTTAATGATGTTTTGGAAATCTTAGCTGATCTATTTCTCTTCTCCATTGTCAGGGTAAGATGGTAAAAGGAATGGGAGGTGCCATGGATTTGGTGGCGAGCGCTGGAACGAAGGTGGTGGTGACCATGGAGCATTCAGCTAAGGTTTGTATTAGGTTTGCACAGTATTAGAAAAAACTAATATGACGATTGATGCTGAGATGTTGTGTTGTATTGTTTAAATACATTAATGAACATTGAGGAAAAAAAACAGATTAGTGGTCGACACAAAACATACATTTCAGTATCATCCTTGTAGCCAAAATAATGAAATAAAATTAATAATAATGGATTTGACTTATGAAGCACTTTTCAGGGCACCCAAAGCACTTTACATTATTGATCCATTATTCATTCACTCTCACATGCTCCCTCTGGTGGTGGTAACTACATATGTATCCACAGTTGCCCTGGGGCAGACTGACAGAAGTGTGGCAGCCATTTTGTGCCTATGGTCCCTCTGACCACCACCAAACATTCATACACCTGGAGGCAGGAGGGTGAAGTGTCTTTGCTCAAGGACGCAACGGACTGAGTAGGAATCGGACCGCCAATCCTTCGGTTAATAATCGACCCACCCTACCAACTGAGCCATGGCCGACTCCTATAAATAAATAGGGGGCAGCACAAAATTAGAGGACAACATTTTTCTAAAATTAGAAAAAAAAATTATTATAAAATAAAATAAACATAAATTAAAAAAGGCAAATGAAAAAAATAAATAAAATAAATAAGGCATTTACTAAATAATACATTAAATAAAGTAATGTAAAAATATATACAAATAAATAAAAATGTAAATAAAAACTACTTCCATGACTTGCGATGTGACTCTTGCGCACAGCTACATTGCGATGTCGATGCTCACACACTATATATTGTGCAGCTGTAGTTTGTATAAACATGTGATTATGGAAGCCCACTCACATTTGTGTTGTGCTTGTTCAGCTAACAATACTTTTACAAATCACCCCCAGTGACTCATTCTCTTTCACTGGTTTTCAGGTTGTATTAAATTGGCAATTTTCTTTTCCTGTGTTAGTACCATCATAAGCAATTCTAGTATCCACTTCCTGCAATAATAAGTGTGAGTGTTGTGACTGATTAAGGATAATTGTGTTGATGGATTGCTTAATGCCTCTTTATCAGAGCACCATCTCCTCATCATGAGCTTCTACACACAAGTCATCTCCTGTTTGTTCATCTTCAGCTCATTTAAACCAAATCTAGAATTGGACTTGGCATTGTGGGAACAGCTGATTACTGAAACTAATGTAGCAGTCAAAGATGAATAAGCCAACAGGCCTTCTAACTGTCGCGTCTGAACTAAGCTTTGAACCCAAAAGCACAACTCCAAAACAAAAGTTCAATCACAAAGGACAATAAATACAGAGGATTTTAACAAATATAAAAAGTATCAAATAAAAATCACTACAAAAGAGGAAAAACCATAATATGACAAAGTAGTACATTAAATACACTCTCCTGGAGGAAAAAAAAATGTTAATAGACAAAGTATCAAAGGAAAAGACAAAACTATACAAAAGATGAAGTTTCAAAAACTGTTCTAAAGACTATGACCGACTTTGGTTCACTGTAAAACAGGATGAACTAGCAAAGAACAAGGCAAAACACTTATATACACACTCACATAAGGGAAAAACACCTACTATATATATACTAATGTTGCACCGATCGATCGACTGCTGATCATCATCGGCCTAAAAAGCCAATCACGAGACATAAATAACTCGTGACCATTTTCAAACTGACAAACATGTTACAGAACAGGTGCATCTCATCTGGACTGTTTCTGTACTTTTTAAAATATAGTTAATTAATAAATAGTTTTATTTCTATAAACGAGGCACACTCTGCTAGATGAAAGGTATGGAAATTAAAAACTCCTTCCGTGATCAGTAGTCATGTGCAATCTGCATTTCAACTTTGTTGGTGATTGGGCCAAAAACTGCTGATCGGTTCATCACTAATATATTATATTCACACTAGGGATGTTAACCGATGACGGTTTGACCGATGGTCGACCGCATCAACGTTGTTGGTCATCATTTTCTGTCATTGGTTAAAAAAAAAAAAAACATCCTGCATCAGTCATTCCACTGCACAAACTCTTTATCATTGTCGTGTAGGTTATAAAGAGGACGCTTTGTGACCTCTTGATAGCATATCTTTAAAAATGATGAATTTGAACATTAGCAGTAGAATACAAGATGGAATTTATTAATAGCAGTTTCCAACGTTTACTCAAAACAAACTAAACACAAAGTTGACGTGAGCTAGCAGCTAGAGACTGGGACAGCAAGTTGTTACCATGACAACCAGATGAGTTGTGTTATCCATCTGACAGACCTACTGAAAATGACATGACAGGTGGACTACGATAAAAGACGTTTGTGCAGAACTGACATCACTAAGGTTTTTACACCATATTTAGCAGCAGAATTTACTGGAACATCTAATGTTTTCTCTGTGTGTGACTGTTTAAAATGAGTTTTTAACATAACATCACTGACCTCGCAGTGTGACTTGTGTTTAAAAAGCGAAGTGACTGAAGCTCTGTGGTGCGTAAATGTGTGAGCCGATAAAGCTAGTGTTTTCTTTTCTCGGTGACCGACTTCAACCGGTTAATGAGGCCACAGTAAATGCTGAATATGAAATATGAAATGCTTAACTGAACTTTTTTTTTAAATCTATTTTTAAAATTTTTTTTAATTGTTTTTATAGTCTTAGTTTATAGTGATATATGTATTGTGTCTTCTATGTTGTACTGCTTAACCACTGCACAAGAGACGTTTCTGAAAGGAAAAATAAAGTTCTGTGAAGTGAAGGCCAGACTAGACAGAGGACAGAACACAAAAGGAAATCTGTCAAAATAAACAAGTGACAAACAAACAGAGAAACAAAACACTCAATAATCCATTATAATCTTATGGATGTGACCGGAACAATGGCAGTAAGCAGTGCAGCTGAACTTGTAGAAAGTCCAGCCTGATATGATGCGAGGGTAACGTAAGGTTCTGTATTCATAGAAGCATGCTGTTCTTTGCTAATGGGAGCCTGTCTGGCGCCTGGCTATAGTCCAGATGGTGCAGCAGGTGAGCATAAATTTACTGCTCTGAAGTCTGCCTTCATTCATGATGGGGCAGGGAGAGGAAATGTGTGTGATGTATGATAGGTGCTTCTTAAATATGGTCAGAGGCGCTCTGATGTGCAATTGTTCTTAAAGATGTCTGGTAATAAAGTAGACACACAGACTCATAGATTATCTGCTGCGTATCCTTGGAATAAAAAGTGAGTCTACACGACCAGCTGTAGCCCTGGACATATTACACTTCAACTTCTGACACACTGACATGACAGACCTGCTTTACTAGCCTAACGGAATAAATGACTGTTTTTATTACCCTGCCCCCTGAACGGTAGCTATTCTGTCTGTCTGTCCGTCTGTCCATCTGTCTGTCTGTCTGTCTGTCAGCAGGTTTACACAAAAACTACTGGATCAATGTCCGTGAAATTTTCAGGAAAGGTGTGAGGTGGTCCAGAATAGATCCCATTAAATCACAAGTGTCAAACACAAGGCCAGGGTCCAAATCCATCCTGCCAAAGGGTCCAAATCCATCCCAAAGGTCCCTAGAGATGGATTTGTTAAAATCAAAAATAGACATTAAGATATTAATCATTTTAGTTCAGGTTCCACATTCAGATCAATTCAATCTGAAGTGGGTTTTTAAGATTATTTTAACCCTTAGATGCATGACCTGCTTTATCAGGAACTTCACAGTTGGTTCAAAAATGACCCCAGATAGAATGAGTGGGTTTGATGCTGTAATCTGTAAATAAATAAATGAATTAAAAAAGGAAAAAAAATCCATGCCTGAAAACAAAGATTTATTTATTTATCTGGTATTTATTCCTTTTTATATTAATTTCATGTTGTTTTTTTTATGTTAAATTTTCAATAAATTATGTTCAAGTGTATAAGTGTTGTGCGTCCTCTAATTAGTGTAATATTTAAGCATGCTGATTAACGTAATTACGATGGCAGATTGGCCCAAAAAATCAGCTGCTCATCATCAGCTGATTCTGACCTCTATATATCAGCATCAGTTTTAGAAAAAAAAACATATCTGTTGACCTCTATTGTTGAAAAATAGGAAACTATATGTAGGCTCCAAAAAATGTCATCATGACTTTTGACCTTGAGTTACCTTAAAAGGTCAAACCCATAGTTTCACATTTTGAGATGGAAATGTCCATTAGGAACTGAAATGTATGCTGAGGGGGTGGGGGTGGGGGTAGTTGTGCCGTGCCCAACTTGTTTTATTTTTTTTTAACTAGCTGATCTTTTCTTTCAGGGAGGAAAACACAAAATCTTGGACAAATGCATCCTGCCTTTGACAGGGAAGCAGTGTGTGGATCGGATCATCACAGAAAAAGTATGTAAAACTGTTTGTTTCATTTGCATACTTATATTTTCCAGCGTTCTTCAACTAAATCACAAATGGCAGGAGGTGGAAGGCATGGAAGAATAATGGCGTGTTAGTCAGAAAGTTGAGCTGCTGACTCATGGGGACGACACTGATGGTGCTTGTACGGGTGTATTCTGTCTGCAGGCAAAGGACCCAAATCTGAATAATGACCCCCCCCCCCCCCGAAAAGGGAAAGGGCTATTGTTAATCTTGCCCAACATTGGTTAGAGAAATTATTGTGATCACAGTGTGTGTGTATGTGTGTGTGTGTCTGCAGAGACATATCATGCTATAACTCAATGAATACTTGAGATATCACCATGAAATTACATGGACATATACATATAGCTAATGCGCATCATAGGCAATGATCCATTTGAGTAAAGGTCAAAGTTCAAGGTCATAGGTAACTAAAAGTTCAAAATCACATGATCATTTGTCTCAGAGTGAAAATGGCAGAATACTCATGAACAGAGGAGGAGACGGAGACTTTTTTCGAAATAATTCATGAGAAAAACATAACTGTCATTTTAGAGACGGCAAACAGCAGAGAAATGCAGTGTGATATCAAGACATGGAAACGTTCATCTTCCAGTACTCTAATCTCATAGGATGATATATGGCTTTTTGAACTAATTCAAAATGCCAGTGTATCTCTGTTAGGGGGGTACATCTGTGGAATCTAAAAAAGGCGTCGTCAATTTGTGATCAGGAGTATAATAACAAAATATAGAATATTATCTGAATAAGTGAATATTTAATTATAAAGTAGAAGAACAGGTGAATAAGTCGTATATTGCAATAAGACTATCATGGTTAGGAGATAGTATATCTATTAGTTATATTTGTAGTCAATATCTAGTGAAAGTGAATGTACTTATATCAGATTGTATGAGGTGAACTTATAAATAATGTGTATATAAATGGTTATGGATGCTTTGTGGTTATGGTAAATGGACATAAAAAAAAAAGTATATAGTGTGTTAATGCAGTATCTATTGGATTTTTTTTTTTTTTAAAGGAGGTGGGAGTTTATAAGTTTCACTTCTTCACACTCCTTTTCAAGTACAAGAAAAAAAACAATCTTTGACCATTTTCAATGATGTTTTGATGATTATTGTGTGCTGGAAATAAAACTGAACTAAGCTGATATGTCACAAGAGTTACGATGCTCCTGCCTAGAACAACCGTCAATGGAAACACTTTCAAAGTACAAATGTACTTTAAAAAAGTTTGCTTAAGGAGCGCTACCTGGACTCAAAATAAGTAATAATAATTAGAGGTGCTCTATTGGATAGGAAAAAACAGCAAAAAGAAAGAAAAATTCCAAGGCACTCTCTTAAAAGTGAAGAATAAAAAGCCTTTATTAAACTGGCTTGGTTACAAAAACCTATAAAAACATATAAAAACCCCAACGCGTTTCCGCATAATGGCCTTCATCAGGGAGTCAGGAAACGCGTTTGGGTTTTTATATGATTTTATATGATTTTGTAACCAAGCCAGTTTAATAAAGGCTTTTTATTCTTCACTTTTAAGAGAGTGCCTTGGAATTTTTCTTTCTTTTTACAAATATACTTTGTTGAAATTGTAGGAATATCGCTATTGTTTTGCAAAAAAACTCATGGAAATGCAGCTAGTGACTCCCTGCACTCATAAGACAGGGGTGGGAGTATCTAGTCCGACTACTTTGCTCCCTTCAGGGGTCACCACGGCAAATCATCTGCTCCCATGTGACCCTGTCCTATGCATCTTCTTCCACACTCGACCTGCACGTCCATCCATAAATCTCCTCTTTGTCTCCTGCCTGGTAGCTCCATCTTCATTATCCTCTGCTCGCTTCCACTGCTCTTCAACTTATAAATGAATGTGTTGGCACGACTTCAGTGGCCTCCAGCTTCACCTCGATATATCCTTGTGTTGTCTCTTTGTGTATTTAGGTTAGTTGTGGATAATGACCAGTTAATGCTGCCATTTCATTTTGCCACCTTTCTTTTCTCAAATACAGTATGGTTATTGAGCTTTTTTATGTTTGTTTTTAATAATATAACAACAACACTCAGTACAACATTGGTTTAGGCAGTCTGTGCACATACATCTCACATGCATCTAATAAGATAAATAATCGTACTCTTACTCATCGTCTTCTCCTTTATCCGGGTTCGGGTCATGGGGGCAGCAGCCTCAGTAAAGCAGCTAAGGCTTCCCTCTGCCAGCTGCTCCAGGGGAATCCCAAGGCATTCCCAGACCAGTCGAGAGATAGAATCCCTCCAGCATGTCCTGAGTCGGCCCCGGAGTCTCCTCCTGGATGGACATGCCTGGATCACCTCCCCAGGGAGGGATCTGGGAGGCATCCTCACTAAATGCCAGAGCCACCTCAGCTGACTCCTCTGGACATGGAGGAGCAGCAGCTCTACTCCCAGTCCCTTCTGGATGTCCCTTCTCACCTTATCTCTAAGGCTGAGCCCCACCCACCCTGCAAAGGAAACTCATTTCGTCCCGTTGTACCTGTGACCTCATTCTTTCAGTCATGACCCAAAGCTCATGACCATAGGTGAGGGTTGTAAATCCAGAGCTCCTCCTTCTGCCGTAGCTCCTTCTTTATTACAATGGATCAGTTTAGCATCTACATTACTGCAGATGTCGCCCCAATCCACCTGTGGACCTCCCGCTCCATCTTTCCATCACTCGTGAATAAGATCCCGAGGTACTTGAACTCCTCCACCTGAGGAGTTTCCCCCCAACCCAAAGAGGGCACTCTACCATTTTTAGAGAAAGATAAATAATAAGAATAAGAATAATATTGAATAATTAATTCAATAAATGAATAAAAAATTGTTTCAAATAACCAAGTTCTAAGTACAGTATTCCGAGTAAGACACAGTAAAAAAGCCAGAGTCTAGCCAAGGACAACACTCCAAACAAATGATTACATTTTGGTGGTGATCCGGAAGAGATCCTGGATTCTGAATCACTTTGAAATTTTACATTGCGGTAAATGGAGAATACAGAATCCAGGATCTCTTTCGGATCACCACCAAAATGTAATCATTTGTTCTTTGTGACATTTCCAACACTTCCGGAAAATATTATCAAAATCCATCCATAACTTTTTAAGTAATGTTGCTGACAGACAGACAGACAGACAGACAGACAGACAGACAGACCAGTGAAAACATAACCTCCTTAGTGGAGGTAATTGTCTTATGCCAGTTTCATTTCGTGGGGGGTTTGTCACGTATCCAAGGTAAAAAGCTGTTGTTCCTTCCTGCATATGTGAGGATTATTATACAGTCTGGTCGAGTTAGCATCCATGATAGTATCTTAACTGGGGTTTGTCCACAGTTTTAAATGTAGTGTGAACAGCGAAACAAAGCGATAAATCTGAATGGAGGACTAAAGATTATAGATGATACCTCCTGTAGATGAGTAAGACGAGAACGCTGTGCACTGGGTTTATTTAATTTTATTGCATAGAAATATTATTTATGTATTATTAATATTATTGTAAGAATATTGGCTTAAGTGTCGTCTTGCTTTTTCACAGTTTATTATTGAGTAATAATGAGGTGTAGAAAGCATTTGTCATTAACCAACGTTTTCTACAAAGCTAATTAGTTTTGTGCAGATGGCAGGAGAATATTCTGTTACTGTACTTTCCTGGGGAGTTGTTTGTACCTTCCCTCCCTAAAATAGATCTTTATACCTGCAGTTATTGAGCCTTTACACAGTGTAGACAATTCTATACTCGCCTGCAGATTTGGTCAGTCCGTACACCGATCTATGATTGATTTACGTTTTGTGTCCTATTCCCCCCTGAGGGTGTATCCCACTGACTCTAAATGTCCCTCTGGCTTCAACCAGCATTTAGTATTTGTGAGTTACAGTCAACTGTTTGAACAACTTTTGTAAAGGTTACCAATGTTGTATTCTCATCTCACCATCACATGTTCAATACTTCTGTTTAATTATCAGTTTTACTTGCTTTACATTTCACCCTGATATTTTTATATCCTATCTTGTCCTGTCCTATACTGGAAAAAAAAACTTGTAAGATTTACTTTTTTGCACTTTTTACACTTTTTAAGTAAACTTTACTGTTGTAAATCAAGGGTAGTTTACTTCCCAGTATGGAGTAATATGTACTAAACACTACATTTAACAGTTACGCAGATACTAAGTAAATCTGACTTTGTTATATCCATGTTAAAAGTCATATTTATTTAAAATAATTAAGTCAAATAAATGTATTTTTCCGAGCCAGGAATATATATATATATATATATATATATATATTAAGTAAATACTGAAAATCTGTAGAATTTAATGTTATGAAGTAATTACAATATCAGTTACTCATTTGAACTATGTTGATTTTTAATAATTATTATGTAAGTGTTACTTTTTCTACACATGTAATAGCTTACCACAATTCAGAAAAAAATAAATTTCTATTAAATTTTTTATTGAACTTTACAAAAATCCCGTCCCATCTTATCCTGTCCCATAAATCATATTATGTCTTTGTCTCAGAACTGTACTTTCTCACAGACTTCAACATACACACAAGCAAAAAGCAGCCACACAGCAGTTGGTGATCCAACAGTGATATGGGTGGAAGGAAATTACATTTATTCAATTAGGATTCATTAAGTCTGATTTCAGTAAGGCAGCTGGTTATTGATCTTGTTTTTTTTGTTTTTTTTCCTCTTTCTTTCATTTTACTGGCTGGGTTTGGGTTTCACATGAGTATTGTTTATTTTGTTGATACTCCCATCCTTAACATGTTGTTAATGTGTATTCTATATGACATGTCAGTCATATCTTAAACTGGCTTGCTATGCAGTTTGGGCACTGGATTGAAATGAAAAAGACAAATGAGCATTTAACCAATCCTAACAATGTCTGCATAAGAATAATTGAGCCCTTAAAGTCGACTCTGACACAAATATTCACTGAAATGCCTTTGAGTTCATTGTCAAATCAAATATTTTCTTTGTGTTATTTGAGTGTATATTTGCTTGTCAGAAATGTGCAGATGTGTAGTCTAAACTCTGTTTCCCACAATGCACGGCAAATGATGGAATCTCCTGAGGTACATAATAGCAAAAGGTTCATAGCTATTAGATCCGGTCTACTTTCACACCTCCAAAAGGTCCACACCAGGGTCCCTTTGGTCCAGACCGAGTCCGACCCTTCAGCTTGGTCTCGGTCTGGTATTTTGGTCTGGACCAGAGTTCGGTGGTTTGTATTCAGACTGACCAAAAAGGTAAATGTTCTGCACTTCTATAGTTCTTTTCCACCTTCATGGTGTTCAAAGCTCTTTACATTAGCCTCACATTCACCCATTCACACACACTCATACACCAGTTCTGTCAGTCCTACTAGGAGACTAAGTCAAGGTTCAGTGTCTTGCCCAAGGACACTTCGACATGTGGGCAGCCAGAGCCGGGATGCGAACCGTCGACCCTTCATTCATTGGCTCTGCCAACTGAGCCATAACCAGCCTATTAAGGTCCGAACCAAATTTCCTTTGGTTTGTTTGGTCATTTGGTCTGGACCAAACATGGTACGTGTGACTATGCCCTAAGTTTGTACTGATCTGAAATCTTTCAATACCTCAAAGAACAGTTTTGTGCAGTTGGAGAAGGAAATTCTGCAGTTTTTTACTGATTGGCTCACTTCTTGCTGAAGGGGTATGGGGTATTATAATCGTTTTGTTGTCTGTCCTTCTGTCTGTTCATTCAATGACATAATCACATTATCTGAAGAATGCACCACATTTATACTGTGTCTGCATGTTGGCACGGAGCCTCATGCAGTTATAATGTCTACATACTTTGAATATGTATATGAAGTAAGTTTTACACAAAGATAATCTAAACTCAATTCTAGGGCAGTAACTTTCAACAGAATCTTACACTGCATTTGGCTGAGGGGTATTAAAAATGCCCAGCACGTTATGTTATTATTACTGTATTCAACACCTGCTGTCATTCAATACAACTGTAACTGTGTACAGAAACCATCTGCTGCCAGGGCTGTAATCGAGCTGCAGTCAGTGGACTCAAAGGCCAATGAACAGAATCAGAAGGCAATGGAAAAAAAAAATTACTGGTCAGACCCAAAGACAAGATGCAGCAAGAACAAAAAATGCAACGTCATATATATAATACCATGTTTATCCTGCAATAAAACATATGTGGGAGAAACAGAGAACATTTGAAACCTGTAAAAAAGAAGAGCAGAGAGAATGTGAAAAGGAAACATCATACCGATAAACAAGAGCAGCAGAAGCACATTTCAGAACCACTGCGAGAGAGAGAGAGAGAGAGAGAGAGAGAGAGAGAGAGAGAGAGAAGCACAGCATGGACTGAAGAAAAGCCAGGGTCATCCAGCTGAAAGCAACAGGTACCATCAAAGCAACAGGTACCAGTGCTGCATCAAAAAGGCCATTGAGATATGAAAAGGTGAACCAACGACCATGAACAGGGACGATGGTGCATACATCTGATCACACACCTCAGAATTCAGGAGGCATAATCATCCCCTGACCTCTGCCCAGTCCTTCTGAAACAGTCTATAGGAAGCTCACAACAACAGCAGGTGACGCTTCTGATTAATGCTACAGGAAGTTCGTCTGGTCCTCACAGTGTGGGGAGTCAATCCCAATTTCGTTGTGCTCAAGTACCATGTACGAAGGCTCAATGACAATAAAGTTGAATTGAATTGAATTGAATTGTCACAACTTTCAAATTCTCGACAAGTTAATTGAGTCTAGCCAACTTTGTTAAGGCGAACCATTTCCCAAAGCGCGTGATTGAGTCACCTCTCTTAAATGCCTCGGTTTTCTACTGGTCAGAGCCAGAAAAGGCAGTGTTGAACCTTAAACCAATCACCGCACTGTTTCCTCTGATATATGTATGTATTAGTAACAAGCAGGGCTAACTAATAGATTAAACTCTTACTGAAGTTGGTTGGAAGGCGAAAACTACTTTCCTTTTAATAAATGCCCCCAGGGTTAGCGTTAGCTGATGTTTGATGGACATATCAGCAGTCAATCAGTGTAAAGATGATCATTACACTGATCAACCAGAGTTTTCCTCTGGTTCCACCCTCTAGACTGGACTAAAACATTTCGGGGGTTTTTTGCAGACATTGTATTTCAGTGCGTGATATGGGATTGTGAAGAGGTTTTCAAGCAATAATGTGACCCCCCCCCCCCAGCACGAAACCACTCACTTTGGTCAAATTTCAGAAATTAGGATTTTATATTAAATAAATGTTTGTGTGACACTAATTCAACCAATCAGAGGCCATTTTTCAACATCAGCCTCAGCTTTGTTCTGAGGCCTCCCATTGCTTCAAATCTATAATTATGTAGATTTCTATTTAAATGTTGTCCAGAGGGAATCTCGACCTTTCCAACGGTACCAAACATGACAAGGAAATACCCAACGCCAGCGCGAAGGAAAGTCGTGTTTTGAGACAATTTTTCTTTATTTTAGACTTAATTACTGTCAGAGTCAGTTGTTGTTCTTTGTAAAAGGCATGACTTGAAGCACTTATGGTAGGAATTTCACAAAAACTCTTAGAAGTGTTCAAGAGACATTTTACTTGGATTTTATGCATAAACTTCAAATGTCTCAAAAAAAGATATCCTAACCCCACCTTTAAGCGGGAATAAAAACTCCCATGTAAACCCACCTATCATGAACCTTTCCAATGTATATGGAATGTGGGGTGATAACCTCACAACAACAGAAAGTTTTGGCTTTTCCCGACAGTGAGCAGTTCTCACAGGGACATGACAGAAACATGTGCTCACATCTCTTCTAAAAATCTTAATCTCCTGTTCTTAGGGGAGACGCATCACTCTGACTATATCAATACAAAAGTCTGTGTCCTATTGTAGCTGATTTTACAAGATATTTTGCTTCCACCCTATCAGTCGTTTTGTGTACTTATTCAAAATTGTCCAAAGTGCTTCCAGATACAATCTTCGACAACAAATCCAAAGGGATGCAAAGCTGACAGCTTCATTTTTCTTTGTGGACTCCAGATCAGAGAATTCATTGTCTCCTCAAAGGCTCAGTGCGCCGGTCTATAACAGCTTGAGATTCTTATTTACAAGTGGTGCAAAACGTTCTGGCAAAACAAAATGCCCCAAATTTTGATCAGCTAGTTGAGGACACGATAAAAGAATATGAAGAGATGCAGAACGTTGCTCAAATTCTCACACTTTTTTTCCCCACTCAGTTTGGATGAAGTGTGGACCATGGTGAATAATTTCAAGATATTTCTGACATAGACACTAGAAACTAAAGATAATTTATTCCCAATATAATAGAGCAGGGGTTCTCAAACTTTTTTGGCCCAGGTCCCCCTTGGAGGGGTGAAATTTTTCCATGTCCCCCCTCATCCTCGCGATACTGAAAATGATACAAAACCACTTCAACAATGATTATTATGAAACAATGATAACCTTTTTTAATAGTGCTTTTGTGCAAACCAGCGAAATTTTCAGGTATTATAATATAAATGAGCACTTCAGAAACAACAATTTTAAATAATTTTAAAATAATAAACGGAACAAAAGACACACAAAACCTTCTTGAGGAACTTGGCGGACACAAAAATCGATCCATGTTCGCTGCAGGGTGGCTAAAAATAGCCTGTGACTCACTCCGTCTCAATTTAGTCAAGCTAGCATCAAACAGCGCTGTTACTTCCGCCCGCTCGCAACAAAATAAAACTTCTGCATTTCAAAATAAAAAAAAAGGGGAATAATTTCGCGTACCCCCTGGACATGCGCCATGTCCCCCTAGGGGTCCACAGACCCCAGTTTGAGAACCGTGGTAATTGAGACTTACTGTTTGTTCATCCAACAGGAAATTGTCGCTGCCCATAAGTACAAGACAACATCTGAAACATTCTGGAACAATTCTGAGCCAAGCTGACGATCACATTGACTCCATTTGATCCATAATTACTGCTGCTTTTCCTATTTTAATGTATTTATCTTATCGTAAGTGATTTCTTAGTTGTCTACGTCTAATGTAGAGCTGCACCGTTAATTGTTTATCGTAGTAGTCTAGTTTTGCTCAATGTAACTTTTGGCTAGATTTCCCTGAAACTGGTCGACCAATCACGGTGAAGTAAAGAGTCAGAGGGCGGGCGTAACACAGTGACGCTGCAGCGATTTGGAGAGAAACAACCGGAAACAACCATAGAAGAAGAACAACAATGGGTGTAGATTTCCTTCTAGATTTACAATCTTTAAATTCTTTTTACAGAAGCGACAACAGTCGTTAAGCTCCATAATCCACCATTTTGTTTAGTCATTCCCAACTTTCTAGCGCTCTAACTACGTCATCCTAAAGATTACACTGATTGGTTGTAGTACCGTCCTATTGCATACAGAGGATTTGAAAGACAACCTTTTAGCCCCGCCCCTCTGACTATGAAGTACCACTAGACCCATATATGGAATGAATAGCGATAGCACTGCTAGGCTAACATGTTGTCTCACCTGGTATAGAAACACTATAAAAGGATAAACTGACAGTTTGAGGAGGAGGAGGAGGAGGAGGAGGAGCAGGAGTATTTTTGAATCACATTCCTCTGGCTTTAGTAAATCCAGTCAAACAGGATTTTAATCACAGACATTTGACTTAAGGCTCTTCTGTTCTTCCTCCCAGAACACTGTCAGATGTTCTAGTAAAGGTGGAATAAGGTGAGTGCAGAGTTGAAAATGTCAAGTATGGAAACTGCATTTCTGGAGAAAGAAGGAGGGAGGAAACATGAGTTGTGTATGTGGTGTTTGTAAAAGTAAATAAATGAAAAGTGTAGGAAGAGAGAGAGAGAGAGAGAGAGAGAGAGAGCTGGTGCTTTACACCTGGGCGATTGGTTCTCTCTAACCATGTGGTAGTGACTGCTTTTGGAGGCACTGTCTGTCCACCGTTGTCTGTCCTCTGTCCACCGCTGTCTGTCCTCTGTCCAACACTGTCTGTCCTCTGTCCAACTCTGTCCAACACTGTCCTCTGTCTAACACTGTCTGTCCTCTACCACTGTCTGTCCTCTGTCCACCACAGTATGTCCTTATCTCAGCTGCTTTTATTACACAACATTTATAAAGGTTAAATTTTTTTTGACAAACCTGCCAGTGATGAAACCACCTCCTCTGATCCTCCTTCCTTTCACCTCCTGCTGCTTTTTCTCCTTCACTCTATTAGCATTTTCCTTTCCTCTCTCCTCCCCCCCTCTCCTCTCTGCTCTCCTCTCTCTTCCTCTCTCCTCTCACCTACTCTCATCTCTCCTTTCCTCTCTTCTCCTCCTTCAGTTTATATTGTGTGAATGTGTGTTCAGTAGTTCATGTTCTATTGTTTGTCTGACACTAAATAAACAAAATTAAAATTAAATTAAATTCTTCTCAGTAATATAAACTACACATCCTCCTTTCACGCACAGTCCATTTTTCAAAATAGAACTCCATTAAGTTTTCCCAGTTTTTCGCAGCAGTAGCTTAAAAAACTAACAACCATGCAACTATTTTTCTCAGAATTCCAAGAAAGTTTCTCGGAATTATTATTATTATTATTATTTATTTTTATTTTTTTGCTAACCTCCACTTTTTTTTTCCTCCACCCGTGTCCCTTCGGGGGCTCAGTATGATGCATCACTACTTTCCATTCCTGTAAACAAATGATCCACAACATTACTAACCACAATTCTCTCGTGTTAATATTTGTTATGGAATAACATGTAGTTAAAATGTTACATTTCTGATGCAGTATTAGAGTATAATGATCATCAGAGGAAATCTACAGTGGAATTTATGGCCTGGAATAAATCTGCTAATGATTAGACTAAATTAGTTCTTCAGTTTTTACTAATTGCTTATTTTGTTTCCAAAACGGAGCGATAACTAAAGGCTTTCAAAAACTGCCAGACAATGTTATTTTCTCTTCTACACAGGCACATGTTTAAGTATTAAAATACTGATGAATATATTTTTATCAACAGTGTATTCTCGCTGACTTGCAATGACCACAAGCTATGGCAATTCAACTGTTTTTCTAAATAGAGTTGCTATCTTTGATTTAAAACCCACGGTGGTAGGGAACCTGTAGCCTCCAGCTGTGTCTGTGCAGCTGCTCTACAAGGCTGGGCCTTTTTGGCACCATGCTGCCATTTGTTTCATCTTAACCACTGCTCCCTGTTTACAGCCTGTTGTGCCCAAAGCGCTGCTGCTGCTGCTGCTGCTGCTGCTAATGCTAATGCTGCTGCTGCTGTTGCTGCTTCTGCTGCTGCTGCTGCTGCTGCTGCTGAACACTGCAATTGGATTGCTTTCATGTTCATTGCATGTGCACGTCGTACATCTTTTCACTTCATGAGGCTACTGTCTTAATATAATATGTTCTTACTAGAGCTGCACCAATATATTGTTTGAGCATCGACATCGCAATAGTGACATGACGGATCCTGTTAATGTAGGAGACGAATGAGCTGAACATTGTCTGACACACACTGAACACATCACAATCATTCTGAAGCAGTTTGGACTGGGTCACTGGTAACAAGACTGTGAGATAGATAGTGACCAACAAGAGAACATCACCCAAAACCAACAAAAGGAAAATCACACAAAACCAACAAGACATAAGTACACCTAATCTCGCCCCTATTTTGTGCCAATCTCAAATTTCTATGACAACCTGTTCTTGAATTAGAGATAATAATGTGATTTTGACTTTTCTGCTGAATGTGACCTTGACCTTTGACCTTGACTCAAATGGATCATTGCATCTGATGCACATTTGCTATATGTATATGCCCATGTGATATCTCAAGTATTCATTGAGTTATAGCATGATATGTTTCTGTGGATACACACACACACACGTGATTACCATAATCTCTCCAAGAGCCAATGTTGGGCGAGATTAATAAAAACAAATACATGATCCATAAAAAAAAACACACAACACATCAGTCAAACACATGGGTTAGACCAGCAGTTTTTCCATCACTAACTTGTTTGACTTTGGTTAATGGTTAGTGGCTTTAAAGCGTCTGTTAGAAAGGTGACTCATCAACATTTTCCAATCAAAAAGGCTCATTTGTAAATTGTTCCAAAAAGTGTTGAAACCTCCCCTGACATTTGCATTTGTTGGCCTTATCTGTTGTGAGCAGGTAGTGTGAGCTGATGTTGACATTCCAACACACCTGTTGTATCTTCACCTGACTAAGGTTACTGACCCCCCCAGGGGTGATTTTTGAAGGATTTAATTTGGTTTTAATCACCACAGGCCACTTGTCACCATTAGAAATGCTTGTTGGTGTCAGCGTTGTCAGTAGATCTGGGCTCATTGTGACGTTCCATCTGTCTCGCTATGTTGGAGTGAGATCTGTGCCTCCTGCCCTGTCACTGTGTGGATGAACCTAATGAGCTCACAGTGTCCACGGCCGCTGCCTCCACATATAACTGCACTTCATTTGGTCATTCCCTGTCGACAAAAGCAACTGGACCCAGCTTGTTTCTGCCTGCTTTGTCCTACATGGATTGTATATATATACAGGGTGTGTTCTCAAGGTTGTGAAAATGCTTGAATTTTTTGTTAAGTGGTTGAAAATACTTGACATTTGTGGGAAGTATAACTTAATGAACCAAGTAAGAGAAATAAAACAGTGTAGATTAGGTCCATGTGATGGTCGTTGCTTTGAAATGTTTCCACACACTGAAAAGTCTACATGTAGACATACTTTAAGACCCTACAGGCCAGTCTTATTTACAATATGTGGTTTTTAAGGTCTGAAAAAGCATTATACTTCAATATTTTTTTAAGTATGGCATTAAATTTCACATAGGAGGTATTACATTTTATCTGGGTAGCCTACAGTTAATGAAAAACATATATCTGGATTTTTTCCCACGCTAGTTATTTATTTAGCTAGCGTTGTTTGTTATCAAGATGCTTGAAAAGTAGATGTTTGTTCTATCATAGAGCTGTTGTGTGTCTAATAGAACAGGAATCACACTGCAGGGGGGGCAGTGTATCCTTTTATCAGCATTTACGACATTGAGGAGAACAGACGAAGAAGAAGTGTTTGGAACAGACATACGTGAACATGAACCCAGACCAGGAAGTGACAGTTCAATGATAAGTGTGTTTGAGGAGATGAAATACAACAGTTGTTTATCAAAAACAAGGTGTGAATATGAAGCGCTATATAAAGTATGTGGTAAAGACATGACGTTAGCAACAATGACGCTCACATGAAAGGGTTAAAGCAGACACACTATGCTGCTAGTCAGACAACAACGGTCCCCATGACAACGCTCACCATAACGCTAACAAATGACAACGACAGCTTTGACTTTAGTGTCTGTGGGTCCAAACACAAGTGCTGTAGCTGCATTCACCACAACCGCTATGCTAACGGTAGAAATACTGTGGGTTCAACCGCTATGCTAACGGTAGAAATACTGTGGGTTCAACCGCTATGCTAACAGTAGAAATACTGTGGGTTCAACCGCTATGCTAACAGTAGAAATACTGTGGGTTCAACCGCTATGCTAAAGGTAGAAATACTGTGGGTTCAACCACTATGCTAACGATAGAAATACTGTGGGTTCTTCAGACCATATGCTTTGAACTTAACCTGGAATGTGCTTTTTTTCCCTTTTTTTTTAGTGTAAGTATTTGTTCTCTGGTAGTGGTCTTAATTTTATACTCAAAGGTCTTAAAATGGTCTTAAAAACCATTATATTTGCTTGTCAAAAATGTGCAGAGACCCTGTCTGACTGTGTTTGAGCTGTGAGGCCGTCATTTGAACACAGTGTAATTGCTTCAAATAAAATCTTGGGAAATTTGCTAGCATACTTTGGCAGGAAATTTAAAATAAAAAAGTTAAAGGTTTTCTATGTACCTTCTATTCTACTGGTCTCCAGTAGAATAGAAGGGTCCATTTATGCAGAAAAACAACTTAATAATGATGGTAAAGAAATGACAAGCACAGAAAATTACAGTGTTGCGGGTCAGAAAAATGTTAATATCACAGTGAGTTCAAGTAAGGAATAAAAAAACAGAACTTTTATCAGTTTCTTTGAATAAATAAGACTGAATTCACTCTGGGTATGTTTTACAGATTTGATTGTGTTGATGTATTGATTGATTTACTACATCGTATACGTTATAAAGGACAAAACATTTCTTAGCTTTTATTTTTGAGAAGTTAACCCTTTAACGTTCCAACGGCCACATATAGGCCGGACGTAGTCACTCATAAATGTTAACTCATTGACTGCCAGCTATGTTCAGATACTGCCAGAGTGTTTGGCCATTTTCACTGAAGTTTCAAGACCCCCAAAAAATTGCGTCATTCACCCGAGATGCACACACACAAACAGCAATATGGTGTTAAAACGTGTGACGGACTCCACTAGATGAATCTGCCACCTCACCCTCATCAATCACGGTCATGACACTCTTATCCACTGACGGACAAACTCTGTGCCAGTGCTGCTGGTATGTTTTTGATCCGCTCGATTTCATCTTCCACTTCGGCATTTTCTCTCTCACTCTCTCAACTCGTCATCTTCTTCGAGGCACAAATCTACGGTTGCCTTTTATTGGAAAATACAGCTTCTGCGCCGACTGGGACCGAAATACATTAGCCACGAGTCTGAAAGTAACACATGATAAACAAGACTTGGATCCACTGCCCACATGAAAAAACACAAAAGACGTTTATATATGTCTTTGGCAGTCAATGAGTTAAACAAACCACCCAAACTTGTCCCAAATGTCACATGACCTAGTGTAGTTTGACAACGGAGTTTCTCACACATCATAAGATAAAAGTCACTTTCAGATAAAATATCCACAGCAGGTACAATCACTCATTTGTTCAAAATACAAATGTCAAACAGCTGATCTGAACCTTTATGTCTCATAATTATCCACAGAGGAACCATATTCTAACAAACGCAGTCATAGTCCAACGAAAACAAACAAAAACAATTGTCCAATTATTGTCCAAAACATCAATAACGAGGTAGTCAGAGACAGCAGAGCTCCACCAAGGCTTGATATGGCGTCAAAACGTGATGTGATTGAGCCATGGGTGTTGGCCCATCTGATGTCCATGTGAATGGAAATAAAACCCCACCAAATTCTATCGTGTCTGAATCCTGAGATATTACCACTGATGTGTTTTAGCTGTTGACCTTTAGTGTGACCTCGACCTTCGACCTCAAAATCTTTTCTTTTTTGTCTGCATTTGTTGTCATAGTTTAACACCACAGAGAGGGAGTCACCGTTGTTTGAGATCAATGCATTTTTTAGTCTTTTAGCCAAATATTTTAATATTTAGGGTTAGGGTTAACCCTAAATATTAAAATATTCGACCTCAAAATCTAATAGGTTCTTCCTTGACCCATTATCTATCATTCCTGAAAGTTTCATCAAAAACCATTCAGCACATTTGTGTTATCCTGCTGACAGACAAACAGACTCAAATCTAAACTCCTTGTCAGAGGTAAATATCCACAAATGGCTGTTGCATCAGTTAACAGGACCCTCCTCCAATATCCCAGTTTAATCTTAATATTTTCATTTATAATATAATTGCATGTTATGAAAATGGTTAAAGAATAGCATTAAATTTACTTTATTAAGACATTTAGGTGAAATGGAGCAGAATTTTAAAGTGTTACAGGCATTGCAAATGATACACCCTGTTATTTCACCAAAATACAAATAAAAACTCTCCATCATTTACAATAGTCTAGTTGTTGCCCTCACGGTCACCATCATGAATGATGAACGCCTCACCAACAATTACTGTTATTTAGTAATTTATGGACCACACTGAAGTGGTTCTCTGCCTGCTTCCTGTTGTTCTCTGTGGTGGGGTGGGGGAGGGGGCTGCCATTACTTTCAGGTCACTTTTGTAATGGAGGACCCCCAGGTGCTCATGGATGACCCCAGTTGCAGCGGTTCAAACCCATTAAACATGACATTCTTTCTGTGTCCTCTTCACCAGGCTGTGTTTGATGTGGATAAAACAAAAGGTCTGACGCTCATTGAAATATGGGAGGGGCTAACTCCTGATGACATCAAGGCGTGCACTGGCACAGAGTTTGAGGTGAGTGACTGAATGGATCACTATACTGACAAAGGTGTTCACGCCCCTGCCTGATGGTGATGATGTTTTTTACCCCACCCTCTGAAAGGGTAGATTTGATTTGATTTATTTGAACATCAAGAAATAGAAAATTTAAACATACAGTAAAAAAAGAAGTAGGGTTGGGTATCAATAGGGTTTAATTTGATACCAAATCGGTACTTTCAAAATGATATCAGTTCCGAAACGGTATTTAAAACATGATTTAAGACATGATGGGTTTAGTGGTGCTTTATCGGCAGGGGAGGCGGGGCTAAAAGAAAAGAAAGTCATGTTTGAAATTATAGTGCAATGTATTTTTTCTTTTTCCTTTTTTTCACCAAGTGTGTCCAAATCTGGAAGGAAAGATTAGATTTCTCACTTAATTTTTGAGGGATGACTTACTTTTGAAGTTCACTCCAAACAAAGTGAAGTGTTAGTGTTAGTGTTGTGTTAGCCATAGTCTGATATTTTCGACTCTTTTACCTCCAGTTGTAGCCTAGCAGTGCTAGCCTAGCCTAGCAGTGCTATCCCTATTCATTCCATGTATGGGTCTAGTGATGCTTCATAGTCAGGGGAGGCGGGGCTAAAAGGTTGTCTTTCAAATCCTCTGTATGCAATAGGACGGTACTACAACCAATCAGTGTAATCTTTAGGATGACATAGTTAGAGCGCCGGAAAGTTGACGGAGGAGAAAGTTAGGAATGACTAAACAAAATGGTGGATTATGGAGCTGAACGACTGTTGTCGCTTCTGTAAAAATAATTTAAAGAAGAACAAAGTGACGCTGTAACGATTCACAGAGAAACTAGTGGAAACAACCACAGAAGAAGAACAACAACAGGTGTAGATTTCCTTTTATCAAAGATGAGTGAAGAATGTTCGAAAACAGCAGCAATCTTTAAATTATTTTTCCAGCGTTCTAACTACGTCATCCTAAAGATTACACTGATTGGTTGTAGTACCGTCCTATTGCATACAGAGAGATTTGAAAGACAACCTTTTAGCCCCGCCTCCCCTGACTATGAAGCACCACTAGGCCCATACATGGAATGAATAGAGATAGCACTGCTAGGCTAAACTGGTACCGTTTTGAAAGTACCATTTTGGTATCAGTATGGAATGAAACCCTTTCGGTCCCCAACCTTAGATGCAACCATTAAACATGTGCTTTGTCTCTTATCTTCTAGGTGTCCCCAAACCTGAAGCCCATGCAGCAGATCTAGATGGTTTTGCACCAAATGTTGGAAGTAGTTTTGGTTTGTGTCATTTAATTTCTGTGGAATAAACATCTGCAGGTTATTTTTGAAGGCTGGTACTGTTCAGATAAACTTAGAAAACACAAATGTTCCAGTCAGTTCAGTCCAGTTAGGGAGATGATAAAACAGTACAACTGACACCATACAGTTAGTAGTTGTTGTTTTTGTTTTTTTTTACTTGTGTCGCTGCAGTTCTACCAAATAATAAGTTGGTTTTGTTTGAAATGCAAATAATTTCTTGTGTACTGCCAACAACAGGGATATGATAACTCTGAATGTAATTTATCTTGTGAATCATGGTCACTGTAAAATCCAATTGTCACTGTAACATTGGCAGGAAACTGATGGTTATAGTTGATAGGACTTAGATAACACATTTGTGTATAGGTCAAGTGATTAATCTTGTTTTTTGAGTCTTTCCTGGTTAAAAAAATAGAAGGCAGATATAACCTAAGGCAGAATGAAACGTGTCTTCCATCATAACTTCAGACAAACTATGTGTTAGTTTCTGGGGTTTTTTTTTTTCTTTTTTCCACGTGTCAGAGTTAGAGAGAGAAAGGTTCATGTGGTAGAAAATATAAAGCCTTAATATATTTTTTTTTAGCCACACAGTTTCCGTCCTCTCTGCCTTTGTATATAGAACACAAAACCAACCTCTGTGCTGTGTTGAACAACAGGAATTGTTTCTG
This sequence comes from Siphamia tubifer, assembly GCA_020466265.1. NCBI lineage: Eukaryota > Metazoa > Chordata > Actinopteri > Kurtiformes > Apogonidae > Siphamia > Siphamia tubifer. Next base: position 50,210,365 of record CM035791.1, on the reverse strand, counting down.
ACTAATGATGATGGTCTCATATTAAAAGATTTCATGAGTAAAATCAACTCTTGTCTGAAACAAAACCAACCTTTTTTTAGGATCTTGAAATAAATAAATCTGACCATGTTAAGCTGTATTTTGTAAAAAAAAAAAAAACATCTAAAATGTAATAACTGTGTGTTGACACCCCTTCAACACTCACCTACGTAATCAGTTCGCTCCGACAGTTGTTACGTAACCAAAAACAGCTTTAACCAGAAGTAAACAAACATGTCTGCTGCTGCTGGCGTTGTGTCGCTCTCCTGGATATGAACATAGTTTTACTAATATCTACGTCCAATCAGAGAAGTGCTATGCAACTCTACGTTTACGTAAATACAGTGGAAATGGCTGATAGTGGTCACAGATATAGTAATCAACCGCCTATTTCGATCAAAAATCATTTCTATACAAATACTGTTTAAATAAATTGTTTATGGAAAACAAGAAACCACTTATAAAGTTAATTTTTGGCCATTTTATGAATGTAAACGTGCCAAAATAATTTTAAAATTACATGTAGCTATTTTATTTTTACTCCCATGATTCCTTTCTGGACGTCTGCTTTTACCTGGCTAGCTAGCTAACGTCACCACGCAGCAACTAAGCTCACGAATCATGGTTTTCTTCAGGTCTAGAGTCGCAACACAAAACAGAGGTAGCTTTAATTTTCTTGATGCTGTTATCTTCTATGTTGTTGTCCTATTAAACAATTAGTTTCAAATGTTATTTTCAGACACGTTCAAAAATACACTGGCAGCACAGCAGAGCCAACACACAGTTCCCATTTCAGTCACTACACAGTACACTGTCATTAAACTGACATGATACAGTACTGTAATAAAACTCACTAAATGCTGAAGCATCCATTTAATTTCATTTTTCTCATTAAAAAACAATAGATGGCATTTAGACGATGTTCTGCGTAAAAAAATACCTGCAAATTCGGTTTCAGTAATCAACCGCTTATAGTGTTCAAATTGGCTCTGGACCAACGTGATCACTATAAGTAGTTTTCACTGTAGCGTTTTTGTTTTTTTTGTTTTTTTTAAGAAAGAAATAACTTTGTCATTAAACACTGTACAACGAAATTTGTTTCTTTGATGCTGTTGGGGCACCTGTAAGGAGCAGTGGGCACCCATGGGCGGCGCCCCGGGGACCCATCTCCTGCTGTAAGGCAAAGGCAAATGTATTTATATATCACATTTCATGTACAGGATGATTTAAGATGCTTTAGAAAATTAGGATGATTACGATGCATTAAAGACAATTTTCCTCAGACCTCAGGTATTCAGGTACTTTGTTCCACAGTTGAGGAGCAGAACAACTGAATGATGACGAACTTTGTTTGGTTCTCATTTTGGGAACACACAGTAAACCTGTCCCTCATGACCTATGACCTCAGGGCTCTGGATGCTTCATATGGAACCACCAGGTCTAGGATGGATTTGGGTCCAGGCTAACTGTTAGAATCACCTGCTGGAGGATTTGACCCAAACAAAATGTTTTTGGGTGATGGGGAAACCGGAGGAAACCCACCCAGACACACGGAGAGAAACACAGAAAGGACAGAAAGGCGAGGCGAGTGCGCTAACCACTCAACCACCATCCGATTTTTACGTTTTATGGAGAAAATGACCATTACACATCGTAAACCAGGGGTCCCCGAAGTTTTTCCTGTGAGGGCCACATAACTTGTCCCTTCTCTGATGAGGGTCCGGGGTCAGTTTGTAACAGAAAAAGTGTGATGATTACAGAAGTGCCTAAATGTAAAAATGTATTGTTTACCAGAAAAGAACAATCAAATAACCCTCTCTGGGTTCTTCACAGAAAAAGGTCCAATGAACATAAACGTCTTGGTCTTAACAGGAGAATCTGTGACTTAAATTACTCATATGAGCGTCTGTCAAAGTTCTTATGTTAAACTAGTCACTAATCGTTAATAATGAAAATAGTTCAAAACTAAGGAACATTTTATTGCAAAAGTCCAACCTTATTATCAAATACAAATACACATATATGAAAAAAAAAATCTAAATGCTCTCTGGTAATGTTCAGGGGGTCAGACCAAATGTGGAGGCGGGCCACATCCGGTCTGCGGGCCACAGTTTGGGGACCACTGCTTTAAACAATAAAACAGTTATCACAACTTACAAAGTGTTAATTACAGCGAAAATATTGCATTTGTGTACTTCTTTTGTAGATGCTGCCATTTTTAAAAGGTTCTCATTGTATTCTGGGAAATTTCTCGTACCCCTCCATTTGGAGTCTGCCCTTCCCCTCCCCCTTCACCTCTACCTTAATGTGAATTGAGACACACTGTTTTGTAATAAATGTCCAAAATGTAATAACTTTTTCATTTCATTTTGTAATAAACTGCTCCAACATATTTTGTAATAAATTTTGCCGCATTATGTAATAAATTATTACATTTTGAGAAGATTATTATAAAATATACTTGCAAAAAAATATAATAACATGATGCATTATGTAATAATTCTAAAGCATAGTTTATTTATTAATTGTATTTTATTTCACTTTAAATTATTTGTAAAAGCTAGGTCTATTATTAGTATCACTGTATTAACCTAGTAGCAATACTTAGCAATGACCGTCAGTACATTATTTAAAGGTTGAATTAACAAAATATTATATATAAATTCAAGATTTTTGTTTTGTTTGATGGACATTTTCAATGGGGCAGTTTATTACAAAATGAAATGAGAAAATTATTACATTTTGGATGTTTATTTCAAAATGCACCATTATTACAACACACTTCTACCCCGACATGTGGACGCGCAAAACAGGGGACGGGGTAAGAGGTGAAATGGTATTTAACTTTATACTCAAGGTAAAAACTGTAATCAATGATTACGTAAAGTGGCAAAATTTATTTCAAAACATGTTGACAGCTTATTATAAAATATCACAAAATGAAGTAAAGTTATTATATGTTGGACGTTAATTCCAAAAATGTCCATAAATGTCCACAGACCACGAAATGATTGAAAACAGTCGAGTCCTTTGAGCGTGATGGTCTGTGACACTTTCCAGGTTAGTGCAGTTTCTATATATGGAAGCTGGTCTTACATTGACATTCTTGATGTGATTTCTCCACTCGACTAGAAAGGCGCTGCTGTTACCTGAGGGCCGTTACATAACTCACCAGTTCAGCCAATGGGCTTTTGGTCTCAACAAGATCAACTAGGTTGGATCATCAAGCAGAAAAATGGAAGGAAGTGACAGGGGCCACCGCCACCGGCTGTTGATGCTAATGCAGCACCTCCCCTTATGAGTGGAGGCACAGTGCTACCCCATAAGCCTACATATTTTAACCTACTTCTTAAACTGACACTGGAACATTTGAGGAACGTGACACAGTTTACGTGCACGGAGAAGCTCAATTCTAGCCTAGGATCTAGTCTGTCCCCAGTGGCCGCAAATGGTATTTGCTACAGGGAGACAGACGAGACAGCCTAGGATCTGAAAATCCAAAATGGGTCGGACCAATCAAATCACGAGGGGCGGGATTGGAGCCTGCCCTGCCTCATGACAACACAAATACGACACGTAATGTTGTAGTCGCAGAGACGTAGCAGCTAGCACACCAAAGAGAAGAAGAAGGCGTAGCTGCTAGCTAGCATACATTGCCGTAACACCAGTTGCTAGCTGCTAGACAACATGGCTCATCACCAGGAACAACCATTGGAGCTGGCTTTGGCAGCAACGCTAGGTGATTTAACATTACAGTTTTCCCTGCGAGAGGAGCAGAAAACGGCACTTAAGCTGTTTTTGGAAAAAAGGGACGTTGTCGGAGTTTTGCCCACCGGGTATGGCAAAAGTTTGATTTATCCAATAGCGTGGCGTTGTGTAAAGAGAAAACTTGACAGACAGCGGTTATCCCGCCCACAAATTCGCCTAGACTTTCTAGACTCTCCCCGTAGCAAATGCAGTTTGCGGCCACTGGGGACAGTCTAGATCCTAGGCTAGCTCAATTCGCTCTTTGCACATTCGCTCCTGGTTACCGGAAGTGCGGTCTCAGCTTTTCTGATCCGACAAAACGACAGGAGTTTTACACGAGTCCTCTGTCTGTAAGACCGCCCTAAACTCTTACCATCGAAGGCTCTTCCGAGACTCCTACGTCAAAGCTGGACAAGGGATTTTTATCGTATATCGTAGTATTCAATATATTTTGAATATGTAATGACAAGTAACAGAATGACATTCCAAAAATATAAAAAAAACATATACATGAAAAAACAAAACAACACTTAACGAAACATTGCTTCATTTGCATTTTTAAAAAGGGGTGGGATGAAGTCAAATGTATTTAACCCCACCCCTTCTCCTCCAAACAGTCTGTAGTTTAATTCCTTGTCAACATATTTTTTTTTAAAAATCAAGTCCTTTGGATCAGTTCACCTCACTTATTACATTCAAACAAACCAAGAAAATAAAAGATGAATATAATACCATCACAATATCAATGTTTTATATAATATTACACAGTGCAGAGTTAGACGCTCTGGAAATTCACTACTTTGTTGCATTAAAAATGACCTTTAAAATAGTAAATGTTCTGCATTTATATAGTTCTGTTCCACCTTCATGGTTCAAAGCTCTTTACATTAGCTTCACATTCACACACACACATTCATACACCAGTAGGTTTCTAAGGTCAAAGGTCAGTCCTACTGGGGGCCTAAGTCAGGGTTCAGTGTCTTGCCCAAAGACACTTCGACATGTGAACCACCAACCTCTGGGTCATTGGGCGACCCACTCTACCAACAAACAACAACCTGTTAGTGGACTTAAGCTGTGCTGTTACATCCAGCTTCATTTACAATCAAATACTGGACTATGTTTTTTAAAAAGAAAGCAAAGAAATCATACATTTCCAGAGCGTCCAACTCGGCACTCAGCAATCAACTAGTTCAGTCTTTGTCCTCAGACGTCTTCTGAACACACAGGGTTCAAACTGTGTTAACATGGAAGTGACTAGTGTGTGTCTTTTTCACCATCATAAAACATGTTTTTAGACCTCTTCTAAATTTCTAAACAACATCACACTTAAATGGTAGTAAAGACAAACCCAAGTGTCCTGTGGTCTTCATGTCCTCAGTTAGACGCTCTGGAAATTGACCACTTTGTTGCATTCTTCTTTTTAGAGTAGACTAAGCTTTTCTATTGAAATATTGGACTATGATTTTAAAAAAGAATTAAACTAAATTATTAATTTGCAGAATGTCTAACTCTGCACTTGGCAATTGATTTTCAAATCAAATTTCAGTCTTCGTCCTCAGACGTCTTCTGAATCCACAGGTCCATGTGTGTAGATCAGTAACTGTGGACACACTATCTGAGGACATGAAGACCTGAGGACACTTGGGTTTGTCTTTCGGGACCCTCTACTTACTACCACTGAAGTGTGATGTTGTTTAAAACTAACTTAGTCATGTCGGCTAAAAAGACATGTCCTAATCACTTCCACGTTAACACAGTTTGACAAAACAACAAAATCTAAATTTCTCAGTGTTAATCTAAATGTTGTCATTTTAATGTGACTATAGTATGTACCCCCACTCATCTAAAATGAGCTAAACTTATTTTTACTCCAGATAATCCCTTTAATGAGACAAATAAATCACCATCCAAAGACCTGCATTTAATTGGATAATAATGTGAGACATGCTGCTTATTTGTCTCTATATGTCAACCCTGTTATGAGCTGCCTAGGCTGTTGTCCAGTTTCTGTGAGACCCTCTGGAGGATAAAGAGCTGCATACGATAAATCTATTCATCGTTTAGGCTCAGTAGGTGTGAGAACACGTAAGGATAACGATGAATTTCACAAATGTTTCAAAATGTCCTATTGTCCTGGAGAAAATGAAGGTCATTGAAGTGTCCATATATAGTTCCTTACCTGTAAGTGGCAAAAAAAGAAGAAAATATCCAAGACGTGTGGGTTACAAAATGTGCAGGAAACACACGTGTCAAGTAAAAGGAAGATATTTTAGAACGTCACTTTTTTAACATTAGACCAACATCAGTGCTGATCCACATGATCCACTTAACCCCCTTAACCCTAACCCTTACAGACCCTGTAGACCACATTAGACCTTACGGACCCTGTAGACCACATTAGACCTTACAGACCCTGTAGACCACATTAGACCTTACAGACCCTGTAGACCACATTACACCCTGTAGACCACATTAGACCTTACAGACCACATTAGACCTTACAGACCCTGTAGACCACATTAGGCCCTACAGACCCTGTAGACCACATTAGACCTTACAGACCACATTAGACCTTACAGACCCTGTAGACCACATTAGACCTTACAGACCCTGTAGACCACATTAGGCCCTACAGACCCTGTAGACCACATTAGACTTTACAGACCACATTAGACCTTACAGACCCTGTAGACCACATTAGACCTTACAGACCCTGTAGACCACATTAGACCTTACAGACCCTGTAGACCACATTAGACCCTGTAGACCACATTACTTAACAGTGTTATAGAATTAATCCATGTCCCCCATCTTGTCCAAAAAATGTTTGCGATCAGATGTATGGTTTTGTAGATAAGATGATTTATATTTTTTTTATTGTAACTACTGGTTCGATGGGTTATAGAATAAAAGTTTTTTGTGAAATATTTTCTTTTTTTGTGTGTTTTTTCCATGGGTTTACTGACCGTTTCCTCTCTGTGTGGATCCTTCCAGAGTGACACATGAGCCCAGGAGTGAAGATATAAAGTGTAGATTAGTATTCTGTCTGCTCATCTTTACAAAGGCCTATTATTTGACAGTGTTATGGATGCGTTTAGGGATGGCAGTAAATTGATCCCATTGATCCTGTAAATCTAGTGGCTTAATATGATCACGCCTCCCTTTTGTCACTTATGATCAACCATGGACCCAGTATTAGAGTCAATCTTGTAAATGGGGAAATAAAATGGGTCCAAGGTGATTATTTTAATTTATTTTCATTCATTCCAATTTCCATGATTGTAAAAGAGCAGGATGAAGAAAACTTCTAATACAATTTCATTGCATTCTGTTTTAAAAACATAGTCCAGTATTTCATTAGAAATGGAAGTGAATCTGTATTTAACAGTAAAGTTTAGTTTAGTAACAGGTTGTTGTTTTTAAAAAAAGAATGCAACGAAATCATGAATTTCCAGAGCGTCTAAGTCTGCACTGAGCAATAAACTATTTCAGTCTTCGTCCTCAGACGTCTTATGAACCCACAGGTCCATGTGTGTAGATCAGTAACTGTGGACACACTATCTGAGGACATGAAGACCTGAGGACACTAGGGTTTGTCTTTAGGGACCCTCTACTTACTACCACTGAAGTGTGATGTTGTTTCAACTTTAGAAGAGTTAGTCTGAAAACAGAGTCATGTCCTAATCACTTCCATGTTAAAACAGTTTGGATCAAAACAGCAAAATTGAAATATGTCAATGTTCATCCAAATGGTTTGATTTTAATGTCGACTATACGTATGTACTAACAATCATCTAAAAATGAGCTAAACTTATTTTTACTCTGGATAATTCCTTTTATGTAGGGGCAAGACTCGATAGCATTGTGCTTCTTTCTGCCCCCTCCCAAACAATTTAGGGTTACACTCTTGTATGTATACAAATGTACACATGATTATATATATATATATATATATATATATATATATATATATATACATACAGGTCCAACCAAACTCCAGTGTCTAAAACTGAGGAAGGGTGTTTTTTTTAAAAGACATTAGTCACTCTCAGTTGCCATATCATTAAAACCTGGATGTAGAATGAGTCATATTTGGAGGAGCAGCTAGAGAAATATATCCATTACTCACGGTTGCTGTCATTATTAATGAATGACTCCCATAGGGCGTCCAATCAGACAGTCAGATGTGTAGTGTCAGACAGGCTGAAAGGTTAACTGGCCGTTACATATCTAATCACTTCTAACATTACTAATTTATTAATTCAACACACCTTTTTTCCCACCATCCCACAAAAGTATAAGAGGTTATACCATGACGACTAATCACACAAATCCTCTGATTGGCTGAATTTAAGCTTCTGTATTATTATGCACATTGATATGTTTTATTATTACTATTATTATTATTCATCTTTTTGGGAGTACAATATTGAAATTCAAGGTCAATGATCCATAAAATAAATGGTTAGTGAACACAGAACACTAATTTATAAATAAGTTCTGAACATCCAGATCCAAACCTTGGCAGATTTAATGTGTTAGCGTTAGCGTTAGCACAGACTGGTGCTGCTTCACTGAGGTCTAAACTCTACCACTGATCTAATTTTATTTATGTGGGTACGAAGGTCAAAACATCCAACACAAGCTTTTTTTCTGTGGGAAAACAAAACAAAACTACCCCCCCCCCTCTATTTTTTTGATAAATCACATCCTGTATATAACCAATGTAATCATATAATTTCTATTTATAGTTAGATTTAAGTAACCAGGCTGAATGAAATGATGCCCCCATAAATAAACAGTCAGTCGCAGATGGCAGACCTCCACCAAGGGTTGATTTTTCAGTCATTTTTGATGAAACTCCATATTATTAAAAAAAAAACGGGACTGATAAAACATGTTTCAAATGGGATTTTCTATGTTAAATAAAAACAGGATATTATTTTTATAAACGTCATTTTCATGTTTGCTCAAGATTTTATGATATGGATCAATAGGAGTAACTTAGAGAGTATGACTTTTTTTTAATTTACAGTCATTTCAATTTTCAATTACTTATGACGTCATTCTGACGTCATGCAGTGTCGTCTGTCAAACATATTGTATATTTTTGATCTAATCTAATATGAAGAACAGTCTATTGTTGGATTTGATCAAATGTGTCAATAACTATGATTTAAGGTCAAGGTCACACTGTTTACAAATACACCAATGGTTTGATGTTATATGGCGTCAAAACATGACGCGATGGAGCCATAGGTGTTGACCCATCTGATGTCTGAAGGTTAGGGTTAGGGGTCAAAGGTTATGGTCATAGGTGTTGACCCATTTGATGTCTGAAGGTTAGGGGTCAAAGGTTATGGTCATAGGTGTTGACCCATTTGATGTCTGAAGGTTAGGGTTAGGGGTCAAAGGTTATGGTCATAGGTGTTGACCCATCTGATGTCTGAAGGTTAGGGGTCAAAGGTTATGGTCATAGGTGTTGACCCATCTGATGTCTGAAGGTCAGACCATGTGAATGAAAAAAAACACCAGATTCTATCTCGTCTGAATCTAGAGATATTAACACTAATGTGTTTTAGCTGTTGACCTTTAGTGTGACCTTGACCTTTGACCTTCACAGCTTAAAATCTAATGGGTTCTTCCTTGACCCTTTATCATTCCTGAAAGTTTCATCAAAAATTTGTTCAGAACAATTTGCATAATCCTACTGACAGACAGACAAACAAAGACAAACGGACGTCCTTGGCAGAGGTAATAAATAAAAGAGTAAAAAATTGTCCCAGTTCAGCCCTGGTCTAACGGAATTCTTGACAATAATCAGACTATTGATGTGAATACAGCAATGGGAGTAATCATGATGTTGACATGGGGGGACATAATTTGACGACTTTCTCGCTAGAGACACCAACAATAAATAAATAAATAAATAAGAAAACAGCTAAAATAATTACAATTTTTAACAAAAACTAAGAAGCCATTTTAGGAATGTTTTTTATCCACATTTTGTCTGTTTTTAATTGGTCATCTATAACTGCATTATATATTTAATTATAGTTATCGTCACCAGACCCACATTTACGTCTAGTTTGGTCTGGTTTTTGTCACGTGATAAAGGTTCATTGATGATGATATAATGAATGGTTTATTTTTTTTAGGTTGTTCATACATAAACTGAACTGGATTATAAAGAGCAATAAGTGAGGTCTAAATAATTAGATAAAAAAAGTCAAAATCATGAGATAAGAAGTCAAAATCATCAGATAAAAAAATCTAAATTTCCAGTCACACAACCAGAATGAATCCATATATAAGACGCTGTGTGCTTTTTGGAGAAAATGAAAGTCTTTTAAGTGTCACCTTATAGTCTAGAAAATACAGTAACCTTTTGTTTCCCAATTGTCATGTCATTTCCCATCCAAATATTGGTATAGACATGTCCAGAGCGTCCATATGAATGTTACCGCCCATAGAATACAGTAATAATGTGAACATTTGCTGTGTTACATTAGACTCTATCACACAGTGGACAGTCAAACCACCACCAGAATGATGCCATATTTGGATCAGTCCATGCGCATTTTCATAATCATGCTCCCGCCGATGTGTTCCGCTCAGGGGGGTGTGGACTGGTGCGCGTGCGCGTTCGTGTGCGCGCGAGCAAGGCAAAGGGAGAGAGACAGAGAGAGAGAGAGAGAGGGAGAGCGGACACTCCAGGTTGGCGCAGGCACCGTCCGGGAGAACGGATCGTTGTGCACGGTACCGGCGGCAGCATGGCTTCGTCTCACGGGAGAAGCGACCTGAGGTTCGCAGACTGGATGTCAAGTTTACCGCAGAGCATGCACACTATCCCGCTCACCAACCTGGCGATTCCTGGTACGTGTTTGCATTATTCCAGAATAAAAAAAAAAAAAAAAAAAAGGATGAGGAGGAGGATGATGATGATGATGCACACCTTCTGTGCATGTGCATGGATCCTCTGAAATACAAATGAATATGACAATGACTTTAACAATCTACAATGCTTTAATTATTTAATTATTTTTTTAAATCTCGCCCATTGTGTTTTTTTCCAAACTTTGTTCCACTTTTCATCTTCTGGAACTCAGGTTATAAAACAGATGCTGTTGTCATTCATTCCTGTTAGAACAAAGGGGGGTGACCTGTTGCGCAATGGGATTTTTTTTATCCAACTGTCCAGCTTCTTTATGTCACATGTTCCACGGCGTAACAATACATACATAAAACATGTTACATGTATATTTTATTTTCTCTCATATGTTGCAAAAAAAAAAAAAAAAAAACAAGTGCAAAAGCTGGGAGTGATTTTTAAGAGTTCCTAAATAGACCCCAGACTTTTGTGGCTTGTATTTGGGGTGGTGGCCACAAAGGAGAAGGGATTGTTGAGTGGGATGGGTTGAGTGTTTGCACCCAAATGATAGAAGAAAATGTGCTGTTGAACCATTTGAGCCAATCAGTGAGCAGGTGTGCTTCAACTCCATGCTGGTTGTAAAAGCTACCACTGATCTGACTGATGGAATGGCTTATCAGCAGACAGTTAATACCATATCTGCTGCTGAGTGATTATCACACCTCCAACACAAGGCGCTTTTCACTCTTATTTTGCCTTTATTTCCAGCCATTTGTGCTGTATTAGTGGTACGGAAGCAAATCTGTTTCATCAGATTTGGAATTTTTTTTCACAGAAATTAAAAAATCTGATGTTTTTTTTTGTCTCTGAATTCAACTATGTTAATGAATTTAGGATAAAACTATTAAAATATACATATTCACATGTAAAAATAAAAATTAGCTGTAATAAATTCAGTTGTTTCTAACAAAGGAATCCATTTGAAAATAGGTTGAAAATGAAGCCAGATATGGTTATTATCTAAACAGCACATGCACCATTGATAATGTTCTGTCAGATGTTAAACCAGTAGTCATGTGACCAACCAAGTGCAATGTGATTGGCTGGCTATCGATTTGACCTAGGATAGAATCAGTTGGTTTTCTTTGGTGTTCCAGATGTTTGATCTGAATTTGTTTTATTTTAAATGTCCTTGAATTCAAGGACAAAAAAAATCAGATAGATCCAATTAAAAATTTTAATCATATGACAGCTGATGATGAAGTTAAATATTGTGGTTTAAAGGAGAATTATTATTATTAATTATTTATTTTTTCCTCAAATGTCCCTTTTAGTGACATTGGGAGTTGATTAATACTGAATTAATTTTCAAATGGATTAAAAATTTGGATTTTATATATATGTATATATATATATATAATATTATTTTAAACACACAAAATATCAATGCACAGTCAACATGATTAAAATAAATAAATAAATACTAAAATATTGATAGAGAAGAAAGTGTACCTAATACTACTTTAAATCAGGTAGATAAATAGATAATACTTATTGCACATATAAATAGAAATGTCCCTGCCCATTAATTTGCACAGTCTCTATTTAAAGTGTTTAACAGTGGTTTGGACAGAACACTTATTATTATTAATTATTTAATTCCAGTGCAAAAAAACCCATAAACCTGTATTAAAAATTCAATGTCTTTTAAAACTGAAAATCTGATGAAACAGATTTGCTTCCATACCCCCCCCCCCCCCTCGCTGTTGGCTTCTGTCTCTGTCTATTGTCTTCACTTCGTCTACACCCATCTTTCTGTTGAGCTGTGGATACAAAGTGTGTTTAAAGCCGTGTGTGTGTGTGTGTGTGTGTGTGGCGTCCAGTAAGGCGTGGCGTGGTACCACCGCTGACCTTTGTGAATGCCACGACTGCCAAAGACACAAGCAAGTCAACATTCATCCAAAAGCAATCTGTGCACGAGAGGCGGCGTGGCATGTATTACATCATGCTTGTAATTTGGCTGAATCATATTAAATGTGCAGCGTTACAGTTGATGCAAACCAAGGCAGCACCAAACGTGTCCCATTTAATTAGGTTTTACTGCTGCTTATTGGCCCTGCAGCTTTTCTTCCTCTTTTCTTTTTTTTTTGTTTCACACTATTTTTATTGAACAACAGTACAATATATACAATCACACAATTACAATTCACCTTTTTATGTATATATATATATATATATATATATATATATATATATATATATAAAATAAATTTTATATATAGAGAGAAAATTCAAACCATGTAAACATTTACATAAACATGGATGTAATCATAGAAAACTGAAGAACAAACACTTTAAATAGTGTATCAAAGAAAAACATGTAATAGAAGGAAATATATGAAGAGTTCATTTGCAAAAACAGATAACTCCATTTTTCGTTTTTTTTTTTCAGATAATTGCATTTTTTACTCTACATTCCAGGTAATATTCATTGATTTGATATGTTATTTATTCAATTTAGTGGATCTTACCAAATGAAATAAATAATATATCAAATAAATCAGTATTATCTGTGGAATGTAGAGTAAAAAAATGACATTTTGTGAAAAAAAAAATGGAGTTATCTGTTTTTGCAAATGAACTCTTCATATATATATATATATATATATATATATATATATATATATATATTTCAATAGAAAGTGAATAACATTTTCTCCAGTTTTAGAAAAGACATGGTGTCTTTAACCCAGTGGGACATAGAGGGACATTTAAATGTCTTCTAATGGGACAGTAACTAGTAAGCTATCATATCCTGTTCCTGTTTTCTACCCCCTTTAGAAACAGATTCCAAAACACTTCTTTGTTTTTTATGGATAAATTAGATTTAACACGTGCCAAAATAAACTCCCTAATTTAGAGGATTTGATTAGAAGTTATTTAAAAACACTCATTTGCTCTCGTTTTGGAAATCTGCCTGATTTCAGATGTCTCTGGTCTGTCTCTCATCCTTTAGAAGACAACATGACAAGCTTTTATTAAAGGAGGAAAACTGGGACATGCAACAAAAAACCCAAACCAAATAACAGTTTCATTTTCAACACAAGTTTCTTGTCTATTTTTCAGTTGTTGTTACTGGATGAATATTATGACTGATGATGTGAATAACAGTTATTAGAACTAATGTTGCCTCTGATTCAATGGTTTTGTTATTTTACAGAAAATAATTGTAAAACTGGTTTGATGACGTGGTGTTCTCTGCACATTGTGATATTTATTTCTTTATCTTTTTCTTTTAACAACAGTCTAAACTGTGCATGTGTTGTTGACTTTACCCAGCTGGACTCATTAGTGCACACAATCATTCTGGATGATTGGCAGTGAATTTTTCTTTTAATCCCTAATGGTTGTGGTACATAAGACTTAATTAGCATCTGATTTTTAGGATGTTTAATGTTATCTGTTGTCAATAGGTGCTTTCCCACAGAGTAGTTCTAAAACTAAATAGTTCTTAGACTATATATGTCCTGGGGAACCTTTGGGTTTACATTCCGACAGGGCAGTAGGAACAATGGGAGGGGCTAATATCTGCCACAATGATGTATTCGTTAAGCACTAAATTCAACAATTACACAAGGAAGTAGAAGACAGCGCTGCTATAAACTAGAAGAGAGAATGAGGAGGACACAGCGTTTATGTTCTGTGTCACAGGAATGTTAATTATGGTCAAATACAGCGACTAATGTCAAGAATGGAAGAGTTTATAGAGAGAGTTAGGAGACAAAGAGTCCAGCAGCAGGTGATACCACCACATACGTTACTGTCATAGCTTTAACCAACATCCTTATTTACCCAAAAAATGAATTTTTATGCTGGAAGCAAAATTGCAGTATTTTTTCTCCCACATTAGTTTTTTTTTCTCTACCGTTTATGCTCCAGATAAACTAAATTCTACCGATCAGCTTCAGTCTGACTCTCCAGCTCATTATGGTTTGACTCATCATCTACGTGGAAACATCTGTGCAGTCACGATTGAGATGAAATGTACAAAAACAATCAAGAAAAGAATGAAATTAATAGTGAACAATGTAATAGTGAACAATGTAATAGTGAACAGTGTAATAGTGAACAGTGTAATAGTGAACAATGTAATAGTGAACAATGTAATAGTGAACAGTGTAATAGTGAACAGTGTAATAGTGAACAGTGTAATAGTGAACAGTGTGATAGTGAACAGTGTAATAGTGAACAGTGTGATAGTGAACAGTGTAATAGTGAACAGTGTAATAGTGAACAGTGTGATAGTGAACAGTGTAATAGTGAACAGTGTAATAGTGAACAGTGTAATAGTGAACAGTGTAATAGTGAACAGTGTAATAGTGAACAGTGTAATAGTGAACAGTGTAATAGCGAACAGTGTAATAGCGAACAGTGTATTAGTGAACAGTGTGATAGTGAACAGTGTGATCGCGAACAGTGTAATAGCGAACAGTGTAATAGCGAACAGTGTGATAGTGAACAGTGTGATAGTGAACAGTGTAATAGTGAACAGTGTAATAGTGAACAGTGTAATAGTGAACAGTGTAATAGCGAACAGTGTAATAGCGAACAGTGTATTAGTGAACAGTGTGATAGTGAACAGTGTGATCGCGAACAGTGTAATAGCGAACAGTGTAATAGCGAACAGTGTGATAGTGAACAGTGTGATAGTGAACAGTGTAATAGTGAACAGTGTAATAGTGAACAGTGTATTAGTGAACAGTGTGATAGTGAACAGTGTGATCGCGAACAGTGTAATAGCGAACAGTGTAATAGCGAACAGTGTAATAGTGAACAGTGTGATAGTGAACAGTGTAATAGTGAACAGTGTAATAGTGAACAGTGTAATAGTGAACAGTGTAATAGTGAACAGTGTAATAGTGAACAGTGTAATAGTGAACAGTGTGATAGTGAACAGTGTAATAGTGAACAGTGTAATAGTGAACAGTGTAATAGTGAACAGTGTAATAGTGAACAGTGTAATAGCGAACAGTGTAATAGCGAACAGTGTACTAGTGAACAGTGTGATAGTGAACAGTGTGATCGCGAACAGTGTAATAGCGAACAGTGTAATAGCGAACAGTGTAATAGTGAACAGTGTATTAGTGAACAGTGTGATAGTGAACAGTGTAATAGTGAACAGTGTGATAGTGAACAGTGTAATAGTGAACAGTGTGATAGTGAACAGTGTGATAGTGAACAGTGTGATAGTGAACAGTGGTGCTGTTCTGTTTATGTGTTAAAATCTCTGTGTGAATTGATTCGGTCCAAAAACACATTCAAATTTCACTTGGTCTCAGTTTGAATAATTTATTCAGGTCACATTGGACCAGAACCACACTGGACTCGGGTCCAAAAAGCCCAGAATTCTGTGTCTGTTAGTTCATCCAGAGTCACTTATCTCTGTATTCTTAAGAGGAAGCACGAAATAATTAATTGCCGACACGTTCTGGAAATTCACGATTTCATTGCATTCGTTTTAAAAAACATGGTCCAGTATTTAATTGTAAATGTAAATGAAGTTGTATGTAACTACTGACAGGTTGTTGTTTTCAAATAAGAATGTAACAAAGTTCGAATGGTTCGAATCCCATACCAGACCTTTCTGTGTGGAGTTTGCATGTCCTCCCCGTGTCCGCGTGGGTTTTCGCCGGGCACTCCAGTTTCCTCCCACCATCCAAACACATGCACTGATAGGTTAATTGGTTAATCTAAAATTGTCCATAGGTGTGAATGTGAGAGTGATTGTTTGTCTATATATGTTCAGCCCTGTGATGAACTGGCGTCTCATACAGGGTGTACCTCGCCTTCACCCATTGTAGCTGGATTAGGCCCCCAGTGACCCCCCTGACCCTAGTGAGGATAAAGCGGGTTCAGATAATGAATGAATGAATTGGTCATAAACACACGTCCTAATCACAGTTTAATGTCAACTGTATGTATGTACTCCCAATTATCTAAAAAATTAACTCTACTTATTTTTACTCCATAAAGTCCTCCTTTATGGAGGGGGGAAACACGATAAAAAATAATTCAAGCTATAAACTTCCAGATATATGTTTATTTTTAAAAAAATAACCACCAGCATTTATTCTGTCAATATAAGATACAAACACAAATGGACTTAAATAGAACATGTTATTGTGCCCAAAGCGCTTTACATTTCCTCACATTCACACACCTGCCTGACCCTACTGGGAGACAGTTAGGGTTCAGTGTCTTGCTCAAGGACACTTTGACAGCCAGAGGCGGGACATGAACCGCCAACCCCTCAATCGTTGGACGACCCGCTTTACCAACTGACCCACAGCCGCTCGTATCATAAATCATGGCCTTTTTTTTCTGTCCATTTTTCTTTGGATGGACAGGACATTTTTCAGGGGGACAGGACTGGTCCCTGGGGGGGAGGGGGGCAGTGCTCCCCCCCAGCCCCCCCTGTAGCCATGCCCCTGACATGACAGAGAAAAAACCGTGCTGAGTTTTGGGTTCCATTAGGGCTGGGCGATTTTCTCTTTTAAAAAAATCTCAGATTTTTTCCCAAAAAACTCGATTCACGATTCACAATACGATTTTTTTCCCATTTTTTATTAAATAACATGTAAAACAAAAATACTTCTACAAATAACTGTAATAAAAAAACACTACGGAAAGCAGCCTGGTTCATGGTTTTCTTTTTGAGAGGAAAAAAAGTGCAAAAAATGTGTGTGTGTGTGTGTGGGGGGGGGGTCGGATTGCACGATTTTCCTAAAATATGAATCGATTTTGCCATAAAACTCGATTTTAAATCTAAATAAATTTTTTGCCCAGCTCTTGGTTCCATACTCCAAAAAGTGAGTTAAAAGCAGCTGTCAGACTGAAGTCAACAGTGTTATTAAAATGTTCCACTGAAGACAGAAAGACACACAAGTAAAAAACAACAGCAGCTTCCATAATGTGCTGTGGCTGTTACCGTTGACATGCATTTACTTTGGCAGATTTTAAATGTCATATAGAAATGATCACAGGCTTTCAGTGTTGTTATGTTGTTAGTCATTTTGTTTTTCATCTTGCGTCGGTAACCAAGGTAATTAAAAGAAACGTTTGAAACCACAGCCTCAGGAAGGTTAGAGGGTTAATAGAGCCAAAGCTCCACCTAATTACTGATGGTGAACGAGGCAAGAGCTTTGTGGTGGAAATAATGAAATGAAAAGGTCCTTATATGTGTATACAGTACCTGCGCCGTATAGAAATGCCATTTACTGCACAATACAAGTGACAATCATCCACTCGTTCAGAGAATTCAATGAAATGTTGAGGGTCTAATAATGACAGCAGACGCTTTTTTAATGAATAGTTAAAAACAGCGCAAAGTCAAACATGTAAATTCCACTAATGGGATTAAACTACCGGTTATAAATAGCTCAAACCATCCATTAGAACAGTGGTTTTCAAATGATGGGATAGAACTGAATTAGTTTTTTAGATTTATTATTTTTAAAGTGTATATTTTTAAACATTTTAAACATATTTATCTTCATCTCTATATCTGTAATACATTTAACATCTGTGTGTGTGTTTTTGAACATCTCTTTTAATACATCTTAAGGTTTTTTGTGTTTTCAGTATTTTTTTAAATAACATTTTAGGATCAAAATGTGAAATATAGTAGAAGAAATGGTGTCAAAGCATCAAGCATGAGACTGGTTGATTAAAATAGTTTTTCAAAGGTTAATTAAAGGTGTTCACTGTAGAATTAAAGGTGTACTCTATATATATATTTTTTTTTTTACAATGTTGGGTATATTTTTTTATAGTGTTAGGTATATTTTTATAGTGTTGGATGTATTTTTTATAGTGTTGAATATATTTTTATAGTGTTGAGTATATTTTTTATAGTGTTGGGTATATTTTTATAGTGTTGAGTATATTTTTTATAGTGTTGGATATATTTTTATAGTGTTGGATATATTTTTTAGTGTTGAGTATATTTTTTACAGTGTTTGATATATTTTTTATAGTGTTGAGTATATTTTTTTATAGTGTTGGGTATATTTTTATAGTGTTGGATATATTTCTTATAGTGTTGGATATATTGTTATAGTGTTGGATATATTTTTATAGTGTTGAGTATATTTTTTACAGTGTTTGATATATTTTTTATAGTGTTGAGTATATTTCTTATAGTGTTGGATATATTTTTATAGTGTTGAGTATATTTTTTATAGTGTTGAGTATATTTTTTATAGTGTTGGATATATTTTTATAGTGTTGACTATATTTTTTATAGTGTTGAGTATATTTCTTATAGTGTTGGATATATTTTATAGTGTTGAGTATATTTCTTATAGTGTTGAGTATATTTTTTATAGTGTTGGATATATTTTTATAGTGTTGAGTATATTTCTTATAGTGTTGAGTATATTTTTTATAGTGTTGGATATATTTTTATAGTGTTGAGTATATTTCTTATAGTGTTGAGTATATTTTTTATAGTGTTGGATATATTTTTTATAGTGTTTAAACCTCTGACCAGGGACAGTAACTGAACATGATGTGAATCTTCACATCTCTTATGCATCATATTTTCCCTTTGGTGTTAATGTTGTATTTTCTTGTCCCTGTTAAATAAAGTTAAATAGATAAAATATTTTAGGTTGATGATCCCTGATAGAAAAACATAAATGAATAAACAAAAACATAAACACATGTAAAACAGTCTGTGGAAAAACAAACTGTTTCTATTTTCTAAATAGTGTTGAGGTAGAAAAAAAAATCTTCCATTTGAGCCAAAGTGTTTTATTACACGTTAAAATTAGAAACGTCCAAATGTGTGATTATTTCCTCCACTCTTCTTTAAAACTTATCCAAACCAGTTTTTATTTTTCACTAGTTAAGTTTAATGGTTGTTTTATTTACTGTAAAATAAGATACAGTAATAAAAACATTTAATGGAAAAAACAACCTCTGTCTGTCTGTCTGTCTGTCTGTCTGTCTCTCTCTGTCTGTCTGTCTGTCTCTCTCTCTCTGTCTTTCTGTCTCTCTGCCTGTCTGTCTCTCTATCTCTCTCTGTCTCTCTGCCTGTCTGTCTCTCTATCTCTCTCTGTCTGTCTGTCTCTCTCTCTCTGTCTTTCTGTCTCTCTGCCTGTCTGTCTCTCTATCTCTCTCTGTCTCTCTGCCTGTCTGTCTCTCTATCTCTCTCTGTCTGTCTGTCTCTCTATATCTCTGTCTTTCTGTCTCTCTGCCTATCTGTCTCCCTATCTCTCTCTGTCTGTCTGTCTGTCTGTCTCTCTATCTCTCTCTGTCTTTCTGTCTCTCTGCCTGTCTGTCTCTCTATCTCTCTGTCTGTCTGTCTGTCTGTCTCTCTCTCTCTCTCTGTCTTTCTGTCTCTCTGCCTGTCTGTCTCTCTATCTCTCTCTGTCTGTCTGTCTCTCTATCTCTCTGTCTTTCTGTCTCTCTGCCTGTCTGTCTCTCTATCTCTCTGTCTGTCTGTCTGTCTGTCTCTCTCTCTCTCTCTGTCTTTCTGTCTCTCTGCCTGTCTGTCTCTCTATCTCTCTCTGTCTGTCTGTCTCTCTATCTCTCTGTCTTTCTGTCTCTCTGCCTGTCTGTCAGTCTGTCTCTCTCTCTGTCTTTCTGTCTCTCTGTCTGTCTGTCAGTCTGTCTCTCTCTCTGTCTTTCTTTCTCTCTGCCTGTCTGTCAGTCTGTCTCTCTCTCTGTCTTTCTGTCTCTCTGCCTGTCTGACTGTCTCTCTCTCTCAGGCGGTCGACTTTTTGGTTGTTTGAGAAAATATTTGGTTTGTCAAAGGAAGTAAACATGTCCAGTCAAATGAAAATGTCATTACCCAGATGACATAAAATTGCGTGTCGTCCTGTGGAGAGCTGACATCCTGCTCAAACCTCACCACAATTTGTCAAGTAGACTTAGCTGAGCTGTGAAAATAAATCTATATTAACCCATAAACACCCAGTGCTCCTTTGTGTCTCTATTTAATCTTTCCCAAGTCATTTATCAGCATTTGTTTTAATTTTATCCTCTGTATTTAGCTTATTTTTTACAGTGAAAATTAGGTTGTTGGGTTTTTTTTTTACATTTAATTTCCTGCTCATGCAGATGTTCATTAAAGGGACAGTTCAGTATTTTTCACATGAATGTGTTTGTCATCAGCGTCTTTACTCTGGTGCACCCGCAGTGACTCACCCCCCCCACCCCCACCCCCCCAGTGTCCTGTGAGCCCAGGTCTGGTCCAGTTTTGGTCAAAGTGAAAGTAGTTCCGGCAGGTTTAAGGGGCCATTTTCACGAGGACTATTGTGGCTAAATACGACAACATATTTTATCAGAACTGTCTTTCATTTCCACGTCAGGGTGTGAATACGCACACATGTTCAGACTCCTTCCAGAGTGGGATGTACTGAAGACGGGCTGGGTCACGTCTCCGTCTAAACGCACATGTTCAGATTGCGTGCGTCTTTATGTCACATGGTGTGTTCATGTCACAGACACTTTCATTCATACACTGAGAAGGTAAAGCAACAAACATGCGGGACAACCTGGATCCCACAGATCTTCCAGCTGCATTAGCATTAGCATTAGCATTAGCAGCTCTAGTAAATGTGCAGGAGTCATTTCAGTCATTACACAGACATTCCACACATACCATAGCCCACCAGAAACGGGTGGACAATTACATGGACGACCCACTCTACCAACTGAGCCCAGACCAGTTGGTAGAGTGGGTCACCCAGGCTTCTGTCAGTCTGTGGACACATATGTAGTTTACCACAACCAGAGGGAGCATGTGAGAGTGAATG
Source organism: Siphamia tubifer (assembly GCA_020466265.1). Classification (NCBI taxonomy): domain Eukaryota; kingdom Metazoa; phylum Chordata; class Actinopteri; order Kurtiformes; family Apogonidae; genus Siphamia; species Siphamia tubifer. The sequence goes on along the minus strand of CM035791.1, from coordinate 50,188,903 downwards.
AACAATGGATCAATGATATAAAGCAGGGGTTCTCAAACTTTTTTGGCCCAGGTCCCCCTTGGAGGGGTGAAATTTTTCCATGTCCCCCCTCATCCTCGCGATACTGAAAATGATAAAAAACCACTTCAACAATGATTATTATGAAACAATGATAACCTTTTTTAATAGTGCTTTTGTGCAAACCAGCCACATTTTCAGGTATTATAATATAAATGAACACTTCAGAAACAACAATTTTAAATAATTTTAAAATAATAAACGGAACAAAAGACACACAAAACCGTGTGTGTGTGTGTGTGTGTGACAGACAGACAGACAGACAGACAGACAGACAGACAGACAGAGACTTAATGAGAGGGATGAGCTTGTCAAACTCAATATAACTATCAATGTACTTTCTCTTTTTAGGGTTAGGGCGTTTGTTTTTGTCATTGTCATTTTCATTGTCATTTCTTTTACCACTTCTTGAGGAACTTGGCGGACACAAAAATCGATCCATGTTCGCTGCAGGGTGGCTAAAAATAGCCTGTGACTCGCTCCGTCTCAATTTAGTCAAGCTGGCGTCAAACAGCGCTGTTACTTCCGCCCGCGCGCTACAAAATAAAACTTCCGCATTTCAAAATAAAACAGCAAAAAAAAACCCCAAACAAACAAAAAAACCAAAACAAAACCGTGAATAATTTCACGTACCCCCTGGACATGCGCCATGTCTCCCTAGGTTTGAGAACCGTGGATATAAAGTGCTTTGGGTGCCTTGAAAAGCGCTATAGAAATGTAATCCATTATTATTATTATTATTATTAATAAAATATTTTGTGTGTGTGACGGTTGGACTGTGGCATGTAAATGTCGTTGATAAAGTTCTTTTTTTTTTTTTTTAAAGATACAAATCAGATAAGGTCCATCACTCTTGTCCAAACGTACTTGTCGTAGTTTGATGACGGACAGTAATGGCGGAGGCTGCAAATGTTTTCTCCTCGGAGCTGGTGGTTTGTTTTTCTGTAGCTATAGTTAGATGTTATGTTTGAAGCTGGAGGCGTCCTGACTCTGTCTGAGCTGGTCAGCAAAGACCTTCTGACAGAGATACTGTAAATGTGTGTCTGTGTGCTTGTGTCACCATGAAAAAGCTTGACTGGGGGCAGAGAACAACCGTCCAACACTGTAAAAAATGATTTTGGGGGTTGGTAATTACAAACTATGGAAATCAATAATAATAATTACCAGTAAAATCTACTATGACTGGTTAAATTCTACCTATTTTCAAACTACTACAACTACTATTTATTAAAATAATCTAAAATCTACCCCATGATATTGTGATGTGTTGGAGGAAGAGCTGGAGGGATTTCCCAGCATGCATTAGGACAAACTAGTTTGGTCAGTTTTAATGTGTGTTTTACATTTTTTTTAGTTGATGAGAAGTGCTATCTATCTATCTATCTATCTATCTATCTATCTATCTATCTATCTATCTATCTATCTATCTATCTATCTATCTATCTATCTATCTATCTATCTATCTATCTATCTATCTATCTATCTATCTATCTATCTATCTATCTATCTATCTATCTCTCTCTCTCTCTCTCTCTCTCTCTCTCTCTCTCTCTCTCTCTCTCTCTCTCTCTCTCTCTCTCTCTCTCTCTCTCTCTATCTATCTATCTATCTATCTATCTATCAGAGATGAATAATTTAGGTAAATAATTTTTGTTACTTGGATCATTCCTTAGCTGGGTCACATTATTCTGTAAAATGCTCAAAAAATACCAAAAAATTCAGTAAAATTGTGTTGCATATTCTTGCACCATGAGCTATAAAGTGTCTCGTTTGTCTCATGAGCATCTGTCACAGTGTTTTGTTGTGGAATAGATTAAATTAATACAAGAATAAAATTTTCACCTGTAATATTTTACATGCTTCGTATAACTAATTATAATATTCACTTTAGTATCAATACTATCAACATTTGGAGTGATATGTCCAACCCTAAATTAAATTATTTTTAATAGTTAAGAGTTAATATTTCTCATGTTTTTTGTGTAATTTGTTGTGTGAGGTGATTTTAGCATCATTTCTTTTAGTGTATTATAGCTGTTAAAAAAAGTGACATTTTATTCAAAAATATGGGTTCAAATCTAGTCAACCAAACCCAAATGAGTGCTAATTGTTTCCTCACTTTTATTGAAATTCCAGAGATTTTTTTTTTTACAGTGAAACTACACTGGTGTTGTAATTACATTCCCTTTTCACTGTATTTGGATTAAAGTTCGGATCATGATTTGTCACAAAGATGTATTCATCTCAGAACGTGTATCTATGAAAAACTATCATGATGTAAATATGTTGTTGTCATTACTATGACAGTTAAAGCTGTGGAATGGAATCATTTGCATGCAGAGGTCAGAACAGTTTTATCACTAATGTAAATATTGACCCATAAAGACCTACATATAAATGATGTTTTTTCCTTTACATTTAACCATTACCAAGTGATTTTCACCATTTATTATAATAGTTCACTCTGAAAAACTAGTTTTTTTCTGTGGAAAAATCTTGTTTTTTTTTTCCTCTATATTTAATTCGCTGATCATGTACGTTTTAGAAAAGTAAGAAGAAAACATGCCTTTTTCAGCATCTCATTAATTCTCCACAGTAAACACACAGTCTTCAACCACTGTCATTTGTCAACTTACATTTTTTTTTACAGTGTGGGTCTTTAAGGCTTACATTTTCTCTTCTATTACACTTGGGTATGAAGACGCTCTCTGTGTCTTGGCAGTTTGGATTCTAGGTTGTAGACTCTAAGGATATATTTGAAAGCAGGATAAGGAATGGGGGGGGGGGGTAAATTCATAGGTAATTGGATGTTATAAGTGGCTTTACTTTTCAGATAATACACCGCTCACATAATGTGTGAGGTTTGCATGAGGGTCCTTAAGGGAGCCGTACTTAACTTCTGCTATTTATGAGGGTAACCTTTCAAAGGCTTTTCTAGTTGTAAGAAATGAATATCACACCTTTGGGCAAGGGTGGGGGGTGGGGGGTGGGGGGGGGGGCAGTTGTATTAAGTTCAGATTGTCTTACAGGTAATAAAACAAATCTACTTCTAAAGACACGTCCTCAGCCTGACCATGTCCCTTAAGGGTTAAAGAAGAAGACTTTTAGGTTACGTCATAATTAATAGATTAGTCGATAATCAGACCCTCCAGGATTTCGTGTTGTTGCGATTTGTTGCGATCAACGCAAATTCAGCCAATCCCTGTGAATTCAGTTCGATGTTCTAATTTTAACCAATCACTGTGACTGTGACCAATCATTTATACTTTGAGCGTTTTCCTGTTTACCTTAAAATAGTACGAAGCAACAAGTGCAGCCAACACTTTACATTTACCCACTAAAACCATGCACTAGTACCTACAGGTGCATTTGGACGGGTACTTTTTAAAATGATGCACTGTACAAGAGGTACAGAAATCTGTGCTCCCGACCCACCAGCCTAAATAAAAGCCTCGATCTGGTAGATCTAGATCTGGTGGATCTGGTGGATCTGGTAGATCTGACACCAATATTCCTTTGGACTAAAACCCTTTATTCTCTTCTTCATTCTAACTATTCCACATTTTCAGTCCAAAGTTATCTCGGAAAATTGATCCAACCATCATTTAAGACTTAAGTTTTCTTTATCACTAACACACATGTGGGAACGTTTCATTAGTTTGATTCCAGAACCTTCTGACTGTAGACCAGTGTACTGTATTTCCCGCACTATAAGACACACTGTCAATTAATTTTTTTTCATATATAAGGCCCGCTGGACTATAAGGTACATTAAGCGAAGGCAAAATCATGAGATAAAAAGTGAAAATTATTACATAAAAACTGAAAATTATGAGAAAAAAAAATCTAATTTATGGAGTAAAAAGTCAAAATTCCAAGTCACTAAACAAAACCAGAATTAATCCACATATAAGAGGCTCTGGATTATAAGGCACACTGAGGTTTTTGGAGAAAATGTAAGTTTTTAAGTGCACCTTATAGTCCGGAAAATACGGTAATCAGTATGATTCTAAGGTTTTACTTAGATTAAATCATTTGCTTTATTATATTAACTTCTAAAAACTGTGCCGTTTTGTTTTCATTTCATTTATGTAACTTTTTTTCTTGTAAATAGGGGCAGTAAAAATAAACTGTTGCTTCAGCCCACATCATGTCTGTATGAAAATCTGAATTATATGTTTATATCACATTTTATTACTTTCTTACTTGTCGTTTCCTCACAGCCTTTTACTCTGTGGCTCATTCGGGTACCCCAGGCATGTCCAAACTCTTCCACAAAGGGCCGGTGTGGCTGCAGGTTTCTGTTCCAACCAACCAAAATTTCACAGTTTGACCAATCGACTCTGAAAACTGAGATCAGTTGATTAATTGAGTCAAATCTTATGTGCTGCTGCTTGGTTGGAACAAAGACCTGCAGCCACACCGGCCCTTTGTGGAAGAGTTTAGACATGCCTGGTGTACACTTTACATTACAGATCACTAATAAGGTGCTAATTCTGATATAATAATAATAAGTAATAATGCCTTTGTTACTGCTTATTACGAGCAATTTCCCTGCAGTTTCCAGGTAATAAGTGATATAAACTGATTCCATTTCAAGTAGAATAATAATAATAATAATAATAATAATAATAATAATAATAATAATAATAATAATAATAATAATAATAATAATAATAATAATAATAATAGTAATTATTTTTAAATTAATCTGTCAATCTGAGTCCAAGATTTACTGGTTTTTGTTTCTTCAATTCAATTTTTCAATTCAGTTTTATTTATAGAGCCCCAAATCACAACAATGTCACCCCACAGGGCTTTACACCCCCCCCCCCACACCCCCACCCAATAAAAAAGAAAAAAAACACAATCAACCACAGAAACCCTCCTTCTCTGTAAGAAAACTCTCCTAAAACCAGTGGGTAAAAGAAGAAATCTTAAAGAGAACCATTTGACTTTTTTACATACTTTATTTAATTACCTGAAAAGCAATGAGCTTTATTATGTATTAAAATGACCATAGAATTATCTCATTATAATGTAAAGTGTTACCTCATTCTTTCTTCAGTCTTCCTTCACATCTTCTTCACGCAGAGTTTCCAAACTTTCTGAAAAGTCACTTGTTCACAAAGTGAACTGATGCTGACATTACACACAATGTCAATGACTCATCAACCACAAAAACTGACAGTGATTTGTATTATTCTGACATTCTGTTATTGTATTGCATCGTGCATTTGTACGTGCACACACTGTGTTTTCACATGTGTCAAAGACAAAGTCATCAAAACACGAAGCTGTTGACAATTTAGACACTATTTACAATAAGGAGAATGTTAAAAAGGATTTGTTTTGGCATTTATCATTGGGATCAGTTGGAAATAAAGCGCATTCATTAACAGTTGAAAATATGGTGTGATGTGTTTGTTTAGTACAGGGGTCTCAAAAACATGTGGCCCAACACAGGTTCCAAATGTGGTAATTTTTAAAGGTCAATAATTCCAGTCAAGGCTGAAGAACTGATTTTACTTCAGGTTTGTTGAGCTGCATTTTGTAATAAATGTCCAAGATGTAAAAACTTTTTAATTTCATATTGTAATAAACTGCCCCAAAACATTTTGTGATAAATTTTGCTGCATTATGTAATAAGTTATTACATTTTAAGATTATTATATTTTTATTCTGTAGAAAATGTAATAACACGGTGCATTACGTAATAACAATTCTAAAGCACAGTTAATTTATTTGTTAGTTGTATTTTATTTGAAGTATTAGTCAAAGCTAGGTCTATTATTAGTATCAGTGTATTATCCTAGTAGTAGTACTTAACTATTAAAACTATTCAAAGGATGAATTAACAGAATATTCTGTAAATTCCAGATTTTTTTATTGGAACCAAAACCACATGAAGAATAGTTATAAACATCAACAACAATAAATGTGACCAACACATACAGGCTGTGGACAATTTAAAATAATAATGAACCAATGAATAGAAGTTCTACCTTAAACAACGTGTTGTTTACAGAGCTGCTGTGACCACATCATTTATCATTTAAAATAATATGAAATTACTGCAAAAGGTTAAACAAATAACATTTATATTTACTAAATATATCTGTAATTTCAAATTGTCCTAATGTATAATATGTTTAATTACCAGCCAAGACATAAACCAACATACATAATGCAGCAAAAAAAATGATAAAATTAAATGAAAAAATTATTACATTTTGGATCAACATGCCCCATGTAATCCATTTTTCCACATTATCTAATAAGTTATTCCATTTTGCAGCAGCAGCAGGTGCTTTGGTGTTGTGTTCCCAGTGGTTTATGTCTTGGCTGGTAATTACACATATTAGACATTAGACTTTTTTGTTTGTATAGTTTGTAAAAGAAAATATTTTCATCATTTAATAGGGGTGTTTTGCACTGAATCAAAGATGAAACTTGGGGTTATTATTCACATGTTATTCTATTATTTTAATGGAAATCTAATCAGGCTAAATGTGGCCTTGGAAACAAAATGACTTTGACACCCTTGGTTTAGTAGATTTTATTTACTTACCAAACATTTAAATTATTTGTCTTTGTTAACACTGTCAATGCAACTTATTGACATTTACAGAAATTAAAAGCATAGAGAAAAACCAGTGCCTCATAAATAATGAACCCAATTTTGATCGACTGTTCTGCTTAGGTAATTAATTTCAAAGATTGAAATTTTCTCATATTTTTTCACACATTGTCGTTGTGATGTTGCATCGCTGCTGCGTCGTCTCACAACATCATTCAGACGGTGATTAAATAATGTTCCAACTGCAGATAGAAAAACTTAACTGTATTGAACGGCACTTCCCTGGTGTCCTAGCCTAGCCTAGCCTAGCCTAGCCTAGCCTAGCCTAGCAGTGCTATCTCTATTCATTCCATGTATGGGTCTAGTGGTGCTTCATAGTCAGAGGAGGCGGGGCTAAAAGGTTGTCTTTCAAATCCTCTGTATGTAATAGGACGGTACTACAACCAATCAGTGTAATCTTTAGGATGACGTAGTTAGAGCGCCGGGAAGACACACCCTGTGGACACTAAAGACACACCCTGTGGACACTAAAGACACACCCTGTGGACACAGACCCTTATGACACACCCTGTGGACACTAAAGACACCTCCTGTGGACACTAAAGACACCTCCTGTGGACACTAAAGACACACCCTATGAACACTAAAGACACACCTTGTGGACACTAAAGACACCTCCTGTGGACACTAAAGACACACCCTATGGACACTAAAGACACACCCTGTGGACACTAAAGACACACCCTATGGATACTAAAGACACACCTTGTGGACACTAAAGACACCTCCTGTGGACACTAAAGACACACCCTATGGACACTAAAGACACACCCTATGGACACTAAAGACACACCCTGTGGACACAGACCCTTAAGACACACCCTGTGGACCCTTAAGACACACCCTGTGGACACTAAAGACACACCCTGTGGACACTAAAGACACACCCTGTGGACACAGACCCTTATGACACACCCTGTGGACACTAAAGACACCTCCTGTGGACACTAAAGACACACCCTATGAACACTAAAGACACACCTTGTGGACACTAAAGACACCTCCTGTGGACACTAAAGACACACCCTATGGACACTAAAGACACACCCTGTGGACACTAAAGACACCTCCTGTGGACACTAAAGACACGTCCTGTGGACACTAAAGACATGTCCTGTGGACACTAAGGACACGTCCTGTGGACACTAAAGACATGTCCTGTGGACACTAAAGACACGTCCTGTGGACACAGACTCTAATCTATGAACAGTAGACACATTCGCCCACAGGCTGGTTCCACCTTTACTGTTTTTTTTCTCATTTATAAACCAATCAGAGGAGCCTTATTAATGCATCACAAATATTCATAAGGAACAACAGAAAAGCCATTGGTTCAACTATAGCCTCTGTTCTAGGTCATAGAAAACAGCTGAAAACAAAACAAGTTCATTTTTAACTGACCTGATGCACAGTGTTTTCAACCATAGTAACATAAAGAACTTAGAATTGTATGAAAATGTAGTAATATTCTCCATGTTATTCAATGTTTTCTGTGTATTTGTTGATCCACTGTGATCTATAAGTTGTGACTCACATGTATAAATGATAAACTATGGTGTAATATTGTTTATTTACAGGCTGTTCATATTTCTTCATTTTATGTTCAAATGTAATGTGGCGATGAAAACATTTTTGTTACAGAATTTAAATTTTTCTTTCAAACCTTCTAATACTATTATTTATATTGTTTTACTGGTCTGGTCCACTTTACATCCCCTGAACTAAAGTGAGTGACCCCCCCCCCTGGTCTAGAACATTCTTCTGTAGTTTCCTCTGTGCACACGTATGCAGGTAAAATATGTGGCCTTTAGGTTTGGAAGTGTTTATGTTCTATGTTTGTCCTGCAGTCAAAGCCTTTTTTTTTCCATGAATATTTAAAGTGTTACAAGTGAAGATGCAAAAACAAGCTGCTTTATTACTAGAGTCGGCCTTAGGTGTGAAACTTTCATTAGAACATGACAACGAGCCTCTGCTCATTTAGAATAGGGGTGTCCAAATCCAGTCCTCGAGGGCCGGTGTCCTACATGTTTTAGATATTTCCCTTTTCCACATGATTCAGTTTAACTGTTTAACTGCTGAAACTTTAGCAGTTCCACAGTAAAAAAAAGAATTAAAATAAGCAACAACATGAACAAAAATGGCCAAAATCATCAATAAAATGAACAAAAATTAATAATAAACTGACAAAATAATTAGTAACATGAACAAAGACACAAAGTTTTTCTTTATTTTTCTACATTTTTACTTTTTAATATATTCTTTTTTCTTTAATTTCGCTCCATTCGTGTCTTACTTTTGTCATTTTACTAATTATTTTTGTCAGTTTATCGTTAATTTTTGTTCATTTTATTGATGACGTTGGCCATTTTTGTTCATTTTGTTGCTTATTTTAATGGAACTGCTAAAGTTTCAGGAGTTAAAGGGTTAAACTGAATCACTTGGAAAAGGGAAATATCTAAAACATGTAGGACACCGGCCCTCGAGGACTGGATTTGGACACCCCTGATATAGAAGAAAAGTTGAGTTTTAGGAGTTCTGCTTCTGCTTCTTAAAAAGGTTGAACTTTTCAGCTTTGACAGAATTACAGCATGAACCTGATCTGAACCCAAATGCACCGTTTATTGGAACACAGGCAAAGATAGGACTCTAAGAGGGTCCACGGGTCCCGGTCCAGGAAGTCTGTAGTCCAGGACGTCCAGAACCAGGAGAGGTGGGGGCTCAGGCTGGATCGGTGTCAAGGGACAGAACACGGGTCATAACACAGTGATAGTATTTCATTAATCATTGGGGTTAAATATGATTTATATGGAGCAGTGCTGGGTGAGGTACTCTGAAAAAGTAATCAATTACAAATACTAGTTACTTCCCCAAAAAAGTAATTGCGTTACTGTGTTACTCCACTACCAAAGTAAATTCAAATTCAAATTAAAAATACTTTATTTATTCCCAAAGGGGCAATTTAAAAACAGCAATGTCAATATAAGTGCAAGTATTAGTTACCAGGAAAAGGTTTTTTGTTTTTTTTTGCTTAAAAATGTTAAAGAAACAAAAAAAAAACCTCAGTTAAACAGGGTATCCATCCTTGTTCTGTGATGTTACTTTGGATGTGATTTAAGATGCTTCCTCAATTAATCTATGTGGTTCGCCTCACGTCAGTTTAGAACGTTTTCTCAAAACATAAAGAAAACACAAAGCTAGAACTTCTATAGCAGTTACACTGGGACAGGAAGTTGTCACCATTAAACCCAAAAGTGCGGTGGATGAGTTGTGTTATTCATCTGACAGACCTACCGAAAATGACTTGACGGGTGGACTACATATGTAGTTTACCACCACCAGAGGGAGCATGTAAGAGCGAATGAATAATGGGTCAGTCAGGTAAAGTACTTTGAGTGGCTAAAAAAGTGATATATAAATCCAATCCATCATCAATAATCAACTCAAATCTAAACTAAAATCCTGAGTGCATAATATATAATGACTTCACACATAATCTAATAATTTATTATGTTATGAACTCAGCTCTACAGTGACTCATAGATCTACTGCATATTATGATCCATTTATTAATCCAATGTATACATGTACATAAACCAGCATATATGTGGAATAACACACCATCATTTATATTAAAAACATGATCTAACCAACACTAACGTCATTTGTTTTCTCATTCATGTGATTAAAGTATGTGAGATTTAACACATTTAAGATACTTTCTAAAGTATTGTAGAAAAGTGTACCGTATTTTCCACACTGGACTCTAAGGCGGACTATCAATGATTGGTTTATTTTTTAGGTAAGGCACACTGGACTATAAGGTGCATTAAGCAAAGTCAAAATCATGAGATAAAAAAACAAAATTACTGGATAACAAGTCAAAATTAGGAAATAAAAAGCTACAATCATGAGATAAAAAGTCTAAATTCCAAGTCACTAAGCACTACCAGAATTGATCCATATATAAGGTGCACTGTCTTTTTTTCTTTTCAGAGTGCCTTATAGTACAGAAAACACAGTAATTTGGACATAGAGGAGAGAGCTGAACAAGTGTAATAAATTCTCACAGACTTAATAGAACAAACCACTGCTGGAGGAATTGATATTGAACAGAACAGTCAGCCCAGGTCACTTGTATATTTCCTTAATGCCCCCCAGTGCAGATGGTGTATTGTGTGTGAGTACAGCAGTGGCAGCTGTTGTGACTGGTTAAGGTCATATTCTGTGAGGCTGTGACCCTCATGATGCGCCTCAGCCTGCGGTGATGCTGTTTTCTACCCAGAATTCAGCTGTCTGCCTCGCTTATGGTCATTCTCTGGGCCGACCCGCTAAGTCCTGACCAGGGAGCGTGGAGAGCTGAGGGTCACAATGAGAGAAAGTGAGTCAATATTAGGACTGAACAATAAAAAAAAAAAACTGACACTGCGATTTTTTTAAACCCTGCGATATATACTGTGATATTAATATAATAAAAGCATTTGCCTTGGGGCGGCACGGTGGTGCAGTGGTTAACACTCATGCCTCCAGGTACTCCAGTTTCCTCCCACCATCCAAACAACTAGTTAACTGGTTAACTGGTTAATCTAAATCACCCATAGGTGTGAATGTGACAGTGATTGTTTGTCTATATATGTTCAGCCCTGAGATGAACTGGAGACTCATACAGGGTGACCTTTGACCCCGCCTTCACTCACTGTAGCTGGATTAGGCCCCAGTGACCCCCATGACCCTAGTGAAGATAAAGCGGGTTCAGATGATGAGTGAAGAGTGATAATTATTAGCAAAACAAAAACACAGGTTGTCATATTTTAGTCGACTAAAATAATTTTATGAATTTTTGTCAACTGAAACTACACTAAAACTAAAATTATTCACATGACTAAATTGTGACTAAAAATAAAATGACATTTTCGTCATCAGACTAAAACTAAAAGAAAAAAAATTTCTGACAAAATTAACATTGGATGATTGTTTATGGACAGAATCCTGACACAGTTTAGCTTCACTTCATTCTGAGTATTTTTACGTTCATTCGATCAGTGGTCTTCAGACCTGGTCCTTAGGGTCCACTGTCCTGCATGTTTTAGATGTTACCCTGCTCCAACACACCTGATTCAAATGATCAGCTCATCAGCAAAGCTCTGCTGATATGCTCTTGAGCAAGGCACTAAAGTGGCATTTTTATTTTGCAATTTGGAATCTTAACAGTTAAAAATAACTCAGGATTTAAAAACAAACCTGTGTGGTGCTGACACAAACGGTCAAACAGATTAGTGGTCGACACTGAACTGTCATCCTTCTGTTGCTGAAATAATAAAATTAATAATTAAAATTTTTATTAAAATTGAAAACATTTAATAAAAATAAATAAGAAAAATAAATGAATAAAATTAATTCAACAAATAAATAAGTATATACAAATAAATTCAAAATAAAATAAAAATATAAAAATAATTGCAGGACTATTGCACACGTACATTGTGACGTCGACGTTAAGACAATATATTGTGCAGCTCTAATGAATATTGATGAAAGGAAGCAGATAAGGACAGAATTATGGTTTGTAGAACTTCAGAATCAATAAGGCAATTACTGACAAACAAACCTTCATTACCGATCAATTTGAAGACGGTCCCTAATTATCACAGAACTCATCGTTATATTGACAGACTTTAAATCACATGAGTTCACTGCCATGAAGGCTTCATATATATATATATATATATATATATATATATATATATAAATATATATATATATATATATATATATATATATATATATATATATATATATAAGTGAAATGATAATTTTCCACCTTTTTTGGCCACTGCTTAGACACAATATAGTAATAGCACCGTATTTTCTAGTCGTATTATTTTATATATTATTTTTATATTAGGGCGGCACGGTGGTGCAGTGGTTAGCACGGTGGTGCAGTGGTTAGCACGGTGGTGCAGTGGTTAGCACGGCGGTGCAGTGGTTAGCACGGCGGTGCAGTGGTTAGCACGGTGGTGCAGTGGTTAGCACGGCGGTGCAGTGGTTAGCGCGGTGGTGCAGTGGTTAGCACGGTGGTGCAGTGGTTAGCACGGTGGTGCAGTGGTTAGCACTCGTGCCTCACAGCAAGAAGGACCCTGGTTTGAATCCCGTACCAGACCTTTCTGTGTGGAGTTTGCATGTCCTCCCCGTGTCTGCGTGGGTTTTCGCCGGGCACTCCGGTTTCCTCCCACCATCCAAACACATGCACTGATAGGTTAATTGGTTAATCTAAATTGTCCATAGGTGTGAATGTGAGAGTGATTGTTTGTCTATATATGTTCAGCCCTGAGATGAACTGGCGTCTCATACAGGGTGTACCCCGCCTTCGCCCATTGTAGCTGGATTAGGCCCCCAGTGACCCCCGTGACTCTAGTGAGGATAAAGCGGGTTCAGATAATGAATGAATTTTTATATTATTTTAGCCAGAGTACATTTAATTTTAGCTAAATTTTTAGATGATTGGGAGTACATATAATATAAATATAAATATAATAATATAAATATAGTTTACATCAAAATCACACTATTTGGATGAACATTGAGAAATTTATATTTTGTCATTTTGAGCCAAACTGTGTTAATATGGAAGTGATTAGGACTGTATTTTTAAACTAACTTCTAAAATTCTAAACAACATCACACTTCAGTGGTAGTAAGTAGAGGGTCCCTAAAGACAAACCCAAGTGTCCTGAGGTCTTCATGTCCTCAGATAGTGTGTCCACAGTTACTGAACCTTCCAGATGCAGGAGACGCCTTTAGGAGGACGTCCATAATGAGTGCAGAGTTGGACGCTCTGGTAATTCATGATTTATTTGCATTGTTTTTAAAAATCATAGTCCAGTGTTTCATAAGAGATTGAACTGAAGCTGTGTGCAACAGAAAAGCTTCATCTTTTAACAGGTTGTTGTTTTCAAAAAAAGAATGCAACGAAGGAATGAATTTCCAGAGCATCGATCTCTGCACTTAAAAATATTGTTTATATAAAACCTTGATATTGTCATGTTAATATATTCATCTTTGAAAAGTATTGCATTCAATCCAAATATTACACCTTTCTCTTTAAATCCAGTGAATGAAATAAATATAATCAATACAAGTGCCTTTAAAAGGGTGTGAGTAATGTCATTCAGCTGTGACTCAGTTGGTAGAGCAGGTCATTAGAATTAGAATTAGACTTTATTGTCATTGCACACAAGTTAAAATGAAATTGCACTTAACAGCGGGGTCACTCTGCACCACAATAAAGGGAAAGATCAAGATAAAAAAAACAACAACACAATAAATAAAGATAAAGTCACAATAAATAAAGATAAAGACACAATAAATAAAGATAAAGACACAATAAATAAAGATAAATACACAATAAATAAAGATAAATACACAATAAATAAAGATAAATACACAATAAATAAAGATAAATACACAATAAATAAAGATAAAGACACAATAAATAAAGATAAATACACAATAAATAAAGATAAATACACAATAAATAAAGATAAATACACAATAAATAAAGATAAAGTCACAATAAATAAAGATAAAGACACAATAAATAAAGATAAATACACAATAAATAAAGATAAATACACAATATGCGATGCGTTTCCCTCTAACACTTAACCCAAAATGTTTAGTTTAGTTTAGTTTATCTACATACTTTTTTGTTTGGGTACTTTATAAAAGTAAGTATTTTCATAATATGATGTTTTGGGTTTTTTTTTCTATCACAAAAACAACTAATATTTGGAGTTGTGATTATTACCTCCACCAAGGAGGTATGATGTCTGTGTGTCTGTCTGTCTGTGTGTCTGTTTGTCTGTCTGTGTGTCTGTCTGTCTGTCTGTCTGTCTGTCTGTCTGTCTGCCTGTCTGTCTGCCTCTCAGCAGGATTATGCAAAAAGTTCAGAACCTATTTTGATGAAACTTTAAGGAATGATCGATAATGGGTCAAGGAAGAACCCAGTAGATTTTGAGCAATGAAGGTCAAAGGTCAAGGTCACACTAAAGGTCAACAGCTATGGCTCAATCATCATCATATGCCACATGTCGCCATAGCAGAGGTCTTCTGTCTCTAACTGCCTTGTTTATAGATTATTATGTTGTTATTTTACTGGTTAGGGTTAAATGTTGTCCCTGAAGAAAATGAGTTTGAAACCTCGGATCAAAACTTTTTTTTTTTTTTTTAATGCAGGACAAAGAGCTGCCAGTGTTGATAATTCAATAAGTTAATATTGAATTGTGAAGAGAGGATTTATATTTAAGTAAGGGACTTGGTAAGAACTTGTGTTTTTATTGCAGGTAAGAATGAAACAAACACACCATACGGGTCTATGCGTCGACTGAAAGGAATGTGTGAAATGAAGAAAAAAAGGATTTCTGTGTTTATGAAGAGTCAAGGTCCTCAATGTCTGGAATGTAAATGGACTGAGAAGGAAAGACTTGTGAAAGTATTTCATCTACAGGCAGAGAATAATTATTCTACTGCTATATGACATAATTCTTAAAGAAAAAAAATAAGCTGAGCTCATAAAAGGTCGAGAAGTGGGAAAAATATAAGCAGGTAAAGTGACAGGATGTGACAGGCTTCAACAATTAATAAGACACAGCAGAGAAAAGCACAGAAAAAACTATAAAGATGTTCCAGTATAGAAGAGAGAAACTTCAAAACACCAGAAAAATATAGCAATAAATACAGCTGCATAGTTTTCTCTGGTTTACTGAAATGTGACAGATGAAAAATATGAACAAGTTTATTTCTTTTAACCCGTTCATATGATATTATATCTATATATGACACCTATATATACACATTATTTTAACAACATCTATACATTATTTTAACATCTCTCTCTCTCTCTCTCTCTCTCTCCATATATATATATATATATATATATATATATATATATATATATATATATATATATATATATACATGCACACATCCTTTTAATAGCATCTATATATACATTCTTTTAATTATATATAATTTACTAAGACCTATACATTACTTTAATAACATCTATATAAACATTAACACTATATATTCAGCTCCACATAAATGCAGCTGTACTTGTCTCACATCAAATGAAAGTGAACAAACTCATCTTTCTGAAAATATAAACCATTCTGAAGGTCAACAGTAACACCACATACAGACAAATTATATTTTGCAGGCTGTAATCTGATCAGTCATCTGTGGATCTGGACAAATGTGCTGTGGTTTCCATGGTAACACTCCAGCAAACATAATCCATTAAAGTATTTAGGTCCAAAACACAAGTCAGATCCACAAAGACATAGAAACTGCTGAAGATTTAAAGGACAAAGTCACATCTGTTTTGGGGATTTTTTTTTTTCCATTTTCTACCAAATATTTATTTTCATCAATTTTTGCTCAAATATGTGTATTTGAAACGTTCAACAGATATAATTTTTTTGTTTTTTTTTACAAAAAATGCCAAATATAGCTACAGTACTTTGGAAAAAAATTATAATTCCCCAAATGTTTCCTCTGGAAAAGACATAAAAGTCAAAATGATCAAATAAAATCAAATAAAAAGCCAAATTTATGAGATAAAAAGTCAAGATTCCAAGTCACTAAACGCAACCAGAACAAATCCATATACAAGGCACACTGTGGTTTTTGGAGAAAATTAAAGTCCTTTAAGTGCACCTTATAGTCCAGAGAATACGGTACATGTTCTTTTTTGTGTTCTGTTTGTTTTTGTCTTTGTTTCACCAGTGAGGACACATGGGTATTGTTTTTCTTGTTTCATATTTGAGATAAATTGAACAGAACAGAGTCTTTTCACCACTGACCCTACTGCACTGTCACTGTGTCCCCCCTCCAGGTTCCCATGATTCCTTTAGTTTCTACATCGATGAGGCGTCTCCTGTGGGTCCTGAGCAGCCGGAGACGGTGCAGAACTTTGTTTCTGTTTTTGGTACTGTGGCTAAGAAGCTAATGAGGAAGTGGTTAGCTACACAGACTATGAATTTCACCAGCCAACTGGAGGCTGGGATCCGCTTCTTTGACCTCCGCATCTCTACCAAGCCCCGCGACCCTGACAACGAGCTGTACTTCGCCCACGGACTCTTCAGTGCCACAGTCAGTCTTGTTTTCTGATAAATATTTAGCAGAGGTTATGGATGCTCAGTAATGTTTGTATTTGTACGGTCTGTCAGACAGAAAGGATTATTTTTACACAGGTGTTAAAAGTACTCACATTCTTTACTGAAGTACAAGTACAGCTACTTATGTAGTATAGCTAGTAGTAGTATCAGAATCAGAAAGAGTTTTATTGCCATTGTTCGTATAGTACACATGTAGTATACAACTAGGAATTTGTCTCGGTGTAACGCTGCAACATTCAACATATAGTATATCAATAAAAAGAAGAAGGGGGAAAAAAAGAATTATATATATATATATATATATATATATATATATATATATATATATATATATATATACATATAGTATAAAGAAAATAAAAAAGTATAATAAGCATGCACCAAGATAGAATAAGATAAAAATAAATATAGTAAGAATATGTAATGTGCAAGTCAATGCAAAAGTAATGTAAAAAAAAAAGTAAAAATTTCTGAATTGTAATAAAGTACAAAAGTAAAACTACATTTTTTTCCATGAATGCAATAATCAGACTGTGGACAAGACACTGAACCATAAGTGTCTCTCAGTAGGGTCAGGGGTCAGAGGTCAGGGGTCAGGCAGTGTACTGGCAGCAGCCGTCTACAGGTGTGAGAATGGGTGAATGTGAGGAATTGTAAAGCGCTTCAGGCACCAACTGGTGAATAAAATATACTATATACTATAAAATATACTATATGAGTACAGTCCATTTACCAATATTTATTTATCCAGGAAAATTCTGAAAAGTTTCAACAGTGTCAAAATTAGTTACTGTTAGTTGGTTACTGTGTTTAAATTGTGTTTTGCGAGTATGAAAATTAAATTACAAATAAAAAAAAGTCACAATTGAGATAAAAATTCATCATGAGATTTACATTTTTTTATAAACATCAGATTAATTTATTTTTTTATAATTTTAAGATAAAATGTAAAAATTGTGAAATTAAAAGTCAAAATTGTGAGTAGTTATATAACTATAATATATAAAGGCACAATTTTTTTCCCACTGATTTTCTCTCTGAAGTGACTTTTCTACTGTCACATCTGTTTAATTTGAAAAAGTAATGAGTCTATTCTAAGAATGTAAAGTATAAAGTACAAATATTTATATAAATGTAAAGAGTATAAAGTACAAATATTTATATAAATGTAAAGAGTATAAAGTACATATATTTATATAAATGTAAAGAGTATAAAGTACATGTATTTATATAAATGTAAAGAGTATAAAGTACAGATATTTATATAAATGTAAAGAGTATAAAGTACAGATATTTATATAAATGTAAAGAGTATAAAGTACATATATTTATATAAATATAAAGAGTATAAAGTACATATATTTATATAAATATAAAGAGTATAAAGTACATATATTTATATAAATGTAAAGAGTATAAAGTACAGATATTTATATAAATGTAAAGAGTATAAAGTACATATATTTATATAAATATAAAGAGTATAAAGTACAGATATTTATATAAATGTAGGGAATGTAAGTAAAAAGTTAAATAAATACTCAAATAAAGTACAAATACCTAAAAAATCTACTTAAGTACAGTAACAAAGTACTTTTACGTAGTTACTTTCCACCTCTGCATTTGTATTTAGTTACTTATTCCATCCCAGCTGTGTTTCCAGGGGGTTCTGATGACATGTCATGTGCTGTTGTTGTTTGTGTTTTAAGGTCAGAGAAGGACTAGAGCAGATCAGTAGTTTCCTGTCAGCTCATGCCAGAGAAGTGGTGTTCCTGGACTTCAATCACTTCTACGGCGTCCAGAACCTGCACCATGAAAAACTGGTGGCCATGTTAAAGGAGGTGTTCGGGGACAAACTCTGCCCTGTCGTCTTTGCCCAGGAGGTAAATGTCAAACAAACAGATGGGATTAAAACAAACTGAATCACACAGATGTGGCAGTAACTGGTCCAACATATTCAGAAACTCTTTAAAACTACATTACATTATATATATATATATATATATATATATATATATATATATATATATATATATATATATATATATATTTGCAATTAACATGTTTATTCAGTACCTTTAACAGTTTCAACAAAACAACTGGAAACAAACTGTTCCATTTAATTTTGTTAAAATGTTTTATCCAATGTATCACATTGATGGATTAATCTACATTGATGTGTTAATTTTCACAGCTCTAA
>CM035791.1:50137331-50164831 GCA_020466265.1 Siphamia tubifer | reverse complement strand
CAAAAATATACGGGCACTAGTAGTAGGCAATGCTTATTTATTTATTTATTTATTTATTTATAGAGCACATCTCCACAGAGGAGCTGTCATAAGGTGATTTGCATAAAGAGATAAACATATTAAATGCTTAATGTGACTGTTGCAGGAGGAAGGGGACGTTCTTTGTGTCCCAGGTGGTTCTGACTCCAAAGGCCAGCACCGTGATGAAGGGCGTGGCCAGTGGACTGAGGGAGACCATCACAGAAAGGTCTGGAACATGTGTGTGTGTGTGTATATTCCTATCTTTATGGGGACATTGATATGTTTACACAGTTACACCATTGGGGAATTCTGACACTATGGGGACCAAAATTCAGGTCCCCACAAGGGTTAAGTATAAATAAAATTCTCCACTAGTAAAATAGAAGTGTTGTTGCCAAAAGAATACGTTAATTTGTTTTTTCTGGAAGTCCCCATAAAGCATGAGGGAAACAGGTACAAAGTGAAACATATTTTTCAAAGGTCTGAATATTAGTTTACTTTGAAAAAAAATTGTATGTATGTATTCTTTTAGTTAATTGTATTTATTTATTTGTTATTTCTAATTGTTATAATTTAATTAATAAATTTATTTAGTTTTAATTATATTATATTTATTTAATTTCATTTTCAAATTTGTATTATTTTTTATTTTTGTATTTACATATATTTTTCTTAAAAGACGTGTCTACTTTTTACATTTTTATATATTTTTTTATTGAATTGAATTTTATTATTGTATTTATTCATTTAATTTTAATATTTTTTTTACTTTAAACTTAGTACCCAATGGCTACTTGATTAAAAACTTGGTCCTCATGAGACATGTATATGAGTGTGTGTGTGTGTGTGTGTGTGTGTGTGTGTGTCTGTGTCTGCCGTTACCACACCGAAGGGTCAGACGCCACAAAAGTGACATTATTTACTCGTAACAACTCACAACAACATTTCATGGACTCATGCTCATAAAGGTACAAAGTCACACATGAGTCATCATGACATTTTCTAACTCATTCCAGCAGCGTGTTGGTTCTGCAGGTACCCGCAGGCGCTTGACACTGACCTCATTCCACTTTCTTTTTTAAACAGCAGCCACAAACCACAGGCAATTCCTTTTTTATTTTTCTTTTTTCTCTCTGGAGCATTTCTTTTTCATGCGCTGCCTCTTAATGTCACCAGTTTGTTAAAAGCCTCAGCAGCTCAACCATCAATTTACTGGGTATGTATTATTCATTAAATAACTCCACTATCAGCCGTCCCCACCAGTCCACTATCAGCCGTCCCCACCAGTCCACTATCAGCCGTCCCCACCAGTCCACTATCAGCCGTCCCCACCAGTCCACTATCAGCCGTCCCCACTAGTCCACTATCAGCCGTCCCCGCCAGTCCACTATCAGCCGTCCCCACCAGTCCACTATCAGCCGTCCCCACCAGTCCACTATCAGCCGTCCCCACCAGTCCACTATCAGCCGTCCCCACCAGTCCACTATCAGCCGTCCCCACCAGTCCACTATCAGCCGTCCCCACCAGTCCACTATCAGCCGTCCCCACCAGTCCACTATCAGCCGTCCCCACCAGTCCACTATCAGCCGTCCCCACCAGTCCACTATCAGCCGTCCCCACCAGTCCACTATCAGCCGTCCCCGCCAGTCCACTATCAGCCGTCCCCACCAGTCCACTATCAGCCGTCCCCGCCAGTCCACTATCAGCCGTCCCCACCAGGCGTCAGGTTACTGTGATGCAAACATCGTCCCATGCATTCATTTACCACAGACAGGATGTGACTGAACAACAAAGCAAACAGCAGGTGCTTGAACAGGTCTGGGAAGTCTTGAAAAACATGGAATTTTAAAATGATTTTTCCAGACCTGGAAAAGTCTTATAAAACATGGAATTTTAAAATGATTTTTCCAGACCTGGAAAAGTCTTATAAAACATGGAATTTTAAAATGCCTTTTTTTTAGGCCTTGAAAAGTCTAATAAAGCTCTCTCCTCATGTCTCGTCTCTTTGTCCGCTCTCTCTCTCTGTCTCACTCATGTCTCTCTTCTCTCTCTCTCCTCATGTCTCTCGTCCTCATGTCTCTCTGTCCTCTCTCTCTCCTCATGTCTCTCTCCTCACGTCCCTCTCTTCGTGTCTCTCTCCTCATGTCTCTCTGTCCTCTCTCTCTCTCATTCTAATGTCTCTCATCCTCACATCTCTCTCCTCATGTCTCTTGTCCTCATGTCTGTCCGTCCTCAGGGCGCTGCCGGGGATGATGCAGTGGATCAGATCACAAAGACCCGGTGAGAGCGGCATCAATATTATCACAGCTGACTTTGTGGAGCTGGGAGAATTCATCAGCGCCGTCATCACTCTCAACTATCACCTGGACGAAGAGGACGACGACGCCACCTGAGGGCCTGCGAGAGGCGTCCGGGAGCCCAGGGCACCGCTGGAGGTGGTGGTTCTGCGCTCTCACTCTTTTGTCTTTGGCATTTCTTTCAGACAGGAGCTGCACTCTGCTCCTTTCACTTTATTTAGGGCTATAGAAAATGGAGAGAGAAGTGAGAGATGATTATGGGATGTTAGGATGTTAGGATGAGGAACAGCGCTGGGGTTTGACTGGAGCTCTAAGACAATGAGGTTTTTTTTTGTTTGTTTGTTTTTTTGGATCCAAATGTTTGTTTGTTTTTTATTTAATTTATTAATTTTTTCCCTCAAGTGAGCTGTTGATTTGACTGTGGCTGTAAACACCTGCTTTTTCAAATGATCAAATGCACTGTTTTTAGGCGTGGGTTTTTCTCAGAGCATCAGCGTCGTGCTTCATGTGTTCCAGAACTGCATTCAGTACATGCTTGGTATTATTAGTGACAGTGACAGTTATTTTTTTTTCCAGAGGTTGTTTTAAAATAGGTCTTTGTAACTTAAAAACCACTGGTGTTAAATAGCTAGCAGTTGTTTGTCTCGTTTAGAAAATCTGTCCGAGAGAAGTTTTATTTCTAATAATATGCATTCCTTCAGGTGTTTCTTTTTTTTCTTTTTTAAAACACTCCCACAATCATGAATGCAGTGTGTAGCGCCAATATTTGCTAAGTGCATTCATTTTCTTTACAATAATAGTAACAACTTCACGGTTGTCGGTGTGTTTTTTTTTAGCATAATGTCTCTGTCCTCCAGTGAATGTCTCTTCTAACCTGACTGGCACATGTCCACTGGAGGTTTTACTGCATCTAAATCATTTTCTGCTCATCAGCTGGTTTTTATTTTGAATCTTTTGGGACAGTGTTCACCTGTTGCTCTTTGTGTTAAGACTGTTCATTTGTCTCGTCCTCTCTCTCTTCATGTCTCTCGTCTTCTCTCTCCTCATGTCTCTCGTCCTCTCTCTCTTCATGTCTCTTGTCTTCTCTCTCCTCATGTCCCTCGTCCTCTCTCTCCTCATGTCCCTCGTCCTCTCTCTCCTCATGTCCCTTGTTCTCTCTCTCCTCATGTCCCTCGTTCTCGCTCTCCTCATGTCTCGTCCTCTCTCTCTTCATGTCTCTCGTCCTCTCTCTCCTCATGTCCCTCGTCCTCTCTCTCCTCATGTCCCTCGTTCTCTCTCTCCTCATGTCTCGTCCTCTCTCTCTTCATGTCTCTCGTCCTCTCTCTCCTCATGTCTCGTCCTCTCTCTCTTCATGTCTCTCGTCCTCTCTCTCCTCATGTCATCTGTCTGAGAGGAGTGTTTTTTCTAATAATATGCATTTCTTCAGGTGTTTCTTTTTTCTTTTTAAAACACTCCCAGAATCATGAGTGCAGTGTGTAGCACCAATATTTGCTCAGTGCATTCATTTTCTTTACAATAATAGGCACAACTTCACGGTTGTCGGTGTCTTTGTTTTTTTAGCATTAATGTCTCTGTCCTCCAGTTAATGTCTATTATAAACTGACTGGAACATGTGCACTGGAGGTTTTACTGTATCTGCTCATCATCTGGTTAAATAAAATTTTAAAAATTACAGTTTGCAGTAAGGTACACCGCAAAAATAAAAGACAAAAAATAATTAATTTAGCAGAACTGGGAGTCTACTCTACAGCAGGACAAATTGGTTGAATTGTTTGTGGTGGGCGGTGAATAGCAGGGGTGTAGCACCAAATTCTGGGTCCTGTACACTCTCAATGTCAGTGGGCCCCCTATCCATGCCAGTGCACGAGGCACAAAAGAAAAAAAAGGTTTGTTTTATTTAACCCTTTAAACTTCCAAGGGTCCACATATAGGCTGGAAGTAGTCACTCAATAATGTTAAGCAAACCACCCAAACCTGTCCTAAATGTCACATGACCTAATGTAGTTTGACAACGGAGATTCTCAAACAACAGAAGATATAAGACACTGTCAAATAAAATATCCACAGCAGGAACAATTATTCATTTGTTCAAAATACAAATGACAAACAGCTGATGTGAACCTTTATGTGTCATAATTATCTACAGAGGAACCATATTCCAACAAATGCAGTCATAGTCTAACAAAAACATCCAAAACAAACAAAAAAAATGTCCAAATGTTGTCCAAAACACATCAAAACATCAATAAATATCCACAAAATGTTTTATCTATTGCATCATTTAACAGGACCCACCTCCAGTATCCCACTTTTCATCTTAATATTTCCATTTATAATATAATCAAACACCAACAAGGTTCAAGAACAGCATTCAATTTACTTTTTAAAGAAATTTAGGTGAAAATTGAGTGGAAGTTTAAAGGGTTAAAATTTAAAAAGCATAAATAGGATTTTAAACTACAATCAGATTATATTGATGAGTAGTTCTTTAATTCACCACCTGACTTAATGCATTTAGCTTACTGTACTTGTGCTCATTTACCTAAGACTAAACCATTTTCTGCCTCCAAGAGGGGCAGGACAGTGGCATAAAATGAATTCTCTCAGTTGATGTTGTCAATATATGTAATGACACCAATTAATAGGAAGGCCCAGTTAATTTGAAATAGACATCATTAAAAAAAAAGGGCCCCTGTCCGTACTCGGGCCTTGGGTAGTCAGGTCCACTTTCTCCAGCTGAGTAGTGATAGAAAAGTATGAAAATAAAGTAGATCTGGGTGCAAAAGTGTGTTTACACTGCTGAATGCTCACTATACTTATGCTGTAGTGCAGCATATGAGTCATCAAGAGATAAATGTGACAAAGTTAATACCCTTTTAGAGGAAAACATCATTTGGATTCAGTAAGTTTCCAAATGACTTTTACTGCTTTGACACAAAGAAAATAATATCATTCATCTCACCACCTTTATAGGGTGTTTCATGGTTATGGATCTGTTCATTCTTGTTTGTGTTAAAGGTGCAATACATGTCTTTTTGTTTATTTGTACTTCACTGTATTTTCATTCTCCAAGCTGCAAAATTTGTTGGTTTTATGATGACATTGAAATGACACCCAGAAACATTTTGAAATGCGAGGGTTTACACATTATGCATGTAACAAAGCTGCATATTTGTCAAACTTCCACACACATTATGATCCGTGTGGCATTTTCAGTAACACTTTAACATTGCAGATGGCTAATAAGGTGGTAATTCTATGGTGATTTTGGTGGAATTTCATGGTAATAATGTCTTTGGAACTGCTTACTACAAGAAATATCCACACAGTTTCCAGTGTAATTACTCTACAGTTTCCAGTTAACACGATGCAAACAGCTTTTATTAATATGGAATTTTTCATGGTCATTTGGATGTAATTTCATGGTAACAGCTGGTAATTAAGTAGTTAGAGGCACTAGGTCATTTCCATTAAATAACTGAACTTGTTCCAGTGTCGTTACAGACACATCATATTTTTTTTTACCATCTTCTGCACTGACTAGTTTCAGTGTCTTTCTTGCTAATAACTCAGTAATTGGGTGAAAGAAATGATCATGTATTTTACGGCCGTGATGCTCTGCTATTTAATTTAACTTTATTGTCATTGTGCACATGTTACAATGAAATTGGATGAGATGCTTCCTTCCTAGTGCAACAAATGCAATAACTTTGGAATATAAAACACAATAAATATTGAATAAAAACACATAAATAAACACATAAATAAATACATAAATAAATACAATGCAGCATTCTAAAAGAAATCCTGACTTCATTCACTCTCTTCATCCACCAGTGATGCGCGGGTCGCAACCGACCGTTTTTTTTAACTAGCCCGTCCGCAACTTGGACCGCAAGAAATATATTTGAAAAGAATGAACCCGACCCACTTCTGGACCCACATTTTTAAAAAGTAGTCAATGACCTTACTCACATACCTGAACATCACATGACCTTTGACCTTACTCACATACCTGCATTTATTTCTGTTTAAATTCCATGTCATTGTTTGTAAGTTAATATGTTTATAAATATGTTTGTTCTGCTTCATCATTCAAAAGTTATCAACGCTAACGCAGCATCTAAACCAGGGGTCGACAACCTGTAACACACAAAGACACATTTGAACCTGGTTTCCATGGAAACCAAAACACTGGGAGCCGCTCATCATCTTTAAAAATCTCAGCCAATGTGTCCTAAACCTTACGTTTGTGGAGCTTCTACTCTCCCAACTTTATTTGCTCTCTTGCTCACTCCATACCATAGGAAACTGACCACGATGGACGACACCTTCACGGAAATTCAGTTCATAAAGTGTACGAATTAATAATAGAAAATTCGACCTAATATTTTAATTCCAATGATTTACCAGGTTATTTTAATGTTTATGGGCGGCTGTGGCTCAGTTGGTAGAGTGGGTCGTCCAATGACCGAAGGGTTGGCGGTCCACATGTCGAAGTGTCCTTTGGCATCACACTGAACCCTAAGTTGCTCCCAGTAGGGTCAGCAACCGTCTACTGGTGTGTGAATGGGTGAATGTGCGTTTTTAGCACCGACTGGTGTATAAAATGTGCTATATAAGTACAGTCCATTTATCTCAAACAGCAAATGACCCGATTATCATTAAAATAACTTTTCTGTGGATGACAACAGGCGCCCCCTCACTTTGGGTCAGTTCGTGTATCACTGTCATCCACACTTTATTCATATATCGGGCATATTAATGTTCAAGAGTCCTGTGACTCAAAGGTAAAAAGTGTTCCTGAGTCGGTCTCCTCCCTGGGGGGGGGGGTTTCAGTTAATTAAAGAAAAAAAAGACAAGTAAATCCTGGAGTCATCATTTCAGTAACTACAGATTAATTTCAAATAATTACCACTGGGACCTCGGGGTCGACCCAGGACACGCTGGAGGGATTATATCTCTCGGCTGGCCTGGGAACGCCTCGGGATTCCCCTGGAGGAGCTGGCTATGATAGCTAGGGTAAGGGAAGTCTGGACTACTTTGCTGAGGCTGCTGCCCCCACGACCCGGATGAAGTGGGATATGACGATGAGTACGAATGACCGTTTTATTCAACTTGAAATGAAAGCTTCACTGTTCCCTGTAAACTGCGGAGTAATTACACTGGAAACTGGTTGTAATAAGTGGTTACAAAGGATTATTACCATGAAATGATATTAAAATGACCATATTATAACCACTTTACTAGTGACCCGTAATGTAAAGTGTTACGGCATTTTCTGCTGAGAATGTATTTGTCTAGTTTGGTAATGTAAACCAAAACAGGAAAGTCAACTGTTTGGATTTGTGAATGTATGTGTCTTGTGTGTAACTGTGCCATTTCTGACAGTCTCATGTGATGGAGTGACTGAGTATCAGCTAGAAAGTCAGTTTGTATCGTATGCTTCAATGTGGAAATGAGTTCAAGTTTTAGAGTTGAGACAGTACTACTTTTACTTGAGTGTAGTTTCCTGTTCAAATGTTTTATATATCGTGAAAAGTTTGTACATACTGTAATTGCAAATATTGTACTGCCGATAAATTGTAAATGATTTCAATTCCTGCAAAGAGTCATTGACAACCATTTCTAAACTTATACCTGAAATAATTGATCGTTCTACTTCTTGTTTTTTCATATTTATTTGGCTTTTAAGTTTTGTGCAAAAAAACCCCAAAAAGTATTGTCGTCTACAACAAGGTTTAACATGTTTTAAGTTTTTTTTTAATTTTTGATTTGATTAGATTTTTTTTGTTGTGGGTGAATCTCAACTGGAGAAGTTTGAACCCTTTAAGACAAATCCTCAAATAAACTTTTTTTTTTTTTTAAACATTGCTCAACTACCCAACATCCATCCAGAAGGAACTCACACAAATAAGCAGACTTTGCTTGCAAATTGTGTTGTTAGGACATTAGTGTCTTCCCTGGTCCAAACTGTTGTCATTGCCTTTTTGTTCTGGTGTGCAAAGAGTCCTCTGCTGTTGTAAAACCCAAACCTTTGTTTATATCAAAGTGACTCTGTTCTAAGTGGAAAATGGCAGATCAAATAAAGCTTCTATGCCGACTAAATGGCTAAATATCTTTTCCCTAACTGTTTTGTGACTTGCTTGGTCGGTAACGTTCTTCTGTAATCAAACTAATGAAATGTTCCCACATGTGTGTTAGTGATAAAGAAAACTCAAGTCTTAAATGGTGGTTGGATCAAGTTTCCAAGATAAGTCTGGACTCAAAATGTGCAATTTTACTTTTCATTTGACTGAATTTTTGTTCATTTTTGTTTTTTCACTTTATGTTGTGTTTTTAGTACACTTTATTTCACTGAATATTTAGCATTAGCTAGTTAGCTACACTCTAATGTACTATTCGCATGGGATAAGTATTACCTATGGACCACTGGTAATTCACAGTTACCCTCGTACCTCTGTGTTATTGTGTGGTGCATTCAGACAGGATAAACAAAAGTCTGTAATTCAGGCAAATTAAAGACATTATGACCAGATATGTCGTAAGTTCACAACATCCTGTTTGGTAAATTTTTACCTTTAATTTGACGTTTTATTCATTCATTATTATTATTATTTTTTTTTTTTTACATTCATGTTTTGCCATTTCAAGTTTAAAAATAATTATATCCAAAACATCTGTTCCTTTAATCCATAATACCTTTACATTTTTAACACACATCATTCAGAGTTCCATCCTAAAATCATCCGGTTACCAGGGCGATGGAGGATGGAGGTGGGTGGGTGGAAACACTCAGGGTGACCTTGGTGAGACTGTGTTTTGTAATTCGGCATCTGCCGTTCTGTAGCCAGGTGTTGCTCACAAATAGGAAACAGCTCAAAAGCCTGTGTGTGTGTGTGTGTGTGTGTGCTTGTATTCCTATCTTTATGGAGACATTAATATGTTTACACACTCACACCATGGGGACCTCTGACACCACAATTCAGGTCCCCGCGCGGGTGAAATATAAATGTAGGTCCCCATTAGTAAAAATGATGTGGCCCTATAAATACATTAATTTTTTTTTTCAGGAAGTCCCCATAAAGCATGACGTAAACAGGTGCAAAGTGAAACCTGTATTTTTCAAAGGTTTGAAGATGTTTTCTTTGTTTTATTAATGTATTTATTTGTATGTATTTGTTTTTATTTATCATTTAAAAATATGCTTATTATTTATTTTGTTTATTTTCATTTGCTTATTTTATTTTTCAAATAATTTTTTATTTATGCATTTATTTTAATTTTCAAATTTATTATTATTATTATTATTATCACCATTATTATTATTATTATTATTATTATTATTATTATTATTATTATTATTATTATTATTATTATTATTATTATTATTATTATTATTATTATTATTATATTTTTGTTTATTTTATTAAAAAACAGGTTTACACTCACTACCCAATGGCTACTTGATTACAAACTTCATTCATCCTCATAAGACCTGTAAACAAGTATGTGTGTGTGTGTGTGTGTGTGTGTGTGTGTGTGTGTGTGTGTGTGTGTGTGTGTTTTTCAGTGTTTTGAAATCTTGAGTTCATTTGACCTTTAGTCGCGTGTCATTAAAGTTTCATTACATTCACTGATGTTAATATGGGTTAAAGACTAAGTAAACTAAGATGAAAAGCCACATCTCCTGCTTTTATTGTTTACATTTTTCACACAAAATATGCAAATTATCTTCATCTTTTTTGCCTCTGGGATTTATTTGCTTTGAAAGTGCTGTGTGCTTTTTTTCTCTTGGACTAAAGGTCCTTTATAACATTTTCAAAGCCTGAGAGAATGAAAAGGCATCATTTAAAGTCTTTAGATTTTATTGAAACAATGATTTTCAGATCAAATGTAAAAACACTGTTATTGTGTTTGTGGATGTCTGTCTTTTCCTTCAACATTCAGACACGAACAAACACACATGAGGAGGAGGTAGAGGTGTAGGAGGTAGAGATGGATGATGGCATTCAGACAGTTTAAAGAGGGGCTGTAGTGTGATTCGCAGTTTCAGAAAAGTTTGGAGTGTGAGGAGGAGGAGGAGGTAGAATAATTTTAACATTCTCTACTGTGTCTAGTCATGAAGTAACACAACACGAGTGGTAAAACAGGTGTGGAAATACTAAATATTACATTTCATGTTCATTTTAAGTCTGTGTATCATTCATTTTTCAAAATACAACCAAAAATAAGACAACGAAACAACCCGTCTTTTCTTCATTATTTGTTTCCAAAACCAAAATGAACCTAGAAAAGCACCTTTAAAATGCAAAGGCAGAGCTCCGCCCCTTCCAATAAAGATAGATCCACCAAAGAGATATTAAATTCAAGTCTGTTTGTTTGTTTGTTTGTTTGTTTGTTTGTCCGTCTCTCTGTCTGTCTGTCAGCAGAATTACGCAAAAAGTTCTGAGCGGATTGTGATACAAATTTTCAGGAAGTGTTGGGAATGTCACAAGGAATAAATGATAACATTTTAGTTGTGATCTGGAAGAGATCCTGGATTCTGGATCACTTTGAAATGTTACTTTGCAGCACATGGAGAATACATTTCAAAGGGATCCAGAATCCAGGATCTCTTCCAGATCACAACTAAAATGTTATCATTTGTTCCTTGTCTCATTCCCAACACTTCGTGAAAATGTTATCAAAATCTATTTGTGTAATTTTTTTGTGTAATTCTGCTGACGGACAGACAGACAGACAAATTTAATACCTCCTTGGTGAAGGTAAATATGGATAATGATGCGGTTTTTCTGTTTTCCTTTTTGTTAAAATGAATAATATAAAAAAAGATAAGATCATTTTCCATTTTATCTGATATTTACCTGAAGTAAGTTGAGTAAACTGGAAATGAGTGACAAAGATATGAACCTACGTAAGAGGGTCTACGGAGAAAACTGGTGTCATATTATACCATAATGACCTTCAAATCCGGTGGCCATGTTTCTTTGGGTTGTTAAGGTTAATTTCCGGTTTACTCAATTTGCTTCAGGTCAACATTGGATAAAATAGGAAATGGTCGTTATTTTTTTTTTTCTATTATTCATTTAAACACAAAAAGGAAAACTGAGAAAAAATCAATCACTATCAGTTTTTTTCATTTTGGTTTTGGAAATAAATAATGAAGAAACGATTTGTTTATTTGTTGTCTTATTTTTGGATTTATTTTTAAAAATGAATGAATGAATGATACACAGATTATTTTAATGCCTTGTAAAACTAATGGTATATTTGTTTGAAGAAATATAATGATAACTAAAATAGTTGATCATAGTTTAGATGTGTAGCTATTTTCCATGGTTTTCTTAATAAGCAAAATCACTTCTTCTTCCTCAAAATCACATCTCGCATCAATATCTATGGTATTTTACTGACGAATACAGTGTTTTTAGGCATTTTGTACTTTCTTTTGTTTGTTTTAGTCACATGATGCACTTGATTGCATAACCATCATTTTTTTTCTAGCTTTTCCGTGACTGTATGACTGTGGACAAAACTACAGTAAAAAAAAAAAAAGGTGTAATATGATGATGAAAAACACATTAAAATAAACATTCAATAAATTGCAATAAAAAAAAACAATTGTCATTGCTTGTAGAATGAGACTGGGATGCAAAGTTATTATGAAGTCAACCAAAATGGATCCATTATTGGCGACAAGGGGACATTGGGAATTGTAATGATTCTTTTAGTCATTCAGACATGAAAACAGCAAATGGCCAAAGGGAGGGGGTAAAGAACACACAGCGAGCAGACACATAGAGGAAAGGCAGAGCTAAAAATGTTACTGTAACTGTGTCATTGTGTCTGAGCCAGTGATTCAGACACACCATTGGCGCTTTTCGACCTTTTCCATCACAGGTCGTCACAAAATACATTGACTGGCCACTTTATTGGGTACAGATGGTGACTACTACGTGTACCTGCTAAAGTAAATGAGTGTAAATGTCAGTGCTGTAATCTATCTGACTTTCATTATTTATTTATTTATTTATTTGACAGGGACCTTGCAAAACAAATGTGTTCCACAGGCTAGATTAGCTACAAGCTAATTTTCAGGTATCGTCCCTGGGCGACAGAAGAGTGACAGCAGGTTTCAGGCCAATTTATGCTCAGAAACCAACATTTCTGATATGTAAATTACATTGATATTGGAACCTGATACCGATACTGGATCACACCAATAACCCAACAGAAAAGACACAGTCCATCAACCAACCATGGCAATAGGTTGATTTCACATGACGTCACATTGCTATATAATAACTGCGCGATTTCCAGATGGAGAGCAGGAAGTGAAGGTGTGTAGTTTACGGCTGTGCCAATCGTTCTAACTGAGAGAAGGAAAAGCCCTTTTTTTTGAGTACCAAAGATTGTCATTCACAAAGGTGAGAAATGGAAAAAGTTCACAGAAAAACGCAGAAAAAGTTGATTTTAAAATCTGCGTTTGTGGTCAGGAGGAGCAGAGTCCGCTAATGCTAATGCTAATGCTAATGCCCGTGTCTGCAGCTTCCATTTCATCAGAGGCATGTTCCAAAGTTAACTTTTTTTGTGGATGTGCTATAGGGATGTTAACCGATGACCGTTTGACTGATGGTTGACCACATTAACGTTGTCCGGTCATAATTTTCTGTTGGTTAAAAAAAACACATCCTGTATCAGTCATTCCACTGCACAAACTGTTTATCATTGCAGTGTAGGTTATAAAGAGGAAGCTTTGTGATCTCTCCATAACATATCTTTAAAAATGATGTATTTGAACATTAGCATGTTTTTAACTAACTGTATGTATTTGTGTTTGGACACTGGATCTAAATCCGTACAATAAACACTCTCTTCAATGGTTTCCTCCATAGCAACGGTCTCCATGGTTACTTCCTGCCCTCCAGCTGAAGTCATGACATCATCATAGTCACGTGACTAAAACCTACTTATTCACATCTCCACACTACGCAGCATCAAACACCCTTAGTGACCACAACTCTGTTCGACTTTCAACCATTTCTTCAGATGTTTTAAAGTGTTGTAGAGAATCACCGTGACCAACAGCTGATGGTGAACAGTTCCACATCCTGCTGCTTTAACATAGAAACACTTCTGTCTGAAAGTGGACGATCTAAAGTGCACATGACAGTTTCTCCTGAAAGAGGCTCGAGTCCTGCTTCAACACTGTGGAGCCAAATCCTGACTGGTATTAGAGAAGAAAAGAACATTTTCAAACATTAACACAGTGTATTTCTTCACAATATTATAATAATGACATGAAACGAGCTTTTTATCTGATATTTTTAGAGCCTGTTTCTCCAGGCTTTAGTGCGGCTGTAACATAGTAATGAGACCGACCACTGAGAGTAAAATGTGAGAATATCATGGGATGTAGAGTTTGGCTCCTTATGCTGTCTGATGCTCTGATGCCCCCCCCCCCCCCCCCGAACGTGAGGCAAGAGTTATTGTTTTGGATTTGGTTTTGTTTTTTGTTTATTTTTGTCAGTTTGTTTGTCAGTGACTACTACTACTGGACAAATTTCCATTAAAAAAATTCAGGTGGTCCAGAATAGATCCCATTAAATTTCAGCAACTGGAGGTCAAAGGTCAAGGTCACCAAAAATATATTTTCGCAAAAAAAGAGATAGGGCAAATCAGGAACTTCCTCTTAATTCCGGTATACTTAATTTTGCATATAGCTTGTATTTACTGTCACTGTTGATGTGCATTGACATCAGAAACTTGAAGGAAACATTTGAAGACTCTAGGTCAAAGGTCACAAAATAGGTCAAAGGTCAAATCAAGTTGTGTATAGAACGTTCGAATTATTCATCTTAGAGATTTCCATTGAGCACCAAAATCCTCATCTTTCAATTCTGCAACTTTTATGAATAGATTTCAACCCATTGTTGATCCAAGAGGTCAGGGGTCACTGGGTCAATACCTAAAAATCTAAAATGGATTATAACGGAAAAACAAGTGGAGATAAAGACTTAGTTACTATTAGTGACAGATGGACTTCAAAATGCCAACATGACCTTTGACCTTGCCCACGTTTTTGAGAAGGAAAATTATTATTAATTTTAATTATTAAAATTATTGCAAGGGGCAGGGTTTGTTGTCCCTGGCAACACCTTTTGTGTTTTTTTTGGTTTTTTTTGGCCTGTCTGTAAACGTTAGAGATGGTTGTATGTGAAAACCATGATAGGCTCGATGAGCAGTTTGTAAAATACTCAGAGCAGTCTGTCTGTGTAATGGACCGAACTGTCAAGCATGAGGACCCAGGCTTTCTTTCCGGAAAATTTTCTTTTTTATTTAACAAAAGTCCATAATCAAAAAGTTCTGGGCCAATAAAAGAGGTCAAAGAAACAGAACTCAACTCAGGCTATGGAACTGAACTGAACACAAAAAAACTGACCTTCCTAACAAGAGACAAAGGGGAACATATATAATGGCTGATCAGACCATTAACACACACCAGGGGACAAACAAACACTAACATTAACTAGAAATTAAATACAAATGTTAAACACTGCTCAATTCTTTAACTTAAATTATACTAAT
This sequence comes from Siphamia tubifer, assembly GCA_020466265.1. NCBI lineage: Eukaryota > Metazoa > Chordata > Actinopteri > Kurtiformes > Apogonidae > Siphamia > Siphamia tubifer. Next base: position 50,149,922 of record CM035791.1, on the reverse strand, counting down.
GAAATAATTAAACAATACAGAAAATTACTCATTTCAACTCGTATTATAAACAATATCTTCAAACAAATGAAAAATCCCCCCCCTTCTGAGGCAGGCTTGTGGTACAGGCCAATTAGCCCCTCCCTGTATAAAGGTCTCTCAGGCCCAGCAGAGCATCTTTTACTCTGCCTGACGATGACCTCCTGGAAGTGGCACCAGCAACGGATCCTCTGCACTGGTAACTCAAAATAACAAATTAGAATTCAATTTAACAAGAACTGATTAATAACTCTGCAAAGGTCACCTAACTGTGCACTAATGTAATAAATTAATATACTGTCACCATCTTAAAATAAAGTTTAAATGAATGGAACAAATTAAACTGTGTGTTGTGTTTTTAATATTAAATGCAACTAAAGAAACATGTGAAGTGTCAGAGGGTTACCGTCCTTAATGTGTGGCTGCAAGTGTGGCCATCACAGTCTGATACCATGTCATGGTCACAGTCACTTAAATCACCGTTCCTCTACGTTCTGGTGTTTGCTTTGAGCTTAAGTGCCTCATCTTGACCGTGTCTAAATGCGCTGAATTGCTGCCGTGTATTCTATGCTTTAAGGCGTACCTAATAAAGTGGCCAGTGAATGTATGTTTTTTGCCATTAGAACACTTAAAGACTGTAAGGGCAACAACAGCAATGACAATTGTCTTTAATTAGCTAGAATACTGTGGTTAATGAGCTAGAAATGGTTTTACATATGACTTTAATGACAGACAAATACGCCGGACTGAAGGACACATTTAGAAGGAGAGTAGGCATCGAAGCTCATTCATTAATTTGCTTTGTCTGAAGCTGTTCTCTGGCACGGCCAAACTTCCAGGGCAGATGGTGGTCAAAAATGGCCCTTTGAACATCATGAGAGCCACAGAGGCGGCACTAATGGACCACACGGTCTGGTGGCCTCTTGTCTGAGCCAACTGTTATTCTAGCCGGAGGTACTGGGACTTGGCTCACCGCTGTACAGTAGATGAGCCGCTAAGCGTTGGCTGTCCGTTTGAGAAGGACACAAATACTCTTCTGTCCAACTCATCCATGCAGTTTCTAGTATGAAAAGAACTAATGACATCTGAAGGGTTTTATTGACTCACATGCTTCTGTTCACTACCTGTTGCATTCAATAAAAATTTACAATTCAGTGTATTTACACCAGATGGGTCAAACATGCGGCCCGGGGGCCAAATCTGGGCCCCAAAAGGGTTCTGTCTGGCCCTTGGCATAAATTTGTGAAATACAAAAATGATAGTGAATATATTGATCATTTTATTTTGGGCTCCACATACAAATTATTAAAATCGTCGGGGGTCCGTGTGCCGGCGCCCCTAGTGGTCATAGCCTGGGGCCCCTCCCAGTGTGGAGGACCCCAGGGTAGACGTTTCCATGATGCTCAGTGCCAGGTCATGTCTCCTATAGTTGAAGCTGAGAGTGTGTGTGTGTGTGTGTGTGTGTGTGTATGTGCGTGTATGGGGAGGTGTGTTGATGTGCGTATGTGTGTTCTGTGAATATATGGAGGGAAGGATGGGTACTTGTTTTTAATGTTTTTAATGCTGTAAAGCAGGGGTTCTCAAACTTTTTTGGCCCAGGTCCCCCTTGGAGGGGTGAAATTTTTCCATGTCCCCCCTCATCCTCGCGATACTGAAAATGATAAAAAACCACTTCAATGATTATTATTTTTAATAGTGCTTTTGTGCAAACTACCAACATTTTCAGGTATTATAATATAAATGAGCACTTCAGAAACAACAATTTTAAATAATTTTAAAATAATAAACGGAACAAAAGACACACAAAACCGTGTGTGTGTGTGTGTGACAGACAGACAGACAGAGACATTTTGTTCTCCCATCATTGTTCTCAATGAAGCCAAACTCAATATAACTATCAATGTACTTTCTCTTTTTAGGGTTAGGGCGTTTGTTTTTGTCATTGTCATTTTCATTGTCATTTCTTTTACCACTTCTTGAGGAACTTGGCGGACACAAAAATCGATCCATGTTCGCTGCAGGGTGGCTAAAAATAGCCTGTGACTCGCTCCGTCTCAATTTAGTCAAGCTGGCGTCAAACAGCGCTGTTACTTCTGCCCGCTCGCTACAAAATAAAACTTCCGCATTTCAAAGTAAAACAGCAAAAAAACAAAAAAAAACCCCCAAAAAACGTGAATAATTTCGCGTACCCCCTGGACATGCGCCACGTCCCCCTAGGGGTCCGCGGACCCCAGTTTGAGAACCGTGGCTGTAAAGCACTTTGTGTTGCATTTTTGGAATGAAAAGTGCTATATAAATAAAGTTTGATTTAATTAATAACATACTATTATAATAACCTATAAATACTCACAAGTTTATATTTTGCTCTTTGTCAATTTAAACATTTTCGTGTAATTTTACTACTGGCCAAAAAAGCGCTGTATAAATCCAGTCCATTGTTATTATTCATGATTCTATCCAAGTCATCCATGCAGTTTCTAGTATGACCCGAAACTATTTATGTTAATGATAAAAACAAGTCTGAAAATGACTAATGACACCTGAAGTGTATTATTGACTCAGATGCTCCTGTTCACTGCCTTGAATAAAAAAATGTTCACTTCAGTTTGTTTAGACAGGAGATCACCTTCTTCACATTATCACAGTGAAATGACAGTCTGGTAAAAATGCAGGTTATTTCCTGCATTACTCTAAAATTACTGTACCTGGGAAATAGTTGTGAAATAAGATGCTTACCCTCAGAGGGCTTCATTTGTCAGTTAGTGAATGCTTCAGACTGTTGTTTGAGCTTGTATTTTCTAATTTCCTCTTTTTTTATGCTGCTGCTATCAGTTCTCAACCAGAAAACGTATTTTCATTTTCCAAAAATGTCAGTGTCACTGTGAAGAAGGAAAAAAAAAAACACCCCAATGTTTTTCTGTCTTTTGCAGCCCACTTTAAATTGAGGGAGTACATGAATTTGTTAGCATATAGATTCATAGTCAGGGTGAAAATGTCTGTTGCATATTTCTATAAATGATAGGCAGGAGTCAGCACTGACTGAAACAGCCTGACATGCTTATGGCTGCCAAAGAAATGCACTGTAGAGACACCAGTATATGATAGATATGCACAACATGACTCACACTGTGATAGCAGATATGTGTGTCTGTAATTAGACAGAGATGTAGACTTCACAGAAAAATATAGAAAAGCTCATATTTCAGAGAGGAGTCGTTAAAGCTCCATCATGACAGGATGCTCTGAACACGTGAACAAATCCTTCAGGTCAGAATTTAATTTTAATTTTTCCTTTTAGCTGCGTCCTTCAGATCCTTAAATACTTTTGTACACCTTGAAATCTACTCTATTTGTCATTTCCATGAATTTGTTCAGCAGTGACAGTCATTCAAGCAAAGTGAGAAAATGATGTTCAAATCTCTATTGCCCTCCAGTGGTGACCAGACTCCATCACATCTCAACAGTGTTTCCTGCTTCAACATACAGGCATCCTCAACATTTGATTTGATATTGTTTATTGACACAGCACAAGGTGAAGAAATAAAATACAAATAAAAAAATGGTGCTTATGTACCTTGTACACATATCACACAAAAAGTTGAAATGAACTTATTCCCATTGTGGTTACAAGAAAATAATTTTATAAAAGTGTGTGCAAGACTAAAATCAATTTAGTATAAAATGAATGTATACAAATAAGACAAAATGCATAAAAACATACAGACACTGCCCCGGGTATTAAAACATTACAATAACCACTTTGAGTTTTATATAATTTTTAACAAAACAAAAACATCACTTGTCATATTTTAGTCGACTAAAATTATTTTAGATTTCGCCGACTACAATGTTATGACTTTTAGTAGACTGAAACTACATGAAAACTAAAATTATTAGATGACTAAATTGGGACTAAAAATTAAATTTTTGTCATGAGACTAAAACTACATTTAAATTTTCTAAGAAAATTAACACTGGACGATTGTTTATGGACAGAATCCTGACGCAGTTTAGCTTCACTTCATTATGTGGAATGAATTGGTGAAATCTTATATTTATTACACATTAAAACATTACAATAAACACATTGAGCTATACGTAATATTTAAGAAAACGAAAAAAATATTTGTCACATTTTAGTCGACTAAAATAATGTTAGTCGACTAAAATTATTTTAGATTTCGTCAACTAAAATGTTATGAATTTTGGACAAATGAACATTTTTGTCATGAGAAAAAACGAAATAAAAAATTTCTGACAAAATTAACACTGGACGATTGTTTATGGACAGAATCCTGACGCAGTTTAGCTTCACTTCATTATCAGTATTTTTACATGTACGTTCATTCGGTCAGTGGTCTTCAGACCTGGTCCTTAGGGTCCACTGTCCTGCATGTTTTAGATGTTACCCTGCTCCAACATACCTGATTCAAATGATCAGCTCATCAGCACAGCTCTGCTGATGTGCTCTTGAGCAAGGCACTAAAGTGGTATTTTTTATTTTGCAACTTTGAATGTTAACAGTTAATATAATAAAGGTATTTGCCTCGATGTATCTGTGGTTTTTGTTCTGCTTTGATTATGTACCGCTACTTTAACACAATAGTTTCTTAATAAAACCATAAATGTTAATTCAACTGGAATGAATTGGTGAAATCTTATGTGTATTACACACAGGCCTGGACTGGCACACGGGACGAAAGGAACTTTTACCGGTGGCCTGCCTGGTCTGGTTTAACTGGTCTAACTGGTTTAAGTAGTTTAACTGGTCTAACTGGTTTAACTGGTCTAACTGGTTTAACTGGTTTAAGTAGTTTAACTGGTCTAACTGGTTTAACTGGTTTAAGTAGTTTAACTGGTCTAACTGGTTTAACTGGTTTAACTGGTCTAACTGGTCTAACTGGTTTAACTGGTTTAAGTAGTTTAACTGGTCTAACTGGTGTAACTGGTTTAACTGGTTTAAGTAGTTTAACTGGTCTAACTGGTTTACCTGGTCTAACTGGTGTAACTGGTCTAACTGGTCTAACTGGTTTAACTGGTTTAAGTAGTTTAACTGGTCTAACTGGTTTACCTGGTCTAACTGGTGTAACTGGTGTAACTGGTCTAACTGGTTTAACTGGTCTAACTGGTTTAACTGGTTTAAGTAGTTTAACTGGTCTAACTGGTTTACCTGGTCTAACTGGTGTAACTGGTCTAACTGGTTTAACTGGTATAACTGGTTTAACTGGTCTAACTGGTTTACCTGGTCTAACTGGTGTAACTGGTGTAACTGGTTTAACTGGTATAACTGGTTTAACTGGTCTAACTGGTTTACCTGGTCTAACTGGTTTAACTGGTTTAAGTAGTTTAACTGGTCTAACTGGTGTAACTGGTGTAACTGGTTTAACTGGTATAACTGGTGTAACTGGTTTAACTGGTTTAACTGGTTTAAGTCGTTTAACTGGTGTAACTGGTGTAACTGGTTTAACTGGTTTAAGTAGTTTAACTGGACTAACTGGTGTAACTGGTGTTACTGGTTTAAGTGGTATAACTGGTTTAACTGGTCTAACTGGTTTAACTGGTTTACCTGGTCTAACTGGTTTAACTGGTCTAACTGGTGTAACTGGTTTAACTGGTATAACTGGTGTAACTGGTTTACCTGGTCTAACTGGTTTAAGTAGTTTAACTGGTCTAACTGGTTTACCTGGTCTAACTGGTGTAACTGGTCTAACTGGTGTAACTGGTTTAACTGGTCTAACTGGTTTAACTGGTTTAAGTAGTTTAACTGGTCTAACTGGTTTACCTGGTCTAACTGGTGTAACTGGTGTAACTGGTCTAACTGGTTTAACTGGTCTAACTGGTTTAACTGGTTTAAGTAGTTTAACTGGTCTAACTGGTTTACCTGGTCTAACTGGTCTAACTGGTTTAACTGGTATAACTGGTTTAACTGGTCTAACTGGTTTACCTGGTCTAACTGGTGTAACTGGTGTAACTGGTTTAACTGGTATAACTGGTTTAACTGGTCTAACTGGTTTACCTGGTCTAACTGGTTTAACTGGTTTAAGTAGTTTAACTGGTCTAACTGGTGTAACTGGTGTAACTGGTTTAACTGGTATAACTGGTATAACTGGTTTAACTGGTTTAACTGGTTTAAGTCGTTTAACTGGTGTAACTGGTGTAACTGGTTTAACTGGTTTAAGTAGTTTAACTGGACTAACTGGTGTAACTGGTGTTACTGGTTTAAGTGGTATAACTGGTTTAACTGGTCTAACTGGTTTAACTGGTTTACCTGGTCTAACTGGTTTAACTGGTCTAACTGGTGTAACTGGTTTAACTGGTATAACTGGTGTAACTGGTTTACCTGGTCTAACTGGTTTAAGTGGTTTAACTGGTCTAACTGGTTTAACTGGTCTAACTGGTGTAACTGGTTTAACTGGTATAACTGGTTTAACTGGTCTGACTGGTTTAACTGGTTTAACTGGTTTACCTGGTCTAACTGGTTTAACTGGTCTAACATGTCTAACTGGTTTACCTGGTCTAACTGGTTTAAGTGGTTTAACTGGTCTAACTGGTTTAACTGGTCTAACTGGTGTAACTGGTTTAACTGGTATAACTGGTTTAACTGGTCTGACTGGTTTAACTGGTTTAACTGGTTTACCTGGTCTAACTGGTTTAACTGGTCTAACATGTCTAACTGGTTTAACTGGTCTAACTGGTTTAAGTGGTTTAACTGGTCTAACTGGTTTAACTGGTCTAACTGGTGTAACTGGTTTAACTGGTATAACTGGTCTGACTGGTTTAACTGGTTTAACTGGTTTACCTGGTCTAACTGGTTTAACTGGTCTAACACGTCTAACTGGTTTAACTGGTCTAAGTGGTTTAAGTGGTTTAACTGGTCTAACTGGTACAGATAGACAGTTACAAACAGACAATTAAATACAGACACAGACTTATTTTCTAGAATTGGCCTGGATGCTGCAGGATATTCCCAGCCTGAAATCCTGATCCAGTCCTGCCCTGACAACTTGTATTTCAGGAGTTTTGTATTAGTGTTACAAGGCATCATACATTTAATATAATTACATAAACGTCCTGGATGACAATGTGAAAGCGTCTGCAGAGGAACTCCAGACGTCCCAGAATGTCCCTAACCCACAGTAGCTAAAGCTAGACTAGGGGTGTCAAACATATGGCCCGGGGGCCAATTGCAGCCCACCAAAGGTTCCAGTGAGGCCCTAGGAATACATTTTCAAAGGTCAATAATTTCACAGTCAAAGTTGTGGAACTGATTTTAGTTCAGGTTCCACAAACAGACCAATATTATCTACAACCAACAGAAAAACCTACAACAAATAATAAATCTACATTTTCTTCTGTGAAAATCCTTTTACATTATGCTGATAATGACAACTTCAAATATTTATCTTTCTTTTAGTTTTACGAAAATATGGAAATATTTACATTTAAAAACTACAATGTAAGAATAAAATGTGAAGAACCTGAACAAGTATGAACATCATGAAATGTCTAAGAGAAAATTAACTACAATTTTAACAATTATTTTGCTTCATGTAAAAAGTTTATGTTGAAGCAAAACATTGTTAAAATTGCATGTATTTATATAATATATTATAGAGTATTGTTCTGGTTATTCCCATCTTTTTCATTTGTATAGTTTGTAAAAGAAAATATTTTCATAATTTAATGGGGGTGTTTTGCACTAAATCAGGGGTGTCCAAACTTTTTGCAAAGAGGGCCAGATTTGGTGTGTTAAAAATGTAGGAGGGCCAACCTTGGCGGACGTTCTTTAGATATAACCGCAATTAAATTAAATACATTTCAGCAAGCCGGTCTGTGTTTCACATTTGCTTTTTTATTTTAATTTCAGCTATCTTAAACATATGTTTTGGTTCATTTGAAACATGCATATCAAAATTCAATTGACATTGAAAATTGAAATTAAATATTCACTTAACTTCACTTTTTTTTAACACTTTAATTAACTTTTTTGTAACAGTTGAAGAGAAGTAATCTCGCTGCGTTCATTACCTGTGATCTTGTCATATGCGTCAGCATGTTTTCTTTGGTAATGTCGCTTCACATTGAACTCTTTAAAAACTCTTTACAAATGAGGCAGACACAGTTGTTACGTATTTCAGTGAAGAAATAGTCCAATTTCCACCAATCCTTGAACCGTCGGCCCTCGCAGTCAACTTTCCTCCTTTTGTTAATTGCTGCCATTTTAGAAAATTGGGGGGCCTCACATATTAATTTGCTGTTCCTATTTGAGCCTCTAGATGGCATCACTTAGAACACACAGGTAACAGCACTGCTGCCCAATGTATTTCGTAATTCTACACGCGGGCCAGGCGGAGGCTGGGGGCCGGATGAAAATTGACCACGGGCCGCATTTGGCCCCCGGGCCGGACTTTGGACATGTCTGCACTAAATCAAAGATAAGTGTTTGGACTTATTATTTACATGTTCTGTTATTTTACCTGAAATCAAATCAGGCTGAATGTGGCTCTGGAAAGAAAATGAATGAGATAGTGTTAGGAGGAGTTAGGATGTTTTTTTTAAATGATATGTTGAGGCAAAACATTATAGCATCATGACCTTTGACCTTGATTGACCTTGAAATGTATAAGCAATTGTCTCATGTTTTGAGAAGGAGAACCACAATGTGTGTGAGGGGGCGGGGCTTGTTGTCCCTAGCATCACTTGTTTGTTTTTTTGTTTGTTATTTAAAGAAATTAATGACTGAATAAAGTCCTACTACTCTTACGACTAAAGATTCAAGATTCAAGATTCAAGATGTCTTTATTGTCACTGAGCATTTGCATGTCAGTGAAATTTTCAGTGCAACCCCCGTGTAAAAGATAACAAAATGAAACAAGATAAACCAACTGGCATGCAATAAAAACAGAATAGAATAAGATCAAATAAAATGAAATAAATAAAATGAGATAAATAGAATTATGTGCAAATACGAGGTGAAAATATACATGTCTGTATGTGTATATATACGTTGTGCATATGCATATAAACACTAAGGTGCAGTTGCGTGGATGGCGAAGTGCAGTGTGCAGTGATTCAGTCTATTGTCCTGCAGTGCGGGGGGAGGGGGGGGGTAGCTTTGACAGCTCTGGGGAAGAAACTGTCTTTTAGTCTGTTAGTGGTGGTGCGGATGTTCCTGTACGGCTTTCCTGATGGAAGCGGTACAAACAGTCTGTGGCCCGGGTGGCTGGGGTCCATGGCGATGGCTCTTGCCCTCTTCTTGACTCGGCCTGCATATATTGAGTCCAAGTCAGGGAGGGGGCAGCCCACGATGCCCTGTGCAGTTCTGACCACCCGTGCCAGTTGTTTCCTCTCCTGTGTCGTGCATCTGCCATACCACACGATCACACTGAGACAGAGGATGCTTTCAATTGTCGCTCTGTAGAAGTTCACAGATATGAATAACATGTGACCTTTGCTATAAACCCCACTTAAATATGAACCTGAGCACAACACACATGATAATAACAAACTAGAAAATGCCTCTTTAGTCCAGACTAAGACAATAGCTAAAATCCTACTCATGGATATTTACTGAAGTGATTAAACAAACTCTTATCCCCAAATGACACAGTGAGTAGCTTCTTATTAATTTTCAGAGGAGCAGAAAGATTGGATGTTTCCAGGAATGATTGTGTTCATTCAGTTTGTGAAAGAAAGGTTCAGGGAGTATGAGACACCATTTTCACCCATGGATGGAGTCCAGACCTGAAAACATTACAAATGTTTGGGTGATGGAAAATACTTAATGCAGCAGTCCGACTCTTCCATTATCAACACAATGGTAACGAAAAATTAATGCAAATCTGGATGGAAATGTATGTTGTGACATTCATGGAGTCATAAACGACGTGTTCTGCAGTTAAAGATGTTTTATGTGAGTGGTTTGACTGTATGTACGAGCAGAGATTTAACCTGATAACTTCCAGTGTTAGTGAAAATAATTGGAGTTAATGGAGGTTTTACACTGTCAGTGTCATATATTCAACACTGATAAGGGCAAGATACCTTTCAGTGTTGAAAGAAAATGACTGTGAAAAGCTCCGCCCACCAACAGCTGTGAGAAAACTGTAGAAAGTTTTTCTTTAGTTTTTTTTTTTTTTTTTTCATTCAAACAGAATCTGTGAAAGAATAAAGTTATGTTGTGTTTTAAAAAATTACTCTTTGGAGTAATTTATTTATGAGCGTGTAGTGTTAAGTAGGTTTAACACTGGAAAAGTTATTTCTTAACACTAAACTCTTCAGTGTTGAATGTTAGTAACACTATTGGTGTTGCTCCTCACAGTGTAAAAGGTGTTTGACACCAATTAGTGTAAAAATGTTAACTCTTACTAGTGTAAAGGTGACTTTAGAAATGTATCTCCAGGTTCTGTGTAAGTTTTACACTCAAAATATTAAGGGTGGGAGACAAAATTGATTCACATATTTATCTGGATTTTTTATTTTACAATTTTTAAATAGATTTTTTTTTTATTCTAAAATTGATTTTTATCCATAATTAAATTATTAATAAATAAATGTAGCAGTTTACTTCCCAAAGTCTGGTTCAAATATATTACTGCTGAATAAATCTGAACTGACTCACATATGATGTGCATTTTTTGGGAAATACGGCTCTTTATCTGATCTGTAGGATCATCATTCAGCTTTTACACTTGGTCTGGTGTTAAAAAAAAACAAGTGAAAAATCGTGAATATCAAAGAAGCGCAATTTAAATAAAACTGGCACCAAAAAAATGATAAAAGAATCGAATCAGCATAAAAGCATATGGTCTGTGCCCTTCTAGATAGGAACCACTGAGGTAGTGTTAAAATTAACCCTATAAGTGTTATATTAACACTAGTGATTTTTCCAATGACCAGAGTATATTATTGGACAGAAAACTGTGCCAAAGGGAGTCTGCTTTTGATTTCAAAACACTGCTGCTGAGATTTATTTTCTTTTTTTTATTGGCAGGATCTGAGACTAAACACATGTTAGTTCATGTGCGCGCGCACACACACACACACACACACACACACACATACACACACACACACACACACACACACACATACACACACACACACACACACACACACACACACACATACACACACAGACACAGAGACACACACACGCACACACACACAGAAACACACACACACAGACACACACACACACACATACACACACACAGAGACAAACACACACACACTCACACACACACACACATACAGAGACACACACACACACACAGAGACACACACACACACACACATACACACACACACACAGAGACACACACACACACACACACACACACAGAGACACACACACACACACAGACACACACACACACACAGACACACACACACACACACACACAGTTATCTAATGGTTTCCATGGAAAGTCGTGGTGTTTATAAGAAGTTCTGTGGAAGTCTGTTCTTAACTCTTCTGGTTTTTCTCTTCACTCATCATGAAGGCAAGTACATTTTATGTTTCATTAAAGCATATGTTAAACCTCATCTTTTTTTAAAGGATCTGAACATGTGACTGTGGTGTTACTTTGATAACGTACATATTTTACTCTCTCTCTTTCTCGTGTGTTTTATGTCCCAGGAGGTTTGGAAAACCTGTCTCAGATGTTTGCTCTTCTTCCTGTTCACTCCTGAAGGGTAAATCACTTTTTCATTTACACTGTAAAATCACCAGTGTTATTATAACACTTAAAGAGTGTTCATTTTAACACTACCTCAGTGAACAACAGTGAACCCCTATCTACAAAGTGTAAAATTCACAATGAGAGTTACATTTTTAGAGTCAATTTTACACTAGTAGGAGTTAATATTTGACACTAATTAGTGTCAATCAAGTTTTACACTATGTGGAAAGTAACACCCATAGTGTTGTTCACATTCAACACTGAATAGTTACGTGTTAAGAAATAACGTTTTCCAGTGTAACCTACTTAACACTACATGTTTATGAATAAATTACTCCAAAGAGTGTTGATTTTTAACTATTTGAAAACACGACATAACTTTATTATTTCACAGAAAACAAATGCAACAATTCATCCAGAAAAACATTTCTACAGATTTTCAACTTCTCACTCAGTTTGAGAGCAGAGGTTGGTGGGCGGGGCTTTTCAGAGTCATTATCTTTTAACACTGAAACGTATCTTACTTTTATCTGTGTTATTTTTACTCTGAGAGAATCAATTTACTTTAACACTGAATATATGACTCTAGCTGCATTTCCATTGCAGTTTTTGGCAAAACAATAGTGATATTCCTAACATTTCAACAAAGTATATTTGCGTTTTGATGGTGTTTTCTTTGACGGTTGTTCGAGGCAGGAGTGTCGTAACTCTGGTAAAATATCATCCTGTGAGATTTCACTGCTGGAAGATGAACCTTTCCATGTCTACATATCACGCTGCATTTCGTCTCTAAAACTGCACTGATGTTTGTCTATTATTATATTAGTAATACTATAGTATATAGTATATTATTATACTGTCCATGTTTATCGAACCATTTTCACTCTGA
>CM035791.1:50107331-50132331 GCA_020466265.1 Siphamia tubifer | reverse complement strand
TGTCCTTTTATTTGTAGGGAAGTGTGTCAGCCAATCACTGGTGTGCAACGGAGATCAAGACTGTGAGGAAGATCAAGCAGATGAAGGAGTCTGTGACCCGTTCAGAACATTCGTCATATGTCATGAGTCGACTCTTCCACCGAACACTGAGCTCCTGGGACTAGGGTTAGAAAACATCTGACAAAGACAAGTTTACAACTGGCGCTAATTAAATGAAACACTTCATGGGAGTTATGTCATTAGGGCTCAGTTGGTAGAGTGGGTCGTTGGTTCGAGTCCCGCTCTGTCCTAGTCAGTCTGTTGTGTCCTTGGGCACCCTCACCCTCTTCACCTCCAGTGTCCCTCACACTGGTGTATGAATGTTTGGTGGTGGTCAGAAGGACCGTAGATGCAAAATGGCTGCCACGCTTCTGTCAGTCTGTGGATACATATGTAGTTTACCACCGCCAGAGGGTGCATGTGAGAGTGAATGAATAATGGATCTCTAATCTGAAGTGCTTTGAGTGGCCAATAAAGCACTATATAAATCCAATCCATTATTATTTATTGATTTAAAGCAGCGGTGCCTAATCCTGGTCCTCCAGAACGACTGTCCGACATGTTTTAGATATTTCCCTCTTCCACATGATTCAGTTTTAACTCCTGAAACTTTAGCAATTCCACAGTAAAAAAAAAAACTAATTAAAATAAGCAACAACATGAACAAAAATGGCCAAAGTCATCAATAAAATGAAAAAAGATGAAAAAAACTGACAAAATAATGAATAACACGAACAAAGTAAGACACAAAGTTTTTATTCATTTTGTTGCTCATTGTTTATTTTTCTACATTTTACTTTTTGTTTTATTATTTTTTCTTTAATTTTGTTCCATTTGTGTCTTACTTTATTCATGTTACTAATTATTTCATCACTTTTTTTATTCATTTTATTGATGACTTTGGCCATTTTTGTTCATTTTTTTCCTTATTTTAATTTATTTTTTTTTTACTGTGGAACTGCTAACGTTTCAGGAGTTAAAGAGTTAAACTAAATCATATGGAAGAGTGTGTGTGTGTGTGTGTGTGTGTGTTACCACAGTCTGCTCCACCGCTGCTTCTTGTCTTTTCCAGGTTAGATGTTCCTTCAGGCCAGTGGAGAGCCAGTGTGATCAACACTCAGAGCTTTGGGGGCCAGTGTCGCACCGTATTCAGCAACATCCACAGGAGGGTCTACAGACTGCCCCAGAGTGCCCTGCAGTTCAGTTTTCTGGTACGTCACCAGTGGAAAAAAATTAAATAAATACATTATTTTTTGCAGTTGTATTAACAGGCACAGTGACTGTTGTCTTTATATGAAACACTTGGCAGATGTTGGATTCCTTTGGATTTTGGCAGCGTGTCAGTGTCTTTTGCTTTTCGTGGTCTCAGTTTTCTTTTACATAACAGAATAGTAACTGCTCCAAACATGCAATTCCATCCTTCACAATCATCTATTAACTCTTTATTAGGCAAGTGCCTATTTTTGGGTTAGGGTCACTGTAAGACTGTAAGGTATAATGTGGTCTACAAGGTCTGTAAGGTCTAATGTGGTCTACGGGGTCTGTAAGGTCTAATGTGGTCTACAGGGTCTGTAAGGTCTAATGTGGTCTACGGGGTCTGTAAGGTCTAATGTGGTCTACAGGGTCTAATGTGGTCTACGGGGTCTGTAAGGTCTAATGTGGTCTACAGGCTCTAATGTGGTCTACGGGGTCTGTAAGGTCTAATGTGGTCTACAGGGTCTGTAAGGTCTAATGTGGTCTACAGGGTCTGTAAGGTCTAATTTGGTCTACAGGGTCTAATGTGGTCTACAGGGTCTGTAAGGTCTAATGTGGTCTACAGGGTCTAATGTGGTCTACGGGGTCTGTAAGGTCTAATGTGGTCTGTAAGGTCTAATGTGGTCTACAGGGTCTAATGTGGTCTACGGGGTCTGTAAGGTCTAATGTGGTCTACAGGGTCTGTAAGGTCTAATGTGGTCTCCAGGGTCTGTAAGGTCCACCTCTACATGAACACTAGTGTGAGTGTACCTTCTTTGTTAGGTACCATGAAGTAATAGTACTGTCTAATGTAATAATAATAATAATAATAATAATAATAATAATAATAATAATAATAATAATAATAATAATAATAATAATAATAATAATAATAATAATAATAATAATAATTGTATATAGATTAATTAATTTATTTATAGAGTTATTTATTATTATTATATTTATATGATCAGTGTTGTGCTATAATCTTGCTGATGTAAACCTGGAATTACCAGTAGTGGAATTAATAAAAGAATATCTTCTGTTCAAATGGATAATGTGGATGTGAACAGAATGTTGTTAGAACATTCTAGAAGTCATGTTCTCAAGTTCTAAAACATATGGTCCTTTCACATAACGTATTGTTTTTGTATCTTCATGAGTTAAATGTTTTGCATCTCACGGATGAGAAACCAAATACACTAACTTCATTAACCATTTAGAATTTCAGAGTACTTGGTGTTCTATAAAGGATTAAGGAAGAAATATTCTTCCTGCCAAACAATAAATATTACATTTCTGAAGAAGTATTTTCAGCCATTAATTATGAATGCACTTATGGAAAGCAACTAAAAAATGGCAAAAAGAAATGAAAGAAAAGTCTGTGTATAAAGTGTGCAGTGTTTCTCCACAGGCTCATGAAATGAACTCCTTCTGCTTTAGCACTTAGATGTTACATCAGAGTTTCTTTACTCAAAACAGCTGCAAGCTGCTGCAGCTCAAAACAATCTGGAAGTGAAGCAGTGTTTCAGGACCATCAAAGCACTGAGACGCTTAATGAAGCTGAGTGGAAGTGAACAGTAGGGTTCTTAGTTCCTTCATGTTAATGGACATGACGTCAGAGACAGAATTATTGTGAATTCATCATATGAACGAAACAAAAAGACTGTTTCGAACATAATTATATAGATAGATAGATAGATAGATAGATAGATAGATAGATAGATAGATAGATAGATAGATAGATAGATAGATAGATAGATAGATAGATAGATAGATAGATAGATAGATAGATAGATAGATAGATAGATAGATAGATAGATAGATAGATAGATAGATAGATAGATAGATAGATAGATAGATAGATAGATAGATAGATAGATAGATAGATAGATAGATAGATAGATAGATAGATAGATAGATAGATAGATAGATAGATAGATAGATAGATAGATAGATAGATAGATAGATAGATAGATAGATAGATAGATAGATAGATAGATAGATAGATAGATAGATAGATAGATAGATAGATAGATAGATAGATAGATAGATAGATAGATAGATAGATAGATAGATAGATAGATAGATAGATAGATAGATAGATAGATAGATAGATAGATAGATAGATAGATAGATAGATAGATAGATAGATAGATAGATAGATAGATAGATAGATAGATAGATAGATAGATAGATAGATAGATAGATAGATAGATAGATAGATAGATAGATAGATAGATAGATAGATAGATAGATAGATAGATAGATAGATAGATAGATAGATAGATAGATAGATAGATAGATAGATAGATAGATAGATAGATAGATAGATAGATAGATAGATAGATAGATAGATAGATAGATAGATAGATAGATAGATAGATAGATAGATAGATATTCTTCTGTCATGGCTGAATTGAAATAAAAACAGAAACATTCATCCATGCATGTTCAACATTAAAGACATTATCCAGAGTAAAATTAATTTTAGTTCATCTATTAGATGTTTAGGAGCACATACATATAGTTCACATCAAAACCACATGATTCGGATGAACATTGACAAATTTGGATTTGGGCGTTTTGAGCCAAACTGTGTTAACATGGAAGTGATTAGTACACAGACTTAACTCTTCTACAGTTCTAAACAACATCACACTTCAGTGGTAGTAAGTAGAGGGTCCCTAAAGACAAACCCAAGTGTCCTTAGGTCTTCATGTCCTCAGTGTGTCCACAGTTACTGATCTCAAGGCAGTACCTCTCTGTTTTCATAAGTCGTCTTAGGAGGACGTCTTTTTTGAAAGCAACAACCTGTTCCAGCTTCATTTCAATCTCTAATGAAACACTGGACTATGTTTGTAAAAAAAAAAAATGCAACAAAATCGTGAATTTCCAGAGTGTCTAACTTTATCAGATTTATTACCCTGCCCCCTGAAGTGCAGAGGGGAGTATTGTGTTTGAGTCAGTTTGTTTGTGAGCAGGTTTACATAAAAACTACTACCTTTTTTTTATATATACATTTTGCAGTAAAAATGTGAAGTGATCCAGAACAGATCCCATTAAATTTTGGTGAATGTAGGTCAAAGGTCACAGTCACTCAAAATATGATTTCACAATAATCAGGTCAAATGTGTGCAAAGGGGGCGGGGTTTGTTGTGCCAGACACCACATGTTTTTGATTCTTTTCTTTGGATCAGGTTTGTCGATGTGTGTTTTCAGGCTAAAGTTCAGAATGACTTCAGAGATGAGACCTTCAACAGCCAGTGGCACTATGCTAAGGACATTGTGAAGAGGGAGACTGTCCAGGGAACCACAGTTGGACATCGCAACTATGACTACCATGAGACTCAGGACAACACTTGGGTGTGTTAAAACTATCATATCATTTCTTTCTCTGATTACAATGGTCAAAATGTTTTTTTTTAATAAAGTCTGTTTTTCAGACATTACCGGTAAATGTGTTAAATCTTCCATCCTTTAATTAGATGAATGAGAAACTTTAGTGCTGGTTAGTTCATGTTTTTAATAATATATAATGGTTTTATTCCATATATATATATATATATATATATATATATATATATATATATATATATACTGGTTTATGTACATGTATACAATGGATTAGTTAGTTAGTTTAGTTTATTAACTCCACCAAGGTGGTATTGAATTCGGGTCTGTTTGTCTGTCTGTCTGTCTGTCAGCAGGATTATGCAAAAAGTTCTGAACGGATTTTCATAAAACTTTCAGGAATGACAGATAATGGGTCAAGGAAGAACCCATTAGATTTTGAGCAATGAGGGTCAAGGTCACACTAAAGATCAATAGCTAAAACATATCAGTGGTAATATCTCAGGATTCTCAGGAATCACGAACAGACATGTGGGAACGTTTCATTAGTTTGATTGCAGAAGCATTTGACTGTAGACCAGTGTTATTGGACGGTCTTAAAGATGACCAGAAATGACCAAAATAATCAATAAAATGAACAAAAATGACCCAAATATTCAGTTATGGGAAGACAAATGTCCAAAATATTCAATAAAAGGAACAAAAATGACCAAAATGTTCAGTGAAAGGAAGAAAAAAATGACCAAAATGTTCAGTAATGGGAAGACAAATGTCCAAAATATTCAATAAAAGGAACAAATATGGCCAAAATATTCAGTGAAAGGAACAAAAATATCCAAAATATTCAGTGAACTAACAAAAATGATCAAAACATTCAGTGAAAGGAACAAAACTTAACAAAAAGAGTGTTCTTTCTCACTAACACACATGTGGAAACATTTCATTAGTTTTACTCTACAAGCATTTGACATGTAGACCAGTGTTGTAGGCATTGTTCATCAATGGAATAAGAAACAGAAGTGATTAAAGAAAAACCAACTGTGATCATATCTTTTCTTCCCTTCAGAACCGAAGACTGTTGGTTTTAAAGAATGACGTTGAAGTAGCACGTTTCCAGACTAACTCTCCTCAGTACATCACAATATCTGAGGAGTTTTGGAAAGCACTGACTAAACTTCCAGTGGTCTACAACTATGCAGCCTACAGGAACGTTCTGGAGAGGTTTGGAACACATTACCTGTCCGAAGGAATCCTAGGAGGCTCCTTGAGAGTCTTCATCAGTGTTGACTCAGAAACTGAACAGCTGATAAGTAAGAATCCATGCACTATTGGGAGAGAAATAACAGAGCATTAAACCCTAGTTCATCTAGGAGTTTGTTCCCATTTTGCCTCATTTATTCCAGATAACACTACTCAACAATTGTTTAGAAAGTATATTCTTCAGACATTAAATGTGTTCAATTTTACATACTTTAATCAGATGAATGAGAAAACAAATTACTTTAGTGCTGGTTAGATCATGTTTTTAATAAATATGATGGTGTGTTATTCCACATATATCCTGGTTTATGTACAGGTATACAATGGATTAGTAAATATTCCACTGGAAAGAACCTGTAAATTATGTATTTTCCTGTACTTAATTAATTGATTATGTAGATGTATATATCAAAAAAAAGAAAAAAAATTGAGGAAAATGTGATTTTTTTTCCAGCAAATATAGCATTAATTCAACGTAATTCCAGTGTGTCCATGCACTGTCATTGATCCAACTCCATGGGTTTTACAGACCAATCAATGTTGTAGAAGACGACAGTGTTTCCACGTTTACTGCAGAGTAGGGCTGGGCACCGAATTTTGGTTCTTATGGGTACCGATACGTGCCTTGTATTTCGGTTCCAAGTTTCGGTACCCATGTAATCACGTCACAATTAACTTCTCGGTTTTGCAGTAGTGGTTAAACCTGTGGGAAGTGGGTAAAAAGTGGCAACAATCGTCATGAAGATGAAGGAAGCTGATGCCACCTGTTTTTAGCTGAAACGTAAATAAGCATAAACATACGGAGAGGCTAAGTCACGCCCTTTTACTTCCGGTCCATGGGTGCTTAGCTCGTAAAAAAAAGAATTAAAGTAAAGGTAAAATATTTTTGTCATTATACATTGTACAATTACATTTTTCAAGAGCCCTAAAAATGTTGATACCGTTTTTTGAATTGTAAATAGTTAAACTTTTAGAACTGCACTGCGCTCGTCAATGTCACAATTCTCTTACTGACCAATCAAAAGCAAGAAGGAGGCGGGACAACCACAGTCAACAATCACCGAAAACAATGGCGGCGTATTTGGACTAGCTTGAGCAGTTGATATTAGCGGTTTCAGACAGCCCCATTATTTACGACCTGTCACTGAAGAGGTACTACGACTGGAGGTTAAAAGTTGCGGTATCAGTTGGGCTGCCCGGTACGTTTATTTGCTGTTTTTTTAAATAATAAAAATAGTTTTGTATGCTGAAATCAAGGAAGGTGTTAATGTTTATGCACAGCATGGATCTAACACGGAAGTGCGTGACATTTGTGTAACTTAGCAACAACACACAATCCAGACAGTCTCCCGGAAGATCCGGGAGTCTCCCTTTTTTCGACAGTGGCTCACTGATACCCGCGAGTCAGATAAAGTATTCCGGATTTTGGACTATGTGAGGGAGTTTATTTAACACTGCAAGTGCAGACACGTCGCCACCGACTTTCCGATCAAACGTATGCCCGGTGAGCTGCTTAAGTCTGATATTTGACAGATGTACACCTTCTCCACAAGCACCAGCGGCTGTCCGCTCAGCCTTACCCTACCGGAGAGGCTTCAGGAGCGGACACAGACTTCCTTGCTGTCGGGGAGTTTAGGGACCGTCACAAAATGAATCGACCGGCAACACTTAAAAAAAAAAAAACTTTTCTACATTAAATCAATCGTTTATTCATGTCAAATGTTTAAATAAATACACAAATGACTCAATAAATGAATAATTAAGTATTCAATGTAACTAGCAAATGCTTGCTCAAATTACATGTTTTTTGTTCAATACTGTGTGGGTCATGTAACCTCTGCACTCCATTCGGCCTTTAATTTATAGCCCTGATCTGGGCACACAAAACACACCTAGTATATTTAATTTATATCAAGCCGTAGACTTTTTAAGTCACTCAATTACCTACACCCTAAATATATTGAACTGAATGACAGTTATGTATAATAATGGGCTGTACAAATCCTATTGCTATATCAATTCTAAAATAGGAACCGAAAAAGTTCAGGAACTGGAACCGAAACAGAGGTGTTGGAACTGGAACAGAACATTTTTGATGGATGCCCAGCCTTACTGCAGAGTCTCTTTACATCCAAATGGGTCATATTTGGTGAAACTGACAAAAGGACAAACTGCATTGTATACTTGTATACTATTTCTTGATTCCTATATTAATAGGAATCAAGAAATAATAAAGATTTTTGATTAGCAGATGTTTTGGTTGCCAATTGTTGTTCAGATCTTTTTGGGTTAAAGTGAACTGTTTGGGCAAAATGAGTAACTTTCAATTCCTCATTCATTTTCTTTTAATGAAATTATCACTGTTTGTAGATTTTTTTCTTTTACTGCACATCAGGACTATTAAATGATTCTATTCATTTGTTGTGTATCTTCTATCTTTCTGTCTCTTTTTTAAATTCTCAAGTCGTGGAGAAACTGGAGTATCAGGAATGTGATCGACCTGAACACTGGTTCCTTTTCTTTCCCATCAAGAAGGAGGACTGCACACAGGGATACAGTCCCTCCTCAAAAAAAAGAGGTAGTATGACAGTTTTGACATTAATACTATATTTATATGCATAACAGTGACTAAGAGGGGAAATGACATAATAATTATCCATTTTGTCCACTATTAAAATAGATAAAAATAGGTCCAGCAGCAGGCCAAATGTGAATGTGAAAGGTGGAAGCCTTCAGAATATCGCAGGACTGCAGGCTATGGACTTCAGTAATCCAGAGCAGAACTGGGAAATGTACTCCAACTGGGCCGAGTCTGTCAGATCATTTCCACAAGTCACAAAACAAAAGGTAAAAAAAAGTCCTCCATGCTAATATGTAGCCTTATGTAACCTTTAGGAAAGGTGTGAGGTGGTCCACAGTAGATCCCATTCAATTTTGGGGAAGGTAGGTCAAAGGTTAAGGTCACTAAAAGTGTGTTTTCAGAATAACAGACAGTGAAAATCAGGAATCCCTTTCATTCCTGTATACTCACTTTTGCAAATAACTGTTTTTTTGCTCTCACTCTTGATGTGCATTGACATCAGAACCTCGAAGCACAAATGCTCTCGGTCAAAGGTCAAGATCACAATAAAGGTCAAAATCGAATTTTGGATGTAACTTTTGAACTTACAGATGAGCAACAAAGAATGAGCACCAGAATGATGGTCTTTCGATTCTGCATCTTGTGTGTATAGATGTTGACCTATTCTTGACCCAACAGGTCAGAGGTCACTGGGTCAATACCTAAAAAAACTAAAATGGACTATAACAGAAAAAAACAGTCTTAGTTACTATTAATGACATATATGAAACTACATGTTGGCTCCAAAATTGCATCATGACCTTTGACCTTGAGCGACCTTAAAAGGTCCATTGAGATGTCCATAAAGACCTAACATGTTGGCATGTCTTGCACCACTTGTCCATTATTGCATCGCTAATTATTCTAAATGTGACTTAAGTGTTTCCTTCTTTGGCAGCTGCGACCGTTGTCAGATCTGGTGAAGGAGGTTCAATGTGCTGGATTAAAGAAAGTGCACCTTCGCAGGGCCATAGAACAGTACCTTTCTGAGAGAGACCCCTGCCACTGTCAGCCCTGCAGGAACAACGGCTTAGCGCTCATTGACGGTGGGGTGTGCAGATGCATCTGTAAGCCTGGCACCTCAGGACTGAGCTGTGAGGAGGGAAGTGATCTGGAGGGCCAGCAGGGTGAGGGTTAGGCCACGTCCCATTACTAACACTTCCACTTCACTTCGTTTGGAGTGGACTTCAAAAGTGAGTCATCCCTTGAAAATGAAGTGAGACGTCCAATCTTTCCCGACAGATTGGGACATACTTCAGGGAAAAAAACATATATATAAAACGTAAAGATATACAGTTCCAGTTACAGATGTTACAGTGTGTGAAAATGCCATCAGCAAATGTAATACTTCCTCTAATGTTGGGTTAAATAATTCATTCTGGCTTGTGAAACAAAAGAAGTTGTACGGGGAAGCTTTCTCGCTCTTGAGTGCAACAACCCAAGTCTATTAGTTTATTTTTATTCCCTGAAGCTTCATTACAAGTTATTGTATGTCTGCAAACGACGTCCTACTTATTTTTGCCAGGTTTGCACAGTATTCTGGGTAATATGATCATCCACTCTATTTGTATGAAGGAAAAGTTTAAAGTGATTTTAAGCACAAACATAACACCACACTTTTCACGTGAACGCACACAAGCGAGTGTTAGGGGTAAAAGTGAATGGAAGTGCTTTTAATGGGACGCAACCTTAATCTCAAGACTGAACTGATTTTAAATATTAATTTTTTTCTCTGAGTGATGTACCCTTACATTACCTTTCTGCTCTTGCTCATAAAAGGAGTGATTGATGGAAGCTGGTCTTGCTGGACCAGCTGGTCTCCGTGCTCTGGAGTTCATAGATCACGAAGTCGTTCCTGTTCAAATCCAGCCCCTCAGAACGGGGGACAACACTGTGTGGGAGAGGCGACAGAGACGTCCGACTGTGAAGACCCACAGATGGAAGCTTTAAAGTCAGTGCACACTAACACAGTCAATTCACCAGTGTTAATACAACACTTAAGAGTTAATTTTAACCCTACTACAGTGAACATATGAGTCAGAATAGTATTTATTGTCATTTGGCATATCGCAAGGCAAGGCAAATGTATTTGTATATCACATTTCATGTACAGGACAACTCAAGGTGCTTTACACAAAAACAGAAACAGAAGAAAATGAAAATGATAAAAATGCATTAAAAGACAATTAAAATCAAGACATAAAAACATTTTAAAGCAAATAATAATCTAAGTAAAAGCTCCAGTGAACAATAATGTTTTCATCTGATTTAAATGAACTGACAGTTGTTCTCAGACCTCAGGTATTAACACTAGTTAACACTAGTTAACAGTAGTTAACACTAGTTAACAGTTGTTCTCAGACCTCAGGTATCCAGGTAGTTTGTTCCACAGTTGAGGAGCAGAGTAACAGAATGATGCTTCACTTTGTTTCGTTCTTATCTTTGGAACACACAGTAAACCTGTTCCTGATGACCTATGACCTCAGGGCTCTGGATGCTTCATAGGGAACCAGTAGGTCTAGGATGTATTTGGGTCCAAGGCCGTTTAGTTCTTTATAGACCAGGAGTAAGATTTTGAATTCTATCCTTTGACCCACAGGAAGAACATGTAAGGATTTGAGGACCAGTGTGATGTGGTCCAGTTTCCTGGTACTGGGGTGTGATGTGGTCCAGTTTCCTGGTACTGGGTGTGATGTGGTCCAGTTTCCTGGTACTGGGTGTGATGTGGTCCAGTTTCCTGGTACTGGTCAGGACTCTGGCAGCAGCGTTTTGGATCAGCTGTAGCTGCCTGATTGATTTTTTGTTTAGACCAGTGAAGACACCATTACAATAATCTAACTTACTGAAAATGAATGAATGAGTTTTTCTGTGTCTGGTTTGGACAGAAGACCCTTGATTTTAACGAATGTTCTTTAGGTGGTAATAGGCAGATTTGGTAATGGCTTTTAAATGTTTGTTAAATTTCAGGTCAGAGTCAATAATTACACCCAGATTTCTGGCTTGGTTTGTGGGGTTTAGTGACATGGACTCAAGGTGAGCACTGACCTTTGACCTTTCTTTTTTGGGGCCAAAAACAATCACTTCTGTTTTGTCCGCATTAAGCTGGAGGAAGGGGCACATCCAAATGAGATTTACGTTTGGTTGGTCTCTCTGTGACCAAGGCTGGTGGTGCAGCCATGACAGGCGTTACTGTTTATCAAGAAAAACAGAAAACGAAGCAGAGCACAAATAAGCAAGCACAAAGTCGCATCAACAGTTGATAACATTACGTAATAGCATACATGGGATGTTTCTGTTTACACAAAATGTCTTCACACAGGGAACAAACAAAAGATAAGATGAGAGTCGAACAAGGGAGGTGTGATTAGGCGTGTTTCCACTGTCAGAACTTCTGAGCCATGTTACAGGAACTTCATGGTATGCGCCTGTTTCCACTGACCGAGCCGTTCCGACAGGACCGCCTATCGGAACCTTTACAGGAACCAACTCTGAAATGAATGAAATTGATTAGTTTTACTGTGTAGGACTTATTATTTTCATAAATCAGGGACATTTGCTGTGAAACTGTAGAATTGTCAATACGTTGAATATAATTTATTTGTCTTTAACAACTTCCTGCTTTTTCCAGAATAATGGAGCCCCAGTGCTTTGACCAGACTCTCCCAGCCCTTCAGAAGTGTCCAACGCCGCCTGCTTTAATCAATGGCTATATTCTGGTAAAAAGGCCTAATCCATACTGTCCATTATGACATATGAGATCATTCAGTGGTTTTATTGCTTCTTCTACTTATTTTTGCTCAAAAGTCCAGCAGTAAAAATCACTTGTTGTTAAACTTAATAAACTACTCGACTCTAAGTACATTTATTATTATAATTATTATTATTATTTGTAATGTTTTCTTATATGTTTGTGTTTTTTAATTACTGTGTTTTGAGTCAGTGTGTTTTATGTGCTTTGAATGTAAATGAAACTATGTGTTGCTGCCATTCTTGGGCAGATCTCCCTTGAAAAAGAGATTGTTGATCTCAATGGGACAAACCTGGTTAAATATAGGTTATGATGATTATATTTAAGAGCTACGTTGGTGCCAAAGATGCCCCCAATGCAATTAATTTATATTATTTAACGCAGTGACAGAAAAAGTTTTGCATTTGTGAAATATTTCATAAAAATCATTCTTAAGTGCCTGTAATTGGCAAATTACACTGCTCTAGGTTTTTTTGTTTTTTAGAAAGTATCTTTTTCAGACATTAAAGGTGTTAAATTTTCTATACTTTAATTAGATGAATGAGAAAACGGATTACTTTAGTGCTGGTTATTTCATGTTTTTAATATATATGATGGTATGTTATTCCACATATATGCTGGTTTATGTTCATGTATACAGTGGATTAGTAAATATTCCACTAGAAAGAAGCTGTAAAGTGAATGGATCATAATGTGCAGACAGTGTTTGGAAGTAGATCTGACACCAATATTCCTTTGGATTAAAACCTATTCTACTGTTCATTCTAAGTTTCACATTTTGAGCCCAGACTGATCCAACCATCATTTAAGACTTGAGTTTTCTTTATCAGTAACACACACATGTGAGAACATTTCATTAGTTTGATTCCAGAAGCTTCTGACTATAAACCAGTGTTATTGTTCCCTTCTCCAAACCCACATGCTCCTTCTGCACGTGCTCTGTTCTGTCAAGGTCAAAATTGGATGTTTCAGCAGAAAAACAACCAGGACATAACGTATAAAAACTGTCAATATACAGTATACACTACCATTCAAATGTTTGGGGTCAGTTAGATAATGTTGTTTTCCATGAAATTCACTTTTATTTACCACCATGAGTTGTAAAATAAATAGAAAAGATAGTCAAGACCTTGACAAGGGTTAGAAATCATTTGTATTTTAAATCAAAAATGTCTTTCATCAAAGAATCCTCCATTTGCAGCAGTTACAGCAGTGCAGATCTTTGGCGTTTGAGCTGTTAATTTGTGAAGGTAATGTGGAGAAATTTCACCCCACACTTGTAGAAGCCCCTCCCACCAGTTGGATTGGCTTCATGGGCATTTCTTGTGTACCATCCAGTTCAACTCCTCCCACAACAGCCCAATGGTGGTCTACCTGCGCTATCCCTATTCAGTACATGTATAGGTCTAGGCACGTCTCATAGTCAGAGGAGGCGGGGCTAAAATGTTGTCTTTCAAATCCTCTGTATGCAATAGGATGGTACCACAACCAATCAGTGTAATCTTTAGGATGATGTAGTTAGAGCGCCGGAAAGTTGACAGAGTCCGGAGAAAGTTGGGAATGACTAAACAAAATGGTGGATTATGGAGCTGAACGACTGTTGTTGCTTCTGTAAAAAGAATTTAAAGATTGTTGACGTTTTCTCACATTCTTCACTCATCTGTGATAAAAGGAAATGACCACCTGTTATTGTTCTTCTTCTATGGTTGTTTCTCTCTGAATCGTTGCAGCATCGCTTTATTACACACACCCTCTGACTCTATACTTCACCGTGATTGGTCGACCAGTTTCAGGAAAATCTAGCCAAAAGTTACATTGAGCGAAACTAGACTACTACGATAACACATTACATTTGCTGCCAAATAACCATCTTGCTTTTGTTACCTTGAACTCCACAGGATCCAAAGGACATTTACCTTGTGGGCAGTTTGGTCCAGTACACCTGCACTGAGGGCTTCTACTTGTCTGGTCAAAGCGTCCTGGAGTGCACTGCTGATCAACGCTGGTCCGACAGACCTGGACAATGCACAAGTGACTGCAAATCCTCCAACATTTTAACATCATTTCATCTTAACAGTGATTTATTTTGACACTTTATTGAATTCCAACTTTCCCCCCAGTATCAAGGTGTACTGTCGATTTCATCGGTGATGGGGTCACGGTGTCTCCATTAAAGAAAGTCTACGACATCGGGGAGACGGTGACCTTATCCTGTCCAGAGGGGAAGTTGTTAGAAGGAGAAGCAACAGCCATTTGTGACTCCAATCTGCTTTTTTCACCCTCCCTGGCAAACATCCAGTGCATCCAAGGTAAAGTTTCCATTGAAATGTTTAATAACTGTGGAGCCACTAATCCCATTTGAACAATTAAATATGTCTGATAAAAAAAAGCTTCATCTGCTGCAGAACTGATTCACCAGTAAAACAGGTCGTTTTATCAATAACAGATGATGTTGATACATATTTTTCTGTTCAATTGATAAATTAATTAGTATTTCTCTGTTTAGATATAGTTACCTCTTTATGACTGTGCCTGTAAATGTCTGTAAAACATACCTAGACCCAAAAAAGGGCGATATGAATAATAAATGGTTACAGAGAATCAACCAATCGGCTCTTTATAAAATCCAAAGTGTTAAAATGTATAGATGTAGTTAACGTGAAACTACTGGAACATTCAATCCATCTACAAGTTAAGAAGAGAGCGTTATAATGTAAGAGAACTAGAAAAACCTTCACCAAGATTTTTGATTAAAAAAAAAAATTCAGGATGTGTTGGGAGTGTCACAAGGAACAAATGATTCAATTTTGGTGAAGATCTGGAAGAAATCCTGGATTTTGGATCAATTTGAAATTTTACATTGCGGTAAATGGAGAATGAATTTCAGCCAAAAAACAACATTATTTGGCAAAAAGTCAAAATTCCAAGTCACTAAACACAACCAGAATTAATCCATATATAAGGCACAACTGTGGTTTATGGAGAAAGTTTAAGTTTTTTATGTGCACCTTCCAGTCCGGAAAATATGGTAATAGTTTTGCTGCTGCCGGAGTGGTAACAAACAAATAAACAAACTGAACCAAAAACAGTACCCCTTACCTCACCTTTTGGGGGGGTCATAAATTATATTAAATCACTGAGGAAAAGTTACCACAAAAATATCTGCTGACCTTTAAGTCTTAAAGTATAAATAAATGTTGTCACAAAAGGCATAAGGGTACAGTTTTACAATCTGTGACTTCACTCTGTTGTGAAATAATGTTTACCCTCATACTTTACTCTTATGTACTATCAAATACTCCAAATAATAAACTCCATATCAAATCATACAACACAAAAACTGATGAGTTTGTATCCCACAGCCACCACCCAGTCAGTGCAGCAGCCACAGACCAACCCTTTAGTGCAGTGTAATCCTTGGGAGAAGGTATCCAGAGGAAAGTGTGTTTGCAAAATGCCTTTTGAGTGCAGGTAAAACACAGCCATCTTTGCTTTGGACCTGGAAAATAACATGAATTCATTTGAAATTCCACTCAACGTCGGTAAAGCACTGCATGATAACAGTCATTTTGTGTTTTTCTGTCAACAGTTCGTCTTTGGAGGTGTGTGCCACTAATCCGACAAGTGGAAAATCAGTCCTTATTAACGTATGCAAAATGCATGCACTGAAGTGTATGGGTAAGAGCCATGTAATAGCAGAGGACAGCATCTGCATCTGGCCTCAGCGCAGCACAGATACAGGCTGTACCAAGTGTCACATGTGGGAAACCTGTGATGGTAAGGACGACACATTTGGACAAGACAATACTCCAACTCATTTTCTTTCAGGGGCCACATTCAGCCTGATTTAATCTGAAGTGAGCCAGACCAGTGAAGTAAAAGCATAACGACATATTTAATAAGAAGTAACTGTAACTTTAACAATATTCGGTAACACTTTATAATACCTACACACAATCAACTATGTATTAACCATTTATTACCCATTTATAAATGGGTTGTTTATTATGTATTAACCATTTGTTACCTATTTGTTAATGTCTTGTAAAGGTTCATACTAGTCTAAATGTAAAATTAGATTATTTTTAACCAACAGGTGCAGTGTTTACAACTGTTTCTTTGTTTACCTGTAAAGCAGATATACAAACACTTCACCTGTTAGTTAAAAATAATCTAATTTTACATTTATCTTTGGAAGACACTAGTATGAACATTTGCAACCCATTTATAAATGGGTAATAAATGGTTAATACATAGTCAATTGTGTGTAGATATTATAAAGTGTTACCCAATATTGTTCCTTAAAGGTAGGGTAGGAGATCTTGGAAAACTGTTCCTGCTATATTTTATTTATTTTATATTTATCCACACCCATGTCTCTTCATCAGCCCACCCCTCGAAACCACGCCTTTAAAAATACATGAACACTCTGTCTGCAGTGATCACTGAGGTTCATGAGCATTCACCAGAACTCAACATCTATTATCATCCTAAATAACAAAACAATAATCAACATTTCTCAGTTTGTGTCACATGAAGCTTAGCTAACAAAAGGTTTAGAAGAATGAAATAAATGACAAAACTAATGGATAAGTACAATAGTTTATTGTGTTACACCAACAGTTTACACACACTGTTGTAACTGAGCAGAACCTTCTGGAACATTCTGTTTGGTCAATATCTGCCATTTTGACACGGCTGATCTACACTAACAGCTGGTTGATATTGTCCTCATATTGTTTCAGACCAGTCCAACGAGTGTCGCTGTAAGGAGGAGGCGGATTGTTCGACTCCGGGGGTGAATGTTTGCGTTCGTGTCGGGGAGAACATAACGGCACTTCCTCAGACCATGAACGAATGTGAAGCCGGTTTGACGAGATGTAAAGGAGAGAAGGTGTCAGTTGTCAACATCCTGCCCTGTACTTCCTGAGGATGTAGGAGCCCATCTGACCCCATGAATATTTAATACATTCATCCTGTTATCCACATTTCTCATATTTGCCACTGAATTAGCATTAAATCTCATGTAACGGCTTTGGCGTGTGATAAAACCACACTGTATATATAGAACAAAAGCAAATAAATAATGAAGCAAATGTATTGGTTATTTATTGTTTTTTTGTGCCTTTGATGCCTGAATTTAACTGCTGACATGAAACACAGGATAAGTATTACATGTTAGTACTTGCTGAAAATAACAGTCACTGCTGCTTTGGACATTTTTAGCTCCATTTGTCCTGCTTATTTATGATATATTCTGGTATTTCAGTGTGAAAAGTAGGTGTGCATTTTGTGAAAGAGAATTTTCTTTTTAAATATCCCTAGAGACACTGTTTGATAATGTGTGTTCTGGCCTGAGCTCAGTTCCAGTAGATGTCCCGTGGCCGTCAGCAGCTCATCCTGCCAAGCAAACGTTCGGCTGAGAGTTTCCTCCTGCCGCTGGCGTCCTGCCTTCTACTGTCAACACATGTTTGTGAGTCTAAACCTGCCTGTGGAACTATGACGACACCACTTACCCTCACAGTCAGATGTGGTCAAAGTACTCATATTCTGTACTGCAGTAGAAGTACAACTACTTGTGTGGAAAAAATACTCTGGTAAAAGTAGAAGTACTGATTTAACTCCTACTGCTTTACTGACGTAAAAGTAAAAAAATAAAATAAAATTTCTCACTCGTAATAAAGTACAAAAGTGAAACTGTATTTTTTTCCCCCATGAGAACAATAATACTTATTTAATCAGGAAAAATCTGAAAAGTTTCAAAAGTATCCAAAAATAAAGCCTTTAAAAGTGAGTTAGTGTGAAGATGATGTTTGATCAAGTCAGTTATACTCAGTTTTGTGGATACGGACAAAAAAAATGTCACAATTAAGATAAAAAGTCATGATAAAAAAAGGTTTATAATTAAGATTTTTAAAAAAGGCTTAATTTTAAGAGAAAAGGTCAAAACTGTGAGATAAAATGTCAAAATCTCAGATCTCATAATTTTCATATCATAATATAATTTAGATTTTTTAGTCTCTCAATTATTATTGTTTTTTTTGTAAATCTCCTATTTATGACTTTTGAATTTTTCTTTCATGTCTAGTCCATATCCACTGAACTCAGTACCGTGACCCAATAAATCTCATCATCTACACACTAACTCACTTTGGTTACTGTTATAAATGACATAGTCCCATAGAGGGTTAAACAACAGATGCTTAACCTGAGTACCACTTTTGGAGCTTGAACCCACTGCACATATACCCTCTGATGTGCTAATGTTGCAGAAACTCTTATAAAAAAGACTCTTGTAGAAAATGGTTCAGGTTTCTATTCAGATCTGAATGCCTATATGAATAAAATAGATGTTTAGAAGTGGTAAGTGGCTAGAATTTGCTGCGCTGCAGAACACAGACAGTTTGTGCAGCAGTAAAATAAATACATTCATATATAAATAAACAGTATTAATAAAATATACAAACTAAAGTAACTTAGTGCAACAGCATAAAATCCTGTGGGCAGCAGATTGGAGGCCTTTTCTCCCCTTCTCCAACCATTGTTGAGTATAAACAAAAGCTTCTTGTTGTGGACTAAATAAAAGATTAAGTGGCTTTTCCTTCCCCTCATGCATCTGTTCCTTGCAAAAAGAAATGTGAGCTCAGCAAACTGGCTCAGCTCCACTCACTGAAAATCCCAAATCATCAAAACAGGATAAATGCGTGAACACTTGGTGCCAGAACACATTCTGCAAACAAATTAAATATCACTTAACATGCACTGACTTGCATTTTCAGTGCATCAAATCCTTTTGCAGTTTACTGAGTTTGATCAACAGTTTGTGATTTTCTAAATCAGAAATGCGCCAAAAATAAATGTTGATGTGAAGTGTGTATCTACGGAAGCAAATTAGTTTAATCAGAATTTGAATTTCAAAAGCCACTGTTTTTTTTTTTTTTTTGTTCTTTTGCATTGAAATTAAATACTGTATTTTCCACACTATAACGTGCACTGGACTATAAGCCACACTGTCACAGAATAGTTTTGGATTATAAGGTGCATTAAGTAAAGTCAAAATGATGAGATAAAAAGTCTAAATTCCCAGTCACTAAACACAACCAGAAATAATCCATATATAAGGCGCACTTGATTATAAGACTCATTAAGTGAATCAAAATCATGAGCTAAAAAAATCAATATTATGAGATAAATGTCACAACCTTTCCCCCAGATCCACTCCACCTTCACCCGGCCCCCACCACGCAGCTGATCTGATCTTCCAACACACCTGACGCTCATTATCAGTCTTCTGCAGGTGTGTTGGAAGGGGGATACATTTAAACATGCAGGATAGTAGCTCATAAAGACCAGGATTGAGCACCCCTGATTTAAGCAGTTCGTCACCATAACCTGGACGTGTCATCCACCACCACGGACTCTGGCTGATCTACCCCCAGGTTTTGTTTGGTCTTGTTTCCGTTTTATCTCTGTCTTTGTCTTTATTGTGTTCTGTTGGTTTTAAATAATTTGTCATTTCAACACTGAACATCTGAGTCCTCTCTCCACCTCACCCACCATGACAATAAAAAGACAAAATTATGAGATAAAAAGTCAAAGATCCCAGTCCCTAAGCACAACCAGAATGAATCCATATATAAGACACACTGGATTTTAGATGCACTGTGGTTTTTGGAGAAAATTAAAGTCTTTTAAGTGGACCTTATAGTCCAGAAAATACAGTATATGATTTTTTTGTCTTTAAATTCAACTATGTTCATGAATTTAGAGTAAAAAAGAAAAGATGTTCATAATGAAGCAATTCGTTTGAAAATGGGTTGGGAAATGAAGCCAGATATGCTCCTTTAAACAGTACATGTTCTGTCTAGTGTTAAAGCAGTACTTGACCGACTTCCTGCATTGATGTCATGTGACCAACCGAATGCAACTTGATTGGCTCACTGTTGGTTTGACTTAGAACAGGATGTGTGATCTGAATTACATTACAGATCACTAATAAGGTGTTAATTCTATGGTAATTTTGATGTAATTTCATGGTAATAATGCATTTGTTACTGCTTATTACAAGTCATTTCAATATAGTTTCCAGTTTGTAGGTTATAAGCGATAAATCAACTTCCATTTAAAGGATAATAAGATGGTAATTATTTGAAATTAATCTGTAGTGACTGAAATGACAAGTCCAAGATCTACTTATTGTTTCTGTTTAATTAATTAAAAAACAAGGAGGAAATTTCCAGGAAATTACAGCATCTAGGCTGTAAAATGCATTGTCACTTGTTTCCACTCAAGTACTTTGGAATTTCACTGAAATGACTTGATATCAGCTTCACACAGGATTTTTACTATCAAATTACATTGAAATGACATAAAGTTCCCCAATAATGACAGCTGTTTGCATCGTTATTATTCAGCAGTGTTGCACGAGTCAATGTATAAACGACCTACAACTGACCGTTTTTTTTGTTTTGTTTTTTTTAACCAGCCCATCTATTTTTGTTGTTGTTTATCTTAACGGTGTGAAACTTTGCACTGCAATCCACCATAGTACTGGAACTTTTGGATCATTTAGTGGAGTTGTGCAGGTGTTGGGCGTTCCACAGACAAACAGGACACACTACAGACACAGATTAGTTGAATTATAAACAGATGAGACAGATTTGTTTCCGTACGTCTGCACCAGGTGGACATTTACACTGGAAATGAATGAGAGTCTGCAACAGTCAATGCGTTTTAATAACAAAAGTTTTATTAACAATGTAAAATGACCTATATCAGCTTTTACTACTGTACCTTCAACTGTGCCCAAACATTGATCACATTTATAATAAGCAAGATTCATGCTGCCTGCCCTCTGCCTGAGACAAAGGGAGACCCCCCCCCCCCCCACCACCACCACCACCCTGAAACTGACCAACACATCATTAGCCAACTCCAACTCTCAGAATAATTTAGAGCATTGCGTAAAGAGTATGTGTATATACAAGTCTAATGTCTGGATTTATAGATAGATATTGTGTGCAAAGAAGTTATCTTTTTGAATATTGTATCATATATTCCATTTTGAAGCTGAAAAGTTAAAGTTGGGTATAGGTTCTTGGTTTATGGAAGACTAAATTAAGTACATTAAGAAGGAAAAACAGCAAGAAAACAGAGACTGTAATACACAACAAACTGACTCTGCACAAACCCCTGACCTCTGCCGTAGACAGAAGAAGGAGAACTTTGTCTTTGCAAGTGCCATCCCTACAGATGTGGAGGCTTTTCAGAAGTTATCACATTGTTTTTGACAAAAACGGACAATAATATTCCCTTTTAAAACATGAATTCTCATTGCATTCACTCAGGTTTGTGGAAGTAATTGAACACTGACATTATTATTATTATTATTCATTATTATTATTATTGTTATTATTATATTTTTTTCAAAATGACCTCTCATTCTCTTACGTTGGACAAGCAATTAATTGTCTGACTTCATTTACCAAAAAAGGGAAAAAAATCTGTTGCAAAATATCTTAAAATATATGTTCATGACTTTTGTTTTCATTACAATTGCAATTACAATTCTTCTTTGTATTACAAAATAAAATTATAAAATGGGCAGCCTTTAAAAAAAAAAAAAGAGAAAGAGACAATTTATTTGAAAATGGCAGTAAGATTGGTGGGAGACACAAGTGGTGAAGGACAGTGGGTAATGGTGTCTTTGTTGCTGCCTCCTACCCACGAAGGCGGGGCCCTTAGCTGGTTACTAGGCAACAGAGCCCAAAGAACCGCCTCTTCCTCTGTCGGACCAGTGGGTAGGGAGTCAGGTTCAGCAAACTGCTGTCGTCTGGAACAAGAACACACACACACACACACACACACACACACACTGAACTGGAGCCAGAAGTACCACACAACAGCAAATATGACAGTGTTAAATTTAAGGTAACACCCATGGCAGGGGTCTCAAACTCATCTTCTTCATTTTCCACATTCAGCCCGATTTGATCTTCAATGGGTCGGACCAGTAAAATGAAAACATAATAACCTATAAATAACCTCCACATTTGTGTCTTTAAATCATTAAAATACATTTATAAATTATCCAAATGCAAAAAAGACAAAGAAAATAAGAGCGATTTTAACAACATTCTGCTTCAGTTTATCATCAGTCCTAACCTAGCCTAGCCTAGCCTAGCCTAGCCTAGCAGTGCTATCCCTATTCATTCCATGTATGGGTCTAGTGGTGCTTCATAGTCAGAGGAGGCGGGGCTAAAAGGTTGTCTTTCAAATCCTCTGTATGCAATAGGACAGTACTACAACCAATCAGTGTAATCTTTAGGATGATGTAGTTAGAGCGCCTGAAAGTTGACGGAGGAGTCGGGAGAAAGTTAGGAATGACTAAACAAAATGGTGGATTATGGAGCTGAACGACTGTTGTCGCTTCTGTAAAAACAATTTAAAGATTGTTGATGTTTTCTCACATTCACTCATCTGTGATCAAAGGAAATCTACACCTTTTGTTGTTGTTCTTCTTCTATGGTTGTTTATGGTTGTTTCTCTCTGAATCGTCACAGCGTCACTTTGTTAGTCCCGCCCTCTGACTCTATACTTCACTGTGATTGGTCGACCAGTTTCAGGTCAATCTAGAAAAAAGTTACATTGAGTGAAACTAGACTACAACGATAGAACATTAGATTTACTGATGCTAGGGGGGTTAGCGCAGCTAGGCTACATTAGTCCATGTGTTTTATTATAGATCAGTTTTACAAAGACACTAAACTTTTAGGAACAGAAGAAGAAAATGGTTCAAAATGTGTTTAATTTTCTTTAGACATTTCAGGTTGTTCACAGTTTATTGTTACAGGAGAGTTTGTAAATGTCCTTATTTTCATAATTTAATATTATTTTATGTTACTGTGCTAACCACTGCATGGTGGAAGGACCCTGGTTCTATTCCCACACCAGACCTTTCTGTGTGGAGTTTACATTGTTGTCCCTGCGTCTGTGTGGGTTTTATCCGGGTCCTCCAGTCCCCCAGAGCTGGGACAAGAACCTCCAACCCTTCAGACATTGGACGACCCGCTCTACCACCTGAGCCACAACTGCCGTAGGTTAATGATAGGTTAACTGGTTAACTGGTTAATTGGTTAATCTAAATCACCCATAGATGTGAATGTGAGAGTGATTGTTTGTCTATATACATTCAGCCCAGAGATGAACTGGAGACTCATCCAGGGTGTACCCCGCCTTCAACTTTGTAGTTTACCACCACCAGAGCGTGCATGTGAGAGTGAATGAATAATGGGTCACTAATGTGAAGTGCTTTAAGTGACCAAAAAAGAACCCTACAAATCCAATCCATTATCATTATTATCCATTAACTATTGTAGCTGGATTAGGCCCCCACAGACCCCCATGACCCTAGTGAGGATAAAGCGGGTTCAGATGATGAGAATATTATTTTTTGCAGTAAAACAATGACAAATATTTAAAGTTGTCATCATTTATAAGCAAAGAAAAAAGTGAGAAGAAAATATGGAGTAATTTAATATTAGGTTATTAAATTCTTCATCCCACGGCCCGCATTGGAACTATTGACGGCCCGCATTTGGCCCCCGGGCTGCATGTTTGAGACCCCAGACCCATGGTGTTAAAATTTAACACCCATAAAGTATCTATATGTGTCCACACTATGCAATGGAAAATGAACAGTGACACTGAATATTCAATATTTTTTATTCACAGGATCATTTAACCCCTTCAGACCCAGAAAAAAGAAGCTTTTACTCTTTTTTTTTTTTTTTTTTTTGTCATCAGTATAATGCACATTTTTTCACATGCATTTTTAACATTTGTATGGAATGTCCTTTACAGTGGACAACATTTATTTATTTCATTATTTCTTCAATAAAGCTGTGAAAGTCTGAGGAGGTTAATGATTCAAACAGATGAGTTTCCAGTCGGACGGTTCATGTTAAGGTTCGTGTCTCACCTTGGTTCTTCAGTGGTAAAGGCATTGTCTCCCTGAGTTTACTGAGAAGGTTCTTCATCTCCCTCATGTCTCTGACAAACACATGCACATGTTCAGTCATGTTTCTATTAGTTCTGTTAAAATTAACACATTCACTCAGATGAATCCATTATTATGATTTAATCTGATTAAACTTCAGAGGTGTTTAAAGTACTCACATTATGTACTTAAGTAGAAGTACAGTAACTGGTGTGAAAAATTACTCTGGTAAAAGTAGAAGTACTGATTGAACTGCTTTACTGAAGTACAAGTTAAAAAAAAAGTGCAACTTCTCAATTGTAATAAAGTGATAATAAAAAGTAAAACTGCATGTTTTTTTTATATGGATGAAATAATACTTAAGGAGGAAAAACCAGAAAAAGGTTAAAAATACCCCAAAATAAAGCCTTTATAAGTGAGTTAGTGTGTAGATGATGTGTTTTATTGGGTCATGATACTCAGTTTAGTGGTTTTGGACAGAAACATTTAGGAAAAATTCAAAAGTTATAAATAGGAGATGAAAAAAAGAACATAACCATGACATTAAAAAAAATCTAAATTATGAGATTAAAAAGTCAAAATAATGAGAAAAAAGTCATAATTATGAGATAAATAGATAATTATGAGATAAAAAGTACAAATTTCTGATTTACAACTTATTTTTCATACTGTCACATTTGTTTAGTTTGAAAAAGTAATGAGTCTGTTCTGGGAATATAAAGAGTATAAAGTACAAATATTTATATAA
>CM035791.1:50054831-50102331 GCA_020466265.1 Siphamia tubifer | reverse complement strand
AAACAGTTACATAAACAATCATTACTAGATAGGATCCATAGATATATAGATATATCCTAACCATGATAGTTTTATTGCAATATAAGATTCATTCCATTTTTCTTCTACCTTATAACCATATATTCAGCTACTCAGATAATATTCTATATTTTGTTATTATACTTTTTTTTTTAATACATCCTTTTGAATACACAAATTGAAGATGACTTTTTTAGATTCTGATCCAGATTATTCCACAGATGTACCCCCCCTAACAGAGACACACTGACTTTTAGAATTAGTTCTACACTTCATTTTCCTATAAATGTCAGTTCCCTATAATATATAAAGTCACATTTTCTCTCTGAAGTGACTGGTTTTTCATACTGTCACATCTGATTAGTTTGTAAAAGTAACGAGTCTATTCTGAGAATGTAAAGAGTATAAAGTACAGATATTTATGCAAAAATGTAGTTGCCAGAAAAATAAATACTCAAGTAAAGTAGAGATACCTAAAAAAAACCTACTTAAGTACAGTGATGAAGTACTTTTACTTAGTTACTTTACACCTCTGGGTTAGAGTCATTTGCACACAGAGTTGAGGAATACAGGGGTTTAGGGTCATTTACATTAAGGACAACAATGGAAGGTTCCAGAGAAGACAACCCCCCAATGCCTGAAGAAGGGGGAGGAGTCACCCAGAACAAGAGTGTGTTTGTGAGACAGACCCAGTGCCACATGGGTGCACTCAGGCAAGTTTAAAAGTTATCTTATACTGAAATAAACATAATATTGTAACTGATTGTAAACTATAATTGTGAAGTAATAATTATTAAAATAATGAAAACACTCAAAAAAAAGTTCATTTTAACCAGATCCGCTCATGGCCATAGATCTTAAGTAAGTAGAGTTTTAATTATGCTTAATTATGAATTATTATTAGTATATTTTTTTACTAATACAGTACTTTTGTGGCAGTACACAAATGAATGTTTCTCTTTATTTAACCTTTCTTGAGTGATTTATCACTATTTATCATAACATTACTCTGTTTTTTTTTGCATTTAATGTACTGACTTTGTAAATGTTCATAAAATCTCAGATTAAAGTTAATTTTCACAAAATTAGAAACAGAGAAAAATGAAGACGTCATTTTTCAGCAAAAATAACATTAATTTAACATAAAACAAGCATCTCCATCCACTATCATTGATCCAACACCATGGCTTTTACTAGTAAATCAGTGTTGTAGAGGATAACGTGTTTCCATGGTAACTACAGAGCCTCTGAACCTCCAAATGGATATTATCTGATTTCCACGAAAAGAGGAAGAACTGCACTTATTACCAATGACTTACACATGTTGAAGGATAAGTGGATCAGAAGATATTAAATATTGAATATTGGTAGATTATGTTTTTTGGGGGGTATTTATGGGTTAAGATAGTTTACCATAGCCTGGTTATAGAACTGTATGACAAATATGACTGCTGATGTCATTTATTTATTTATTTTCTTCCTTGATTTTATTTTATTTTTTTTTAACTCTGTGACACAATCGAAATAAACTAAATTAAACTCAGTCCCAGGTTCAGGGAACAGCATTAAAATAAAACCAGCTTTGTTCCTGTCGCTGTCACTGAGTTCAATAAAAAAGTAGTAACATTATTTGTTCATTTATTTACTTATTTATTTATCCTTCTTTGCTCTGTTTATTTATTATTGTGACTTTTAATTCCTATTTTTTAGTTCCTTGGTTTTATCCAGTGTTTTTATTCCTTGAGGATTTTTAAATCATGCTTTATTGTACCTGTTTTTTATTGACCTTGATTTTATTTATTTATTTAATTTTTTTAATTCTCCATGCTGTTGTTATCGTTGGAACAGTGAGCAATGTTTTGTCTTTTGTCTTTGATATTTCATCCAGTTCTTGCTGAACAGGTTTCAGTCTGTGTTCTGTTCTGTTGCCAAATAAAATCATTGTTTGTACAAAACAAATCTTCCCACAGGTTTAAACAAAGTAACTTTTAAGTCAATCACATCATATTTAATTAATCAAAATCAACCAACCCCATACATTGAAATTGTTCAAATTCAAAATATATATTTTTCAGTCAAAAAAAATCTTTGAATCCAAACTGGTGTTTGTTTTACATCTGGTGTTGAAGGGAAACTACAGCAGGTGATATTTATTCTTACATCACATGGGAAAGTGACAGAAATGGAAGGCGTGAAAGTTGCACCTGGTACAAATATTTCTCACACAAACCACGCTGTTGCATTTGTCTCATCAAGTAACGAGACGTTCTCTCATCCTTCTTTTATTTGTCACAGCTCACGCAAAAGTGCAAATATGAACAACCTAAAATGTCTTAAGAGAAGGGCTTTAGCATCAGTGCTTTAGCATCAGCGCTTTAGCATCAGCACTTTAGCATCAGCACTTTAGCATCAGCACTTTAGCATCAGTGCTTTAGCATCAGCCCTTTAGCATCAGCATTTTAGCATCAGTGCTTTAGCATCAGCTTTTTAGCA
Source organism: Siphamia tubifer (assembly GCA_020466265.1). Taxonomy (NCBI): domain Eukaryota; kingdom Metazoa; phylum Chordata; class Actinopteri; order Kurtiformes; family Apogonidae; genus Siphamia; species Siphamia tubifer. The sequence goes on along the minus strand of CM035791.1, from coordinate 50,099,820 downwards.
TCAGCATTTTAGCATCAGTGCTTTAGCATCAGTATTTTAGCATCAGTGCTTTAGTAACAGCGCTGTAGCATGATTGCTGGTGCTAAAATACTGATGCTAACGGGCTGTTTGTTGTTAATTTTGTTGCTTATTTTATTCTTTTTTACTATGGAACTACTAAAGTGTCAGGAGTTAAAGGGTTAAATTCATTCTATTATATTTATTTTTTATTTATTTTATTATATATATTTCATTTTAGTTTTCATTTTAGAAGTGTGTTTTCTTCTTTCTGCTCCTTTTCGAGCATGTTTTATTTCACCCTATTTTTCAGACTATAATTTGCACTTAAAAGACCTTTCCTTTTTTGCCTTTGCGCCATCATCCATTATTTAGTTTTTTGCGTGCAGTCTATGGTCAGTGCTACAGAGGCGGGTCCACAGAGAATGAAGCCGTTACTCAATTACAATGTGTCTCTTAAAAAAAACACTACCAATCCCTACCGCTCTGACTCCGCGGAGCTCTGAGTACGTTAACATTGTTTACTAACAAGCTAATCGGTGGTCAGGGGGGGGGGGGGGTCAGGTAGGCCAATGAGCAGGCAGGCCAACGGGAAAAGTCCCGGTTCTCCTGGTGCTTCGTGACTTGGAATTTTTAGTTTTTATTTCATGATTTTGACTTCACCTCATGTGCCTTATATTTAAAATAATAAACCATTCTTACCAGTTCACCTTATAATTACAGTATATGTGTGTAAGTGTATTTTTTTTTGTTTTGTTCACCTATCAATCCTTTGTGTATTTTTTTATTGCTTAATTTGTATTGGATTTAATTTTCTACATGTTCATGTTCAAAGTAAAGATTTCAAACCAAACTAAAGAACACGGGTCAGCTGTGGTCAGTTCACTGGTCGCTAAGGTAACCTGTTCCTGTCACTGTCCTGTGCTTTGGTTTTGGTCGCTACCAAACCCATGTTAGCGTTTGCTTCAGTCTGTTCAATTGTTATTTAAGTAGGTTTGCATTTGCCAAGTCTGCTGGCATCTTGTCCTCACTCCAGACCTTCAAATCCCAGACCTCACTCTGCCCTTCTTACTCTGGCACCAGCGTAGATGAGATGTGGTGTTTATTAGAGAGTCCAGATCAAGTATCAGATTTCATTCTCGGTATCCTCTTCCTCCTTCCAAACATCTTTTAAATAAAAACACAGATGTTCATTCATTAAACAAAAGCTACTAAAATTGCTTTAAATAGAATCATCACACCTTGACTTTATCATCATATTATAGACTTTGTTGGAGTAAAAAATATATATGTATATATTATTAGGGCTGTCAAAATTAATGAATTAACAAAGATAAATTAATCTGATTAAACATTTTAATGCAATTATGCAGTTGTTTTGATTCAAACTGTTTTGCTGAAGGTGTTAAATATACATGTTAATGGCAACTATATTCATATTTTTACATGTGTTTTTGATATGTCATTAAATTTTTTTGGTGTTTTTTTTTTCTGTATCATAGTTTTTTCATATGATTTGGAATTTTTTTTTAGTTAAATATTATTAAATTAGTATGTTTGGTAAATTTTTTCTCCACATTTTATGTGTTTCTTGGTGTATTTTTGTGTATCATGTGTAGTATAAATTATACACATATAATTCTCATACACATATATATATATATATATATATATATATATATATATATATATATATATATATATATATATATATATATATATATATATATATATATATATATACACATATATGTGTGTGTAGATAGGTAGGTAGATAGATAGTAATGTCACTGCACCACCATTTTAAATGTATTTTTTATACTTATTTTTTGCATTTTTTCTATTTATATTAAAACTTGCACTGAAATGGGGAGATGCTCCAATTTCATTATACATTTAATGTACAATGACAACTAGATCAGTGTTAAAGTTCAGACCTCAGTGAAGCAGCACCAGTCTGTGCTAACGCTAACGCTAACACATTAAATCTGCCAAGGTTTGGATCTGGATGTTCAGAACTTATTTATAAACTAGTGTTCACTAACCATTTATTTTATGGCTCATTAACAATCCCTTAGAGGGTTTAAAAAAATTCAAAGAAATCCTTGGTCCTATTTTTCAGATATGTTCATTTCAATATTCGACCACGTATGACGTAAATATGAAGCACAAGATATTGTCTGATTTAACTAAATATTTCAACAACCTGCTTTAAGGTAAAGGTCATACATTTACCAAATATACCATTGGCTTGACGTCATGTGACGTCTTTACGTGACGTCATGTGACGTCTTTACGTGACGTCATGTGACGTCTTTACGTAACGTCATATGACGTCTTTACGTGACATCATGGAGCCTATGGGTGTTATCTCATCTGAGGTCAGAAGGTCAGACGAAGTGAAGGAAAAAAAAACAGCTGATACTATCTGGTCTGGATTCTGAGATATCACCACTGATGTGTTTGAACTGTTGACCTTCACTGTCACCTTGACCTTTGACCTTTATAGCTCAAAATGTAATGGTTTCTTCCTTGACTCATTATCAATCATCTCTGAAAGTTTCATCAAAATATGTCCATAACTTTTTGAGTTATCTTACTGATAAACAAACAAACAAACAAACAAATGTTAGGTAAAACGTAACCTCCTTCACGTAGGTAAAAAAAGGACATTCTATTCTACTGTATTATAACCGTCAACTGACAAAGAGTTTCAATCATGATTAATCCAAATCAACCCTGTGATTAATTTGATTAAACATTTTAATCCTTTGACAGCCCAATAAAAATGTTCAAATCGAAGACAGCCGCAGAAGTGTGTGTCCAATGCAACAATGAACAAAGTCAGTGGCTGTGCACTAATATAAGTATGTCAGATTTAGTTTTGCCCTGGGAAGCATTCCACTTCCACTTCATGCATTAAGGTTTTAGGCCCAGCTAATGGGATGTGGTGTGTTGTTTGGATTACTTCCTGGTAAAGCTGCGGTACTAGAAATGTGAGATAGAATAGTTTTGAAAAGCTGATGTCATGTTGTGTTTTCCAAAACTCTTTCCTGTCCTCATACGCACAGGTTTCACACTAATGGAGCAGACACTTGTGTCATTTCTTTGAAGTGTGGAGGAGCAGGCTTAACTACATGTGCCCAAAATGAGAATACTTATGCAAATGACACATGTGCTTTGGTGAATGTCCATACTTTACAACTTTAGGTCACATTTGGTGAGACTGTGGCATTCAGTACCATGGACAGCTCCTGTAAACCCACTTCAGTACCACGGACAGCTCCTGTAAACCCACTTCAGTACCACGGACAGCTCCTGTAAACCCACTTCAGTACCACGGACAGCTCCTGTAAACCCACTTCAGTACCATGGACAGCTCCTGTAAACCCACTTCAGTACCACGGACAGCTCCTGTAAACCCACTTCGGTACCACGGACAGCTCCTGTAAACCCACTTCAGTTCCACGGACAGCTCCTGTAAACCCACTTCAGTACCATGGACAGCTCCAATACAACTACCGTTTTTTTCTTTCTTGGGTGTTTGTTTTCTTTTCTCTGCAATAGATTTGAAATAAATTACTTGGACAGCTCCAGTATTAAACCCACTTCGGTGCCACAGACAGCTCCAGTATTAAACCCACTTCGGTACCACGGACAGCCCCAGTATTAACCCACTTCGGTACCACGGACAGCTCCAGTATTAAACCCACTTCAGTACCATGGACAGCTCCAGTATTAAACCCACTTCAGTACCACGGACAGCTCCAGTATTAAACCCACTTCAGTGCCATGGACAGCTCCAGTATTAAACCCACTTCAGTACCACGGACAGCTCCAGTATTAAACCCACTTCTGTACCATGGACAGCTCCAGTATTAAACCCACTTCAGTGCCATGGACAGCTCCAGTGCTCTACTTACCCAGATATCAAGGACAGACTCTGGTGCGCCGCTCGTGCCATTTCACAGCCTTTAGTTCGGGTCTTCAGCATCTCAGCCCGTAAAGAAGGACAATCCACGGTTATTTCCCCAATTGAGATGACCAGTTCACGGTACAGAGCCACCAGGGTGTTGAATTCTTGGACGATCTGTGAAACAAATCAATAAAGTTCCACACAGGTCCAGTTAGTTGAAGTACAAAAGAAGAAAAAAACCAAAACAATCTCCGGCAGTAAGAGCAGCAGCCTAGACCTGAGGCCTGCAGACCAAACTGTGTCAACATCCACAAGGAAAGGCGAGTTTTTATTCATTTATTTATTTATTTGTCTCCTCATTTTTGTGCTCCAGGGACGAGTAATCCACTAACACAGGTCCTTAGTGGTATGTTCAAAAGAAAGAGAATCAGAAGGAAACAAAAAATGCAACCTTGCACTTGTGTTTTTATAAAAGGCTACTGATCTGAGAGAAAAACTGTAAAAGTAAAATAAAACACACGTAGAATCTGTAAAAGACGAAGCTCATGCAGATGCAGATTTTTCCTTCTCTACACTGTAAAAAATGGTTTTGGGGGTTGGTAATTACAAACTATGGAAATCTGTTCCACTTGAATCCACAATAACAAGAATAAATACCAGTAAAATCTATTATGACTGGTTAAATTCTACCTATGTATAAACTACTATTTAAAACTAGTATTCAGAGAATATCTAATCTCGCCCTATTTTGTGCCAATCTCAAGTTTCTATGACAACCTGTTCTTGAATTAGAGCCAATAATCTGATTTTGACCTTTCTGTTAAATCTGACCTTGACCTTTGACCTTTTGCAATATTGATAATTTCATTCTATGTATATATATATATGTATAAATGTGTGTAATATTCTCATAATATCCCAGTATTTATTAAGTTACAGCGTGATATGTCTCATGTTTGACACACACAAACAGTGTTACACAAGTTAATTTTGCCATATGTCACCTTTGACCTCCAGACATCTGAAAGTTATTGGTCTGGTATAGATGATAACACCAATTGTGAGAATTGTAGAAATCTTCACATATACATTTGGACTACATATTTCTTAATGTGGATGTTTTATTGGACTATAGATTATGGTTCCTCTGTGGTTCATTATGAGACATAAAAGCCTAGATCTGTTGTTTGTTGTTGTTTGTTGTTCTTTGCTTTCATTTGTGAGCGATACCTTCCAGCCCATATATGGACCATTGGAACCTACTCACTCAAAATGAGTGAAAATTGTTGCCTGACTTTTCTAGAGTAAATTCTACAGATGTGTTTTTACAGTGTACCTTCCCATTATGCTGACTTTGGTTGTTTTGTAAAACCTCAAGGCTTAATAGTGGGGCATACACACATCTCATTAATTTTTGTGCAACTCATGCATATAATTTTTTTTTAATTTACTCCTGTATAAAAAGCACAAGGCTCCAGCCATGATGCTCAGTCTACTGTCTGGAGGAAGTGCTAAAAACAGGCTATAGGCTCAATCTGTCATAACACAGGACACCTGTGTCATGATCACACACACACACACACACACACACACACACACACACACACACACACACACACACCACCGTCCACACTGTTGTAATTCTGGACATTTGGAGATCAGATCATCCCGAATCACCACAAGCTACTAGCTTTCCTGTACTCCTAATGTAAATGTGCACACAGAGGTGATGTGTTCTAGGCTATAGGTTCTATTTGGACTATATTTGGACTATATTTAGCCTACATTTGGACTATATTTGGACTATATTTGGACTATATTTAGCCTACATTTGGACTATATTTGGACTATATTTAGCCTACATTTGGACTATATTTGGACTCATAACACAGGACATCTGTGTCATGATCACACACACACGCACACACACACACACACACACACACACACACACACACACACACACACAAACAAACACACACACACACACACACACCACTGTCCACACTGTTGTAATTCTGGACATTTGGAGATCAGATCATCCCGAATCACCACTAGCTACTAGCTTTCCTGTACTCCTGATGCAAATGTGCACACAGAGGTGATGTGTTCTAGGCTTCACAGACAAAAGCAATGCAAATGCATAGAGCTTGAGCTATTTTTAGTCTCTCCCAGACCCGGTTACAATCCTTGTGCAGCTATTAACAGCTGTCGCCCGTGCATCATGCATGCACGGGCTATAGCGGATGGTCCTGTAACAAAGGCAGTCAGGGGTAATAACACTCTGCATGCAGCCACTGACGTGTCGCAAACCTACCATTCTGCAGTCGGCCACAGCGCGCTGGGCTTTGCGGGTACTTTCGGTGCTTTCCCTCCTCTGTGGGTCTCGGTAAGGAGGTTTGCCGATCTGGAAGATGTTCCCGGCGGATCTGGGGCGGTTTTTGCGCCCATTCGATGCAGAACTCATGCATACACATCCACTAATAAAACAGCCCTAATACAGAACGGGTTTCTTATCTATCCTCCCCCCCCCAAAAAAACTCCACCACTTCTTTCTTTCTTTCTTTCTTTCCTTCCTTCCTTCCTTCCTTCCTTCCTTCCTTCCTTCCTTCCTACCGCCCAGCACCAGCACCAGCACCAGCACCACTCTGCACCTTATTCCCTCCTCCGTTTACGCTCACTTCACCTCCGTCAACTACTGGCTCAACTGAATCTCGGTTATTATTCTATTTGTGGTTGTGTCTTCCCCACTCGTTCCTCCCCTTTAGTGCAGGAGAGAGAACAGATATTATCCCAGACGAGCCTCAGAGCGCAGGAAAAGTACCGGATGACGGCTCGCGACTCCTCTCCGCATTGCCTTGACTGCGACGGGGCGCAAGTCACCTTCAGTCCAGCAGCGCACGGTGCACAGTTGAAGACTTCCCACCCAAAGCCAAGAGTCCAGCTAGCTCAGACTGTGTCTCCTCTGACGCACCGATGTCGGCAGGAGACGATCGCATTCACGGATAAGCTCCAAATGCAACCATTTTTTATGATTGCGCGTTTCCATTAAGCACCAATAAAGAGGGTGATAAGGATCTTTTTTTCTCAGCTCTTTCTACAAACCTAATCACGCTGACAATGTCCGCGATCACAATTTTACAGCCAACAGCCGACACTTCCAGTCTCTGTGCCGGAAAAAAATACGGATCTGTCCGCGTCAAAAAAAAAAAAAAAAACCCAAACAAACTTAATTCCTGCAGATGACAGCCTGAACAGCTGAGCTTGGATCAGTGTGTTTGAAGAACAGGCCTGACTCTAACCTTGGAAAAGGCAGAAGACGAGCTGCTACAGGCCTGACGTGGATCTGTGGCTGGAAACACTGCGCACCCAAAGGACGGGAATACTAATAGATCACATCAAGTCAGACCCCCCCACCCCCCACCCCGCCCTGAGCTGAGAACATGTGAAAGTCAGGTTACTGTCTACACTGTAAACCCAAATAAGTTAGAGAACTGTAAACATTTAAGACAATCGATTGCCTCAATTATTTAATGTTGATTAAACTTAATTTTTCCCCAAAAAAATTAAAATGTAGATGCTTATGAAAGTATATTTAAATTAAAACATTACTAATTAACTTAGTATTCTAAGGTTCTGTCAGTTCTACTGGGAGGCTGAGGGTTCAGTGTCTTTACCCAAGGACACATGGACACTTGGACATGTGGACAGACAGAGCCAGGACTTGAACCTCTGACCCTTCAGTCGACCCGCTCTCCCAACTGACCCACAGACACCCCTGAATAAAATGACTGTGTTTTATGACAGTGGACACACCGACACTGGTGGACACACTGACAGTGGACACACTGACACTGATGGACACACTGACAGTGGACACACTGACACTGGTGGACACACTGACAGAGGACACACTGACAGTGGACACATCGACAGCGGATACACTGACACTGGTGGACACACTGACAGAGGACACACTGACAGTGGACACATCGACAGCGGATACACTGACACTGGTGGACACACTGACAGAGGACACACTGACACTGGTGGACACATTGACACTGGTGGACACACTGCCAGAGGACACACTGACAGTGGACACACTGACACTGGTGGACACACTGACAGTGGACACACTGACAGTGGACACACTGACAGTGGACACGCGGACACTGGTGGACACACTGACAGTGGACACACTGACACTGATGGACACACTGACAGTGGACACACTGACACTGGTGGACACACTGGCAGAGGACACACTGACAGTGGACACATCGACAGCGGATACACTGACACTGGTGGACACACTGACAGAGGACACACTGACACTGGTGGACACACTGACAGAGGACACACTGACACTGGTGGACACATTGACACTGGTGGACACACTGCCAGAGGACACACTGACACTGGTGGACACACTGACACTGGTGGACACACTGACAGTGGACACACTGACAGTGGACACACTGACAGAGGACACACTGACACTGATGGACACACTGACAGTGGACACACCGACAGCGGATACACTGACACTGGTGGACACACTGACAGAGGACACACTGACACTGGTGGATACATTGACACTGGTGGACACACTGCCAGAGGACACACTGACAGTGGACACACTGACACTGGTGGACACACTGACAGAGGACACACTGACAGTGGACACACTGACAGTGGACACACTGACACTGGTGGACACACTGACAGTGGACGCACTGACTTTTTCACCCTTTATTAATAATCTCTTAGTTGTTCCTTATGAACCAGTTGCAGTTGTATTTTTATTTAATTTTTAAAGGAGTCATTCTATGGTTATTTCATTAATATTGTTGTGTTCTTCATTGTTAATTAATTCATTGTGTGTTGGTTCTATTTTTAAAAAAAGGCTGGATTGTTTTGTTAGCTGGTTTTTGGAGGGTATAAAAATGACTGGAGGTGGAACAACAAAGTTTACAGATACTTCCCATAACGCGGTGATGAGGCGTCTGTGATTGGCTCAGAATGTGTGAAGGAACACTCCCCCCTCCCCTATGGCTCTGTGTGTGTTTACCATCCCAGAGTAACATCCAGATAGGTTTGGTGATGTCACTTGTTTTGAAAACGTGCAGTAAAAAAACAGTCTTTATTTCCACAGAGACACATGAACCAGTTTGATCCAACATTTTTTATAGTTTGTGCAGCAGCTACTGTGGCGCCGTCTTCTCTTGTAGATGCTAATGCTAATGCTACTGCAGATTCACTGCAATGGGGGATGGGCTTAACCTCACGTGGGTAATGCCAATGTCTTGGCGACGTGTAGTGGACAGACTTTTTCTGAGTGTCTGGTTTCTCTGTTGTTTTATATGAATGATGGTAAATCCATCCAGTGGAGGGGACACACCACGCAGACAGTGGAGGGGACACACCACGCAGACAGTGGAGGGGACACACCACGCAGACAGTGGAGGGGACACACCACGCAGACAGTGGAGGGGACACACCACGCAGACAGTGGAGGGGACACACCATGCAGACAGTGGAGGGGACACACCACGCAGACAGTGGAGGGGACACACCACGCAGACAGTGGAGGGGACACACCACGCAGACAGTGGAGGGGACACACCACACAGACAGTGGAGGGGACACACCACGCAGACAGTGGAGGGGACACACCACGCAGACAGTGGAGGGGACACACCACGCAGACAGTGGAGGGGACACACCATGCAGACGCAGCAATTATTATACATACATATAAAATATGCCATATTTACAAATATATCATCTCTAAAGTGTTTTAATAGTTAAACACTTTAAGGTTATATATGTTCATAACCAATTCCTAAACCAAGAGAAAACATTTGATTTCATCTGTATCATTATCCCTAAAATAAATCAGCTTGAATCCATTAAAGTGCAAGTTCAGTCATAAACTGGAATTGCACTTAATTGTTTATGTTCTTTATAGTTCATATACATTATTGTGTGATTGTAAAAATGTGCATATACATATATATATATATATATATATATATATATATATATATATATATATATATATATATATATATATATATATATATAAACATATACATATACACACAGTCATCGATTAACCTTTCAATTTGCTCTGAGTTTTCATGAACATCTACATGATCATCTAATTAAATCTCGTTAAATATAATGAAAATAATGCTCCACACATTAAGGTGTTCCTCCTCAGCCTATAATAATAATAATAATGGATTATATTTCTATAGCTTCACAGTCATCATTCACTCTCACATGCTCCCTCTGGTGGTGGTAAACTACATATGTATCACAGTTGTCCTGGGGCAGACTGACAGAAGCGTGGCAGCCATTTTGTGTCTACAGACCCTCTGACCACCACCCAACATTAACACCAGTGTGAGTGACACTGGAGGCAGGAGGTCAAGTGTCTTTGCCCAAGGACACACCGGACAGACTAGGACTTGAACCGCCAACCCTTTGGTTTATGGATGACACACTCTACCAACTGAGCCATGGCTGCCCCTAAATGTATCTAATCTATCTATCTCCATCAAGTTTTAAGACACGACACAACACTCATTTTTCAGCTGCAGGAAACATGGACCTGTGGTACCTCTATGTTACACTGTGATTTATGACTGAAGGTATTAGTGCACTCTGTGTGTGTGTTTTTTGGGGGGGTTTGTGATGGACAGCAGTTTGACTGTCAGCCTCCTCCTCCTCCTCCTCCTCCTCCTCCTCCTCCTCCTCCTCCTCCTCCTCCTCCTCCTCCTCCTCCTCCTCCTCCCCTTCCTCCTCCTCCTCCTCCTCCTCCTCCTCCTCCTCCTCCTCCTCCTCCTCCTCCTCCTCCTCCTCCTCCACAGGTTCCAGAGGTCATCCCAGGACAAAGCTGGACTTCTTTATCAGTTTATCCAGCTTCTTCCTGTTGTCAGCTGTTGTGACGCCCCTCCCCCAGCAGACCATGGTGTAGAATATAACCCCCCCACACACACCACCACCACCACCAGTTTGATGAAAATTGGACTCTTTATTTTATTATACTATAAATGAAGACATTATTAGAAATAAACATATACTTGTTTATTATTGTTGTTTTGTTAATATTAATATTAATATAACTACAATTAGATGTTTGTTCTGTAAAAGCACTGAATTAGAATATATATATATATATATATATATATATATATATATATATATATATATATATATATATATATATATATATATATATATATATATATATATATATATATACCCAGTGGAGTATACAATCAAAAACATTAATAGATAATGCCTTCTTAATTAAAAAAAAGGTGTCCATAGACATTTTGTCAATTCATTGTGTTTTTTTATTATATTATTAAAGTGGAGCCAATATTAGATTTGTATTTAGTGTATAATGGTTCTAAAAGCAGGTGGTCATAAAACCAACATGATTGAACTACAGAGGAAACGCTTTAGTTTATTTGTACAATTGCATATTAATGGAAAAGTTCAGCAAAGCACTTTAGTCACAAGAGATAATTTCACCCCAAATAACTAGAGAAGTGGAAAAGCTGTAATATTTTATTATACCATCACAGGAATATATGATATGATGAGTACATTTAGAATCTCCAACCTCCAGTATCTCGGTATGAAAATATAATAGTCTTTTATTTCATGTATTCATTTATTTTTGATGCATTGTCAACCATTACATCACAAACAGTTTTATCCATTGGTGTCTATCAACTCAAATTCACAGAACATTGTCTCCATTATTTTCTTAACCTTATATTTTGTTAAGATTTTCACAATATGTGATATTAACCCATAAAGTCCCAGTGTGACATTCGGTCAGTTCCCCAGGGCAACTGTGACTACATATGTAGTTTACCACCACCAGAGGGAGCATGTGAGAGTGAATGAATAATGAATCACTAATAGAAAGGGCTTTGGGTGCCTTGAAACGTGCTATAGAAATCTAATCATTATTATTATCATTAAAGAAAAATTAGGTGTTTACATGTCAGAGGAATTATCAAATTCAGAAACAAGATTACAATAAACCAGTGACTTTATTGGGAATTCAGTTTAATTTGGAATTAATCCAAAGACATGTCCTGATAGAGTCGGTCTCCCTTGAAAAAAGAGATCATTGATCTAAATGGGACACACCCGGGTAAATAATGGTTAAATAAATGATCATTTTCAACTGGAATTAGGTGATAACATGGTTCATCTTAAAGCAGAATTAGCTTTAATTCAGAATTAAACAGGACTAAAAACTCTCATGTAAACAGGGCTACTGTTGGTCGACCCACTCATCCCATCTACTGGAAAGTTACCAGTGACATTTCATGAAACCTTACAGATCTGTTTCCCATATATCTACACTCTTGGCTTCTTTAGACTCTAATATTATTGTCTCAACATTCCCTCCTTCTGAATATCAGAAAGATGGGAAGAATAAGTAGCAAAGGAAGCAGAATATGAAGAAGCCAATGACCCAGTTGACAGAGTAGATGTAAATGATAACCATGTCCATGTCAAAACGCCAGCCACGGGACTCGTCTTCGAAGTCCAGAGCATCCATGCGATAGCCTCCTCCATGGGGGAACTGACGCCTGGCGATGGGACTGGACTGTCTCTGGAAACCTGGATGGAGTGAACAGCTGATCAGTAACATAACTCTCTTTTAAAGAAATTATCTGGAGAAAAAATACGTTTTTTTTTTTTGTTTGTTTTGTTTTTTAGATGATTGGGAGAACATACATACAGTTGACATCAAATCACACTGTTTGGATGAACATGAGAAATTTTGATTTTGCTTTTTTGAGCCAAACTGGGTGTGTGATTCAGGCGTGTCTTTATCACTGACACTAAACTCTATTTTCACACTAACTCTTCTAAAGTTCTAAACAACATCACACTTCAGTGGTAGTAAGTAGAGGGTCCCTAAAGACAACTCAAGTGTCCTGAGGTCTTCATGTCCTCAGATAGTGTGTCCACAGTCATGGACCTCTGGGTTCATAGGTCGTCTGAGGATTAAGACTGTAATAGTTGATTGTCGAGTGCAGAGTTAGACGCTCTGGAAATTCACAATTTAGTTTCATTCTTTTTTAAAAAACATCGTCCAGTATTTCGTTAGAAATGTAAATGAAGCTGTATGCAACAGTAAAGCTTAGTCTAACAGGTTGTTGTTTTTAAAACAGAATGCAACGTATATTACACCATGAGCCGTTATTACATTATGAGTTGATACAAGCTGTAATGGAAATTGAGAATTAATGAGAATTAATGATACTATTCTGCAGCTGTGTGTGAATTGTTAAACTTTATTTAGTGATTGATATGATCTGTGCACATGTAGAGTTAATTTTTTCATACAAGCAAAACTTCTCCTTGTCCTTGATCGTAATATTTAAGTCCTTTAAGGATAAAGTGGGTGAGAACATACATTTACACATAGAAAAGATAACAGAATTACAAATGAGTCAGTGTCATACAATAATAATCACACATTTATATATGATTTGCTGCTTCACACTGTTTCAGGTCTATGTGTGTTTTTCTTGATTCAACACTTATTTTATCGGATGCTCTGATTTGATTGGTTGTTTGTTCTTATTGGATGTTTGATGTTTTCCTACTCAGTTTCAGTTTCATTACTTAAGTTCAAAGACAAAATAAATGTGCAAAATAAAGAAATGAAAGGTGTATAGCTATAGTACAATGACCAGTGTTGGGAAAGTTCACCTTGATTAGGAACTAGTTCATATTTCAGTTCAAGTTAGTCAATATGAATTAGTTCAGTTCATCGTTCATTCTTCCAAATTATGAACTTGAAGTTCATGGATCCTAAAATGAACTTTTTCGTTCTTTTTTTCGTTCTTTTTTGTGTTATTATTGTAAACTTATTATTAACCGTTTCTGACGTTATCCTGTAGTCAAAAAATCAGGGAAAATGACGCCCTGTCAGGGCGGAAGTAAGTACCTTACCCCGGGGTTAACTTCCCTCTCACAAGGAGCAGTCCCCCCCCCCCGCCGAATAATACAAACATGACATCTATGATAATGCTGTGTTTTGATCCCATTTTATTCCTTATAGGACTCAATAATTACAACGTGATAAGAACGAAATGTGAACTACATAAGAGCGCAGTTCAATAAATGCCAGAATAACCGCGTTCACAACTTCCTGTACATTTGCCAAAAATGAACGAGTCGTACACGTTCGTCAAAAATATGATATAGTTCGTGAACGATCGTTCAATGAACGCGTTCATGTACAACACTGACAATGACAATAAACTTATTCTAAATTCTAATTTGGCAGAAATTTTGCCTGATATTAAATTACCTAGAGCCCTTTAAGCTTCCACTCAATTTCGCCGACATTTTTACTAACATGTCACCTATATTTCTTCATGAAGTAAATTGAATGCTGTTCTTAAGTCATTTTTATAACATGCAAATTATGTTTACTTATATGATACAACAAAATATGAAGATGAAAATCAAGGCAAGTCTGGTTAAATGACACAACAGCTGTTTACTGATGTTTATATCTGTTTTGGACTACAGTTCAGCTGAATCCCATTTCACCCTCTCTCCTCCATTCTGTGCGTCCATGTGTAGGGGTAGGGGTGTCTCAGTTCACGTTAAAGCAGAGGGGTAGGGGGAAGAGCAAGGACTTTATACTCTTTCAAATGGAGATTTTCCAGAGGCAGACTCCAAACACAGGGATATGAGAACTTTCCCAGAATACAATGCAAATCCTTTTAAAAATGGCGGCATCTACAAAAGAAGTACACGAATGTAGTATTTTTACCATAATTAACCATCTTTAAGTTGTGATAACTGTTGTATAAATTACTATTACACATTGGGACAATGTGTAATAGTAATTTTCTCCTTAAAACGCACATGAAAAAAAAATGCTATTTACGTAAACGTGGAGAAATGGGTCGATGCATAGCACTTCTCTGATTGGACGCAGATATTAGGAAAAATATAGTCATATTTCAGGACAACGAAAGTACAGCAGCAGACGTGTCATTTCTGGTTACGTAACAACTAGTGGTGCTTCGTAGTCTGAGAATCTCCATTATCAATCTAGTGAGTAAACTGGAGTGGAGGCCATGTGATGTCGAACCGGCAGATTGGGGTGGTTTGCTTATATTTGTGAACTTCTAACCCATACGTGGACCATTGGAAACTTAAAGGGTTAACAGATAGAATTCTGATGCATATCTAATGGAGAAAACTTGCCTCCAAAGATTCGAAAGAGTTTTCTGCAGCTCGGCAGAGGCCATTTTGCACAACTTGCTTTCTGGAAGTTTTGTTTCCGGGACAGATACTCCTTTGGGAAGAATGTCCTTGCAGTTTGGTTTAGCTCTGTGAGAACAAAGACACAAAGAAAAAACATGATCATACTTTCAAACAAATCTCTTAGTTCTACCCATAGTTCTTCTTGATAGACTGAATCCATTATATTTGATTGTATTCAACATAAGCAGATACAGACGCACTCATTGTCATGTTTGCGTGTGACCTTGGCTTCGGTAATCAACATAAGAATGTAATCTAAAATGGTTGTCACCTAATCACTAACAAGGGCCCTTGTTGTGTCTGAAATCGTTATAGCCACAGCCACTCTGCCTTCTGATGGCCACAGCACTGTGCGTCCCTGTCGCTCACTTTTCTCTACATAATGTAGAAGTAGGCCAATGTGAATCACAGATCTTCATTACTTATTCATAGATTTGTCCAAATCAGTCTTACGTAATCAGTATGCAGTGATCACGAGGGTGTATAAAATTTGTCAGGCTTATGGTATGTACTGTACTGTAGTGTTTCTGCAGATGAGGACGATGATGATGACGATGATGAAGAAGAAGTATGGAGCCATTTTTGGGACAAAATGAAACATATTCACAGGAAAGTACAGTGTGCATATTTGGGACATGCATGTGTCTTTGGTTGTATTTAAGCATAAAATGAGGATGACCATCCTCTTTAAACTATCTCAGCGTTGAAATCATGTCAAATGTCCAGAGGAGTTTGTCCTGCGCACCGCTCCCGTCCTGCCCCCTGTCCGTCCGGCTGTTCCAATCTACCGTCTACCAATTGCAAACTTTTCAGACACTACTATGACACTGTTTAATCACTTTATCACCGTTGAACAATTGAAACGTAATCTACTCTCCTAAAATGAAAAGGCTTTTTCATTTTTTTTACTGTAGGTTCAATAAAATACAAACATAACTTTTACTGTTTTTAACTATTAAACAACTCTTGTCTGGTGTCTTAACGTTTACCATTTCTTTTAATCATAAATCCCCTGTCACAGCCCTCAATACAATCTTTAATCGACCATTAGCTAAAGAACCACAGCTCGCTATTTTAGGGGCAATTCCGGATGGTTTTGGGGGAAATGATAGAAAATATCTCTTGAGGATTTTACTGACTGCTGCTCTTAAATGCATCACTATTAAATGGTTGAGTCCTGATCCACCCACGTATAATATTTGGATTGAGAAAGTAAGAGAGATCTATCAGATGGAGGAAATCACGTAGTCCCTGAGACTTCAGGAAGAGCTCTTCATTAAGAGATGGAGTCCTGTGTTTGCTTGCTTATTCCAACATGCTTAGTATTTCTGTTGTTTCTTTTGTTCTGTTTTATTCTTTATCATTTATTTTTTTCTATATGATTAGTGGTTATGTGCACTTGTACATTTACTTTTGTATGACTACAAAGCGGACTTCACAATGTGTGTAATGTACATGTGATAATTGTAAAATTCAATAAAAACAGAGTTAAAAAAAAAATAAAAATCCCCTGTCCTTTGGGAATTTTTTATTTCAATTTGATTTCTCTACCCAAAACACTGGTACCATGTGGACACGAGGCCCGAAATGACAACAAACTTTATCAGATTCACTTGAAAACGTTGCTGTGTGGACGTGGCCTCAGACACTAGAACTGAAAGAGCAAAAGAAAATCATTTTTATTACAACACCTTCATTTAATAAGGATGTCAATGTAAAGGAATGACACAGTTTCATATTTACCAGTCTCTGTTTTTATGTAACACAGTAAAAGAGGTAGAAAAGTGACATCTATGAGAAAGCATTAGATTAAAGCAGTGAGTTTTGTGTTTGATTTTGTCTTCGTGGCCTGATGACTCATCTGGTCAAAGCTGAACTAAAGGTCTACTCTGCTTCCTCTGGGACGTCTGCAGCTGGGCCCTGTGAACAATCTGCAGCCCAGATGTCATCTATTTCACACATAAGGAGACACATGTGCATAGAAATGGAAAAGGTTAGGGATCACTATCTACTACTGTGACTATACTGCTGCCATTTACTCTGAAAGACAGGTTTCATTTCATTATCATCATCTTCATCATCTTTATTTCTACTCAGGAGCCCATAGATGGGTAGGTAGGTAGGTAGGTAGGTAGGTAGGTAGGTAGGTAAGTAGGTAGGTAGGTAGGTAGGTAGGTACGTAGGTAGGTAGGTAGGTAGGTAGGTAGGTAGGTAGGTAAGTAGGTAAGTAGGTAGGTAGGTAGGTAGGTAAGTAGGTAGGTAGGTAGGTAGGTAGGTAGGTAGGTAGGTAGGTAGGTAAGTAGGTAGGTAGGTAGGTAGGTAGGTAGGTACGTAGGTAGGTAGGTAGGTAGGTAGGTAAGTAGGTAGGTAGGTAGGTAAGTAGGTAGGTAGGTAGGTAGGTAGGTAGATAGGTAGGTAGGTAGGTAGGTAGATAGGTAGGTAAGTACGTAGGTAGGTAGATAGGTAGATAGGTAGGTAGGTACGTAGGTAGGTAGGTAGGTAGGTAGGTAGGTAGGTAGATAGGTAGGTAGGTAGATAGGTAGGTAGGTATGTACGTAGGTAGGTAGGTAGATAGGTAGGTAGGTAGGTAGGTAGGTAGATAGGTAGGTAGGTAGGTAAGTAGGTAGATAGGTAGGTAGCTAGGTAGGTAGGTACGTAGGTAGGTAGGTAGGTAGATAGGTAGGTAGATAGGTAGGTAGGTAGGTAGGTAGGTAGATAGGTAGGTACGTAGGTAGGTACGTAGGTAGGTAGATAAGTAGGTAGGTAGGTAGGTAGATAGGTAGGTAGGTAAGTACATAGGTACGTAGGTAGGTAGGTAAGTAGGTAGCTAGGTAGGTAGGTAGATAGGTAGGTAGGTAGATAGGTAGGTAGGTAGGTAGGTAGGTAGGTAGGTAGGTAGGTAGGTAGGTAGGTACGTAGGTAGGTAGATAGGTAGGTAGGTAGGTAGGTAGATAGGTAGGTAGGTAAGTACATAGGTACGTAGGTAGGTAGGTAAGTAGGTAGCTAGGTAGGTAGGTAGATAGGTAGGTAGGTAGGTAGGTAGGTAGGTAGGTAGGTACGTAGGTACGTAGGTAGGTAGGTAAGTAGGTAGCTAGGTAGGTAGGTAGATAGGTAGGTAGGTAGGTAGGTAGGTAGATAGGTAGGTAGGTAGATAGGTAGGTAGGTAGGTAGGTAGGTACGTAGGTAGGTAGGTAGGTAGGTAGATAGGTAGGTAGGTAGGTAGGTACGTAGGTAGGTAGGTAGATAGGTAGGTAGATTTTTCATCCTATTCAGTAGAACAGTCCAGATGTTTAGTTAAAACTGTCAAAGGTGTTAAACACTAACATGTTAGTTCCATATATATTCATAGTTTTGCATATGTTTGGAATATTTTATCAACATTTTTTAGTGTTTTCTTCTGTATTTTATAAAAAAATAAAAACAATTCTAGTTAATTTTAGTGGATTTTAACATGTTTTGTAAAAAATAAATAAAATTCTCCGCATTTAAGTGGTTTGTATTTTTAACGACAGTGTTAAACCAACAACAACTAAGTGGTAAATATTTAACACTTTCAAAAGTGTTAATTTTACACTAAGTAGTGTGGACCCATATAGACACTTGATGGGTGTTAATTTAACACTGTGGGTGTTGAATTAACACTGGCCTATTTGTTGTGTACTTGAGTCTGACCTTTCTGGAAGAAGACGTGTGTGATGGTTGTTCTGCAGAGGGGGCAGGGGGTGTTGGTGGGGCAGTTCTTAGCCAGTGTCCTCAGACAGGGTTCACAGAAGATGTGGCTGCAGGGGTGACACATGTAAGGGCTGAAGTAGACGTCCAAACACACGGCGCAGATGTAGCCTTCTCTGTCCCCCGTGCTCACGTCCTCGTCGTCTTCGCTGCTGCTGCTGGAGGGGTTTCCTGTTGAACTCTGGGTGTGGACGAGCGGGACAGAACAACACACAGGAGAAAGAAATACCAAGATGATATCAAAGTGCATTCATTAATTAGAAAAACTGCTATAGTTATATATGGGACGGCCGTGGCTCAGTTGGGAGAGCGGGTCGTCCATTGACCGAAGGGTTGGCGGTTCGATTCCCACTCTGTCCTAGTCAGTCCGTTGTGTCCTTGGGCAAGACACTTTACCTTCCTTGCCTCCAGTGTCACTCACACTGGTGTATGAATGAGTATGAATGTTGGGTGGTGGTCAGAGGGGCCGTAGGTGCAAAATGGCAGCCACGCTTCTGTCAGTCTGCCCCAGGGCAACTGTGACTACATATGTAGTTTACCACCACCAGAGGGAACATGTGAGAGTGAATGAATAATGGAACACTAATGTGAAGCGCTTTGGGTGCCTTGAAAAGCTCCATTATTATTATTATTATTATAGTCGTCTGATATACAGTAGGAAACAATGTCCAAACACAAATACAAATGATTTTTTACAAAATATAGAGAAGAAAGTGTGTGAGTGTGAGTGTGAGGGGGCTTTATCATGTATGTGCTGATAATATCTACTTTAAATATGGTTATATGAATTTATTATAGTATAGTACAAAGGCTCTGGCACACTGGCAGTACCCTCAAAGGTACATAATTGTACCTTTTAAGAAGGGCTTTCACTGTTTGAAAAGTAGTACATATCAGTACCTCAAAGTCCAAATATTAACCTTTGGTTTTTAATGTACTTTAATGTACAGATTTGTACCCCTACTGTACCTTTATTTCTGAGTCTGCACAAACATTTCTATCATCATAAGAAGTGTAAAGTACATATATTTCTATAAATATAAGGAATATAAAGTACATATATTTATATAAATATAAGGAGTATAAAGTACATATATTTATATAAATATAAGGAATAGAAAGTACATATTTTTCTATAAATATAAAGAGTATAAAGTACATATATTTATATAAATATAAAGAGTATAATGTACAGATATGTAAAAATGTCGCTTGAAAAATAAATACTCCAGTAAAATACAGATACCTAAAAAATCTACTTAAGTACACTAACAAAGTACTTATATTTAGTTATTTTCTACCTCTTGAATCCCAAGCCTGTTTTTAAATTATTCTTCAAAATTGCAAATTATTAGATTTTTCTTCTGCAATATTGAAAGTATTTCTTTTTTTTTTTTTCAGAATACAGACGGGTATTTCCAACTCTGACATAATTAAGCCCAGTTCAAATCCTTCTTTTTTTCCTCAACACATATATTTTGTTCCTGTCAGACACTTCAGTATCAGCTTCACATTTACAAAGTACAAGTTCATCAAAGGATGTGGCAGAAGTTGTTTGGAGAACAGTATGTGATAACAGTTCCCCCACCTCCTCCCCCACCTCCTCCTCCTCCTCCTCCTCCTCCTCCTCCTCCTCCTCCTCCTCCTCCTCCTCCTCCTCTTCCCCCCCCTCCTCCTCTTCCTCCTCCTCTTCCTCCTCCTCCTCCTCCTCCTCTTCCTCTTCCTCCCCCCCCCCCTCCTCCTCCTCCTCCTCCTCCTCCTCCTCTTCTTCCTCTTCCTCCTCCTCCTCCTCCTCCTCCTCTTCCTCTTCCTCCTCCCCCCCCCCCCCTCCTCTTCCTCCTCCACCTCCTACCTCTTCCTCCACCTCACACCTGCACTGACACACACTCTTGGGGGTTAGTGTCTGAAAGTCAGGTCTAGAAAAAGCCTAAGGGTGCTTCCAGAGTAATTACCACTCTCTCACCCAGGGGAAGCTCCAGGGACTTCCTGTTGCACCAGCTCTGCCTCCCAAGGTGTGTCATTAACACAGAAGAGAGAAAACAGTGACAGCTCCCAGTGATCATCAACACCAAGGCTCACTCCTGGCAACATGTGTGTTATTATGGTAAATATTCATCTATCTATAATTCAACAAATGTGTGTCTGTAGTGTGTCCTGTTTGTCTATGGAACACATAACACCTGCACCAAATGATCCGACATATGGAGGGTGATTTTCCAGTACTATGGTGAATCACAATGTAAAGTTTCACATCATTACGACAAACAACAACAGAGATATTAAATTAATTTCATTTCTCTTTCTAACTCTGCCTCTCTGAGCATTGACGTGCACTAGTGATTCTAAAACTGTTTTCAGTGATGGACCCCCTTAGAAACATATTTGAAGTCACGTACCTCCTGACATGGGCAAAACATTTTTGTAAGAAAAAAAATACGTACATTGCTGTAAAATCAGTGTGTGGTTTATGAAAATCCAAACTTATATCAGTTTTTATCTCACAATTTTGACTTTTATTTCATGATTTTAACTTCACTTAATGCCAATTATAGTCCAGTGCACCTTATAGTGCGGAAAAGTGCGGTACTTATTTTTTAAAAGAATTTTGAAAAGCTTCAAATGCCCACTGCAGTACCTCCATGTACCCCCAGGGGTACGCGTACCCCCATTTGAGAACCACTGCACTAGAGCTTTGACCTTTGCCCAAAAATCAAACAAAGGTTGACTTTTGCAACAACTAACTGCTGTTATGTTTTCACAAGGTAACTATGAGAACATCACAACTGTGCTACACGTTGCTAACAACTTCAGTGACCCCAGGAATTTATGACATTGTTTCGACCACAAATGTCTGACGACCTTTTCCAAACAGTTGCAGTAAAATTTGCAGTGGTTTGTTTTTATGCTTTTCGTCCAATTTGGAAATGACAACTGCGATAAATAGTTTCAACATTCCATTTTTGTAGGCTACTACGAATTCAGTAATTGGTCTATTAACATATGGAGCTATTCGCATGTGATACGTGTTTTTTTAATCTTTGGAAGTCACATTAGATATTTCTGTCCACGTTGGTTGCAATGCATTTATTCTTGCCTTTGTCAAAGATCTCAAAGATCACGTCTCATTGAGGAAGTAATAATTTACTGAATTAACAGATTCACCTTCAACTTAACATTGCACCAATCTGAATGACTGTAAGGTGAGACAAATGTATTTGTATAACACATTTCATGTACAGGACAATTCATGGTGCTTTATATAAAACATATAAGAACATTAAAATGAATTAAAAGACAATTAAAATAGTAGACATAAAAACATTTAAAAGATAATTAAGAATTTAAATAAAAGCTCCGGGGTGAAATGAGTTGAAAGAAGCAGAAAGAAACATAATGCTAATGCTAATGCTAATGGTGTCAGTTGTTACTGCTGGTGGAATTAGTCAAAGCCAGTTTCAGGTGGAGCAGACAGTCTACCACTGTAGTGGTTTGTGTCATGCTAACACAGGCCACACCAATCAACACCCAACAAGATATATTATTATTATTACGGCCATGAAGTGAGCCGCCAGTCGTTCATCCCACACTCAAATGTCACTGTCTACATTCAGACTTGAATGCATGAAAAGCAGGAAACTGGACAATGTGGCTCCGCCTACTAAACTACAGATAACAACAAACAAACCAAAAATGAAAAGGGTCTAAAAGTGAAGTGATAAAGATGAACGGTGGATGAGTCAGATAGTAACGTAGCTACAGTCTGCTCCTCACCTGTGGAACAAACTACAGAAAATACGGTCACTTCCTTTGCAGCTTTCTGTGTTGTGTTGTGTTATGGCTGTTTGGTGTGTTGCGGTGTTTGCATTTGTGTTGAGGCTTTTGTTTTAGTTCTGAGCCTTCCCCACCACCGTACATACATACTGAGCATTTTTTAGCCGACTGTTACGGTCACGGCTTTCTGTGTTGGTTTTTTTTGGTATGTTGTGGTATTTGTGTTGTAGCTTTTGTATTTGTTGTGACCGTATGAAAAAAATCATTTCAACATTGACCCCACTAAAATGTTAAAAATAATAATAATCATCATCATCATCATTAAAAAAAATACAATAAAAAAATCCAAGTTTCAAAAGGGCACTTTCATTGATAAAGAGGCAAATGCTCTAGCACCATCTAGCTTCTATCTGTGCACGTCTATGTAACCATCAGACATATGCACTGTTTCAGTATTATGTTTTATATGTTGGTCTTTTAAAAGGTAATAAAGTGATGAAATATTAAATTTGAACTTGTTTCTTTATGAAAAATGAGTGAATTTTACTAATTGAACCTGTCAGAGGTAAGAAACATATATTGATAGAATAGTTGGTAATGAAATATTAACAGTGATTTTTTTTTTTAGTTTCTTACATCTTTTGGATAATTCCACATGCAGTGGCTCAAATGGACCCAGGAACAGCAGTTGGTTAAATGTTGCACTTCCTGTCCCAAGAGTGAGTGTAAATGTGGAAACTCATGGGACAGAAAAGTCACTGAGCCTTGATGGTGATAAATGATCAAGCAGGTTTATTCAATAACCTTAGAATAAATAACCCAAACTTTTTAAGTCCTGAATGTTTTGTCTTTTCTAGAGCTGGATAAGCAGATCCATATGACCCCCATATATTAACATTAGAGCTAGAAGTAGAATGCAGTTAGCTTAGCATCGGTTTAACCCTTTTAAATGTAAGGAATATAAAGTACAGATATTTATATAAAAATGTAAGAAGTAAAAGCAAAAAAAAGTTGCCAGAAAAATAAATACAGTAAAGGAAGTAGTTGTGCTTAGTTACTTCCACCTCTGCATTAAAGGATTAAGAAGAACTTAAGCCTCATTTATAGGGTCAAGAGTGTTTCCAGGAGGTGTCATGGTGGCATGTATCTATATTTAGAAAAGCATAGTCAAATGGTAAATGACCAAACTCTGAGCTCTTAATAAAAGACAATAACCTTAGGGAAAATTGTAACTCTGTAAAATATTGTATTCTTATACCAGTAAAAAGAAGTTTATTGTAATAAAATTCATATGTATTTTACATCTGTGTGTGTCTATATATTCTTTTCCAATTTCAACTAAGAATTTTTATTATTCATAATGAATGTAGTGTTTTGATAATTACAATGACTAGCTCTTATTCTGAAATATGATCTTGAAAATATGGAAATAAAATGAACCATATTAATATTTTATGAGCTCAGGATTTAGAAAAATCCCAGATTTCAAAATATGTGAGGGTTTTTAAATAAAATTTTTTGTTAAAATCTTCTTTGAGCATGTCTACAGGGTAATAACATCTTAATTTGTTCAGAAATAGAAGTTCCTTTTATAGGACGACAGTGCCACCATATAAACACAGCACATATTGAAACTAATGATGCAAACAACATGCTACCATGACACCTCCTGGAAACACTAGCCTCACCCCTCATTTATACTTCCGGAACTGAACAAAATGTGTCTTCCTGTTCTTGACGTTGGTCCCAGAGCTGGTATTTATGCCTCCGTCTGTATTATGGAGGAGCCCTGCTTAAATCGATTCAAGTATATGTACAGCACTCAAACAGAATGACAATATCTCTCCCGAAAATATGTTTAGATCAAATGACATTAAATGATAAGAAGTGCAATAATCGAAAACTAAATAAATTGTTGAAAAATAAATTATTTCATAGATATGATGTAACAATTAAAAAATATACAAATGAAGGCAAACTAATGGAAATAACTAAGTTAAATAAATATATGAAATGACCCATTCCACCTAAAATAAAAGAAATGCAATTTAAAATTATAAATAACTATTATCCAGTTGCAGTAACGTTAAATAAAAGATTTGGATTTGAGATGGAGTCATGTGTTTTCTGCTCAGAGGAAGAAGAAACAGTAGAACATTTATTTTTTTCAATGCAAAATAACGAAAACATTTTTGACTGAAGTAGCAAAATGGATTAAAATAGATGAAATGGCTCAATTAAAATTGGAGGAAGTAATATTTAGTATAGAAAATGTGACAAAAGATGTTCTTGAGGTGTGTAATATTATCATTATTATGGGAAAATATCACATACATAAAGTCAAATGGCAAAATAAAACACCCTCTATTATTATATTTAAAGCTGAACTTCAGTCTTTTCACAATTCCTTGTCAGTATTGAGAAGTAAATATGAAAAAATTGAGAAGATTTGTAATGCAATAAATGTTTATGTACCCTTGTAAAATATATATATGAAAATAGGACATATGCCTTGTATAGACATTTTCTTTTTCTTTTTTCTTTTCTTTTTTGAAGTTTGTATGTTCTTATGTTAAGACTTATGGTAAAAGATGTTATATAATTTTGCCTCCATACGAGTGTATGTATATTGTATGTATATATTTAATAATTTTTTTTTTTTTAAAGTCTGTATTATGGAGGTTGCCTTTGAAATCCTCTAGGGGGCGGTAATGAGTCACACTGCCAAGGGTTCAAGAAACATGGCGTCTATTGAAGCTGTGATTTGGATGTATAGACTGTAGAGGCACGAAAAACTGAGCAGAAATAGGTACAGAACACGGTGGAGTGTTTGTTTGTTTGTTTGTTTGTTTGTTGATGGTGAACTGGTGTCATTGGTTCTAACTATGAGTCACGTGGATGGAGAGAAACATTTTCAGTGCTTCTGTGGCATCATACAGATGGATATAACCCCTGACCACCTCACACAGTCTATCCTCTATCGCCATTTTTTAAGTTCTAGCAGGAACCTTCTTCGTGGGTGGAATAACGAAATGTTACACTTCTGCCTCTCTACTGCCCCCATCATTTCCTGTGGTATTTCTCCGTTTCTCCTGGAGTTCTCTGGATTGCTAATGGTACGAATTTTCACATTCAGGCGTCCATATTACAAACAAAGTCAATGGAGAAAAGCGTTTTGACGCAGATTCACCCGGGGCGGCGCGTTGAAAGCGTTCCTGCGGCGCGTTGAAAGCGTTCCTGCGGCGCGTTGAAAGCGTTCCTGCGGCGCGTTGGAGCTTCCGGGTGTTGGAGCTGCACGTGTTGCTACAAATCCACATAAACGCTGGAGTTGAAAATATTGCATTTTTCAGGCGATTTCGCGTGACATCGTGCTATGAAAGCCAATCAGCGTTGAGATGCTGCTCACGTGGTGATGGAATGATATATATATGACACTCAGACCAACCCGGAAGGAGGCAGAAAGAAAAAATGAGGCTGAAATACCAGTGGAAGTGGACTTTATCCAGATGGAGTTCACTGGATAAGTATTGTATGTATATATTGTTAATAAAAAAAGAGGGGAAAAAAAGTTCCTGGATAAGGTGCTGCAGATACTTCTGCAGGATCAGCTGAACCCAAAAGTGATTGTGTCTGGTAGGGGCATCACAGCCATTTAAAATGTGGGGGGTGTTCTAGGTTGTACCACATGAGCAAAAATATTCTAAATCCATCATCGAAAAATTAACAATTATCCATTAATGTTTAAATTTTTATATAAAAAAGTAATATATGGCTGAAAATAATAAAAAAAATGTGTTTTTTCTAAATTAAACCTTTATTCAATTCATAAGTAAAAATCCTGAGATAAAAAACTAATAGAAGTTTGGATTTAAAAAATCTGACACTGATTTTACAGACACTGTTCCTCTTTTTTCTTACAAAAATGTTTTGTCCATGTCAGGGGAGACGACTAAGAATATGTTCCTCAGGGGGAACATCACTAAAAAAAAGTTCTAGAACCACTGTCTTAGGGTAAATGTCACAGAACAAGACATAGTTTAGTTAACTTAGTTTAACAACAGAAACATTTGTCATTATTTACTGGTTGACTGTTTGCTAACACCAGGAAGAAGAGCTGTTTACATCCACGGTTCTCAAACTGGGGTCCGCGGACCCCTAGGGGGACGTGGCGCATGTCCAGGGGGTATGCGAAATTATTCACGGTTTTGTTTTATCTTTGTTTTATTTATTTATTTTGCTGTTTTATTTTGAAATGCGGAAGTTTTATTTTGTAGCGAGCGGGCGGAAGTAACAGCGCTGTTTGACGCTAGCTTGACTAAATTGAGACGGAGCGAGTCACAGGCTATTTTTAGCCACCCTGCAGCGAACATGGATCGATTTTTGTGTCCGACAAGTTCCTCAAGAAGTGGTAAAAGAAATGACAATGAAAATGACAATGACAAAAACAAACGCCCTAACCCTAAAAAGAGAAAGTACATTGATAGTTATATTGAGTTTGACAAGCTCATCCCTGTCATTAAGTCTCTGTCTGTCTGTCTGTCTGTCTGTCTGTCTGTCTGTCTGTCTGTCTGTCACACACACACACACACACACACACGGTTTTGTGTGTCTTTTGTTCCGTTTATTATTTTAAAATTATTTAAAATTGTTGTTTGTGAAGTGTTCATTTATATTATAATACCTGAAAATGTCGCTGGTTTGTACAAAAGCACTATTAAAAAAGGTTATCATTGTTTCATAATAATCATTGTTGAAGTGGTTTTGTATCATTTTCAGTATCGCGAGGATGAGGGGGGACATGGAAAAATTTCACCCCTCCAAGGGGGACCTGGGCCAAAAAAGTTTGAGAACCCCTGGTTTACATTACCAACGAACTGAGGTGCGTTTCATTTACATATGCTGTTGTGCCGCCCGGGCGGGTGAACAGTTTAAACCATAGATATTGTAACAGCCCCCAAATGTTATTGATGTTTGTTTATCCTACAATAAAAAGTAGGTGAGACCAACTCCCCGTCCAGTTCCTGGATCCAGTGGAACGATAAAATATAACCTCAGGAAAAAGTGGGGGGTATGAAATCATCTGGTTGGAGAAGTGGGGGTGTCGCAACACCCCCATCCACCATGGTGTCTGGGCCACGTATGGACCTCCAGAGCAGGTACAGAGCAGTGATCCAAGTGACCTGAGCCATAGTTGAGGACAGACTGAAATGACGGGACACATTTTGTTTATCTGTGTTTATCTGTGTCCAACGTTTTATGTTTAGAGTGGCTGCGAATTATCTAGGGTCCAAACTTGGGTGTTTAAGCAGTGCGTTACAAGCGTACATGTGGAAATTCGTGTTCGGTGTGGCCATAGCATAAGGTCTGGAACTGGATGAAAATGTGTGTTTCTATAATTAACAGGAGGTATAAATGAGGCTTTAGTGAAACACATGTGATTATAACCAACTGTAAATTGTCCCAAACCTAATGGACACAGGTTATTTATGTTTGTCAGAGCAGCTGAAGTCACTGCACAAAGTAACAAACAAGACTCTTCACAATTTCGAAGATGAATATTGTCTGTTTTTAGCTTTTCTGTCATTTCAACAGTCAGAATTATTTCAATTCAGTAACGTCACTGCAGAGCTACAGCAGCCAATCAAAACACAATCTGCTCTTTTTGTCTGCTTGGTTTTTGAAGAGCTCTCTGGCCAAGCCTCATCATGCAACTAATTCAGATGTAACCCCACTTTAAACCACACAGACAATGGCTATTGAGATGAGCTGGGTGCTGATAAAGCTGTTGAGAGTCAGAGTCTAGATGAAATGAAAACACACACACACACACACAAATACACAAATACACAATCCCACAAAGAGCCATAGATTGATCTAATGTAATGTATGAGCAAAGCAGCCACGTCTATGCATCACATGTCATCTCTTATCTACTCCTTCTAACATGCAAAAGCACAAACACACAAACAACACAAAGCTTTTAGTTGCTTTTTTTTCCCCCATTGACCTTCCATTTTTAAATGCAAATAGACCTTTAAGTGCTTAAGTTTGGCAATTTGGAGCTAAAATGATCTAAAGTGCTTGGCTATAAATCTTAGTGAATGACTCGAGCAACTTTCGAGTTTGCTGTGTCTTCTATTCTGCAACGAGCAGGACATTATTCAAATAGAAATTCCTTATATTTTGGTTTATTTTAATGTTGATAATCTTTTTTAGTTAGTTAGTAGTTCATATGATTCATGTATTATGGTTTGTTGCACAATCTGTGTTTGTTTTATATGTTCTCTTTTATTGTTGTATGTATTTTATGTGAAGCACTTTGTGACTGGTGTCTGTGAAAAGTTATCTATAAATAAACTTTACATCCTTACTTATTACATATGGTTAATACTATGTGTTCATGATATTATGTTATTGTACTGAGCAGTTGGTTCGAGGTCTGTTGGTCCTGGGAAGAGAATACATTGTTTACCATATTTGGACTATGTACCCAGTGGTGTTTAAAATGTGTCGGGAACTGACACACAACAGTCACACACATAAACATTGAAGTTTCTCATACAGGAAGTAAACTGGCCAAGGGCTGAGGTTGACAGAAGACTGGATCCAATGATGTTGTGAAGACCTACCCATGTGTTTGGGGTAGAGACCCTAACCCTAACCCAGGAGATAAAGTCATGGCATTTGGGGGTAATGAGGGGAGTTCTCCACGTGGGTACTCATGTTCAACAATGGAATCAGTTCTTCTTCTATGGTTGTTTCCGGTTGTTTTTCTCCCAATCATTGTGGTGTCACTTCGTTAGGCCCGCCCTCTGACTCTATACTTCACTGTGATTGGTTGACCAGTTTCAGGGAAATCTAGCCCAAAGTTACATTGAGCAAAACTACACTACTACAGTAGAACATTAGATTTGCTGCCGCTCTGGGGCGTCTAACATGACTGGGCTAGATTCTATTAACAATAAGTAATTGATTTCCAGATAAACATGTTAGAGCTGATCAGGTATTAAGAACAAACCAGTTACACTAATGATATGAACTAAAACAACTGAACCCATGAATATACAAGAGAACAGCTGGACAACTGACCACTGAAATGACCAGTAGAACAACTGACCACTGGACTGACCAGTAGAACAACTGACCACTAAACTGACCAGCAGAACAACTGACCACTGGACTGACCAGTAGAACAACTGACCACTAAACTGACCAGCAGAACAACTGACCACTGGACTGACCAGTAGAACAACTGACGACTGAAATGACCAGTAGAACAACTGACCACTGGACTGACCAGTATGCCTCAAACCAGAGGTGGGTCATTCCAGGTCCATCCAGTCAAAGTCCAATCGTGTATTGGTTCAAACCTGTTCAGTGAACACAGGTGATTCCACTAATGGTCTCATTTACTTGGATGAAGCATGTGTTCATGAAAATGAACTGGTTCAATGAACAGGTTTGAATCAATACCACCTCTGCATCACAGAGTTAAGTTCAATATCCAGTCGATTTAGGCCCAAATGGACCCAGTTTTTCCTCAGTGAGTCCAGAAGCATCAGTGTGTAAGTGTAGATGTCAGGTGTGTGTGTTGTTGACCTGTGTGTTGTCCTGCAGCTGACTCTGTCTCCAGCGTTCTCTCTTCCTCTGTCTCCTCCTCAGGCACCTCATCCTGTTCTTCTCTCGTTTGCTCAGTCGTCTGTCCACCAGCGGAGCAGAAGGCATCAGAACCGCTGCAGTCATAACCTCCACCACACCACCGGCCACTTCAGTGTCCTCTACTTCTTCTTCTTCTTCATCCTCTTCCTCTTCCTCTTCTTCTTCTTCTTCTCTCCCCAGTTCTGAGCTGGTAACAGATGAGACGTGTGTCTGACGAAATGACCTCCCAGTCGCTCCAGTCCTCACCTCCGCCCAGAATGGATCAGGTTCTATAGATGAACCCGTCACTGGCCTGGATGGGACTCTGCCCGGCGACAGAGAGGTAGCCTGGGCGGGGGGCCGGGGAAGGGGCGCGGGCCTTGCACCTGGTCGTGGGGACTGGGGGGTCACCTCAGCAGCAGCAGCAGCAGCAGCAG
The DNA here is from genome assembly GCA_020466265.1 of Siphamia tubifer. Classification (NCBI taxonomy): domain Eukaryota; kingdom Metazoa; phylum Chordata; class Actinopteri; order Kurtiformes; family Apogonidae; genus Siphamia; species Siphamia tubifer. The sequence continues at coordinate 50,068,995 of CM035791.1, read as the reverse complement.
CAGCAGCAGCAGCGTTAGTCCTAGAGCAGACGTTCCCAGGCTGCACATGGTTGGATCCTCCAGGAAAGTCGACTGCGCTGGTGAGTTGGAATTCAGAAGGAGCGTCAGCGCTGCCTCTGCCTTCTGCGTCTGCACTCGTCTCAGTCCTCCTCTGTCTTTGTTTCCCTCGTTCTCTGTCTCCACTTTCTTCATCCCTTTCACTTCCCTCTCTCCATCGTCCCGCTTTAGTTTTGTGTACTCTCCTCCCTGGCAGAGGAGGCCTCGCCAGGTTCCCCACGCTGCTCGACCCTCCTTCTCCTGCCGGATCTAAACTCCTGATCCTAGGATTTATCGTCCTCGACAGCGTGTTGACATCCTTACGGTTACTGCTCTCTTCACCTGCGTCCTCAGATTCCTGACCCCCATACACACCCACATGGGAGCTCATGACGGCGCTTTCAAGCAGAGGTGGTCAAAGTACAAAGTACTCACATTCTGTAGTGGAGTAGAAGTACAGCTACTGGTGTGGAAAAAAATACTAAGGTAAAAGTACAAGTACTGAATCCAACACTTTTACTGAAGTAACAGTTAAAAAAGTACAACTTCTTTGTTTCTATTGTAATAAAGTTAAATAATTAAAACTGCATTTTTTTTTGCGATGAATAAAATAATACTTATTTAACCAGGAAAAATCTGAAAACTTTTCAAAAGAATCCAAAGAATAAAGCGAGTTAGTGTGTTGATTCAGTTTGTGGATATGGACAGAAAAGTGAGAGGTCGCAATGAGATTAAAAAGTCTAAATTATGAGATGAAATCATAAATATGACATTAGATAAGAAATGCATAATTCTAAGAAAGAGTCAAAATTATGAGATAAAAGTCCGAATTAGGAAATTGAAAGTCACAGTTTCTGACCTATATCTGTTTAGTTTGAAAAAGTAATGAGTTTATTCTGTGAATGTAAGAAGTCAAAAGTACAGGTATTTATATAAATGTAAAGAGTATAAAGTACAGATATTTATGGAAAAAAAAATGTAGGGAGTAAAAAGTAAATACTCCATTAAAGTACAGATACCTGAAAAAAAATCTCCTTAACTACAGTAAAGAAGTACTTTTACTTAGTTACTTCCCACCTCTGCTTTGGAACTCCTCTGTCACCAATGCCGCACATCTGATGGAAGTCTACCCACTTATCCTGGCCTTTCCCCACTCATATTTCCATGTGTTTTGTCTGCCTCCCACTACCTGTGGATGTGGAGGTTTAAGGTCTGTAACAAACTGGAGGGAGTGTTCCAGTGCAGAGGAGCAGCCCTGCGGACCGGCCCCCCCCCCACACCCCCTGCTCCTGCCGGCCCCCCTGGGACATTCCACACTGCTGACCAACACAAAGCTTCCCTGCTGAGCCCCTTTACAATAGCTGCACTGTCCACGGCCGCAGTATTGTCCTGGGTGACCTATAGAAAACACAACCATTGAACACACACAAAAATAAGGTGAAAAAGCCAGAGCAACCTTTTCCCAAACATCATGTCAGCTGTTTTTACTCTGGTGTTGATGAGCACAGTCCACAGTGGGTCAGTCATACACTGTAAAACCAACTGTACATTTCCGTGTCTCTTGAAGACCTCAGTCCAATTGACAGACTTTTTAAAAGTATTTTAGATACTAAGGCCTGGATGGTACAAACGTTCCCCAGCTCCACCAGGACAAAAGTTCTAGTTATTGGTCCTGAGGCTCAGAGAGGGGCTTCAAATGTACTGAGTACACATTAAGAACCTGGGCGTTTTATTTGACTGTGAGCTTAGCTTTGGGCCACACATAAGGGCCGTTACAATAAACTGGTTTTTATTATTTACAAATATTCCCAGAGTGCGACCCTTTCTCTGTCGAGCCAGTGCAGACCCTCTGGTACATGCATTTGTGACCAGCTGTATGGATTACACCAGCGCCCTCCTCTCTGGTCTTCCAAAAAAGACCATTGTGCCACTGCAGCTGCTTCAGAACTCTGCAGCGGCTGCTGATGAGCAAGAGAGAGAGAGAGAGAGAGAGAGAGAGAGAGAGAGAGAGACAGACAGAGAGAGAGAGAGAGAGAGACAGAGAGAGAGACAGAGAGAGACATTAGAAATAGAAATATTCTATTTCACTTGTTATTTATATAATTATTACTACCTTTTAATTTTATATTGTCTATATTCTGTGATACTTGTTTTTCTGTTCTCTGCGCTTTGGCAATATTAATGTAAACATTTTTCATGCCAATAAAGCACCTTTTGATTTGATTTGATTTGACAGACAGAGAGAGAGAGAAAGAGAGAGAGAGAGAGAGAGAGAGAGAGAGAGAGAGAGAGAGAGAGAGAGAGAGAGAGACAGAGAGAGAGAGAGACAGAGAGAGAGAGAGAGAGAGACAGAGAGACAGAGAGAGAGAGACAGAGAGAGAGAGAGAGAGAGAGAGAGAGACAGAGAGACAGAGAGAGAGAGACAGAGAGAGAGAGAGAGAGAGCGAGCGAGCAGATGACACCAGTGCTCAGGTCTGTGCACTGGCTCCTCTGAGCCTCAGGGTTGACTTTAAAGTGTTTTTATTGGTTTTTAAATGTCTTAATGGTTGTTGCCTTGTTTATTTATTGGATCTACTTTTAACATATGAGCCCTTTCTGACCCTCAGGTCCTCGGGTAGTAAGCTTTTGATTGATCACACTAAAACACATGGTGAGGCCTCATTCAGTTTTTATTTCCCCAAACTACGGAACAGTCGACCTGAGGGTCTGAGGTCCGCTGCCAGTGTTCATCATTTTAAGACTAAAGTGAAAACCTACCTTTTGAACTTAACTTTTAGTTAAATTTTACTATTAACATTATTTTACTCTTTATTTATGGATTTACTTTTGTTTTATTACATTTATTTATTTATTCTCTTCTTTTTAATTCTGTAAATCTTTGAACTTGATGTAAAGCACTTTGTGCTACATGCACCATGTATGAAAAGGGATATATAAATACATTTTGATTGATTGAAACCCGAGTCACTTATATCCACAATAGTTCTTCTTAATAAAAAAAAAAACATTAGCTAGAAGTACTTAAAAGAAGAACATGTTACAGTAAATTAATACATTTGAGTTAGTAGTACTAATTCTGAAACTTTGAGTATTCACAACATAATATATTTAATTATTCTGAACATTCTGGGTCACAGTGTAGATAAAAGATGCATTTTTTAAAAGAACATTCTATCATAAGATACATATTTTTTCACGTCTAGTGCTGCATCATTATCAAAGATTTCACATCTACTTGAACCAAATAAACATCTTCAATCATAGTGGGTTTATTGTTGTTTTTTTTAAATCCATGTTGATTTATGCCTGGTTCACACAGACTGATTTACTGCTGTTTAAACAAAGCAGGCAGGAAGATGGAAAACACAGAACGTACGTCAATGGACAAAAGAATTACGACAGAAAAATGTGACAAGTTGGGTTTTGAAATTCATCTTGCTTGAGTACCGGGATTTATGAAGGATTTATGAATTTGTGAAGGATCTGAATTTAAAGGCATTTTATCTATTTTATATATATATGTGTGTGTGTGTGTGTGTGTGTGTGTGTGTGAATCCTCAAAATTACTCATACTCCTGCCACTTTTGGGACTTTTTGTTTTTTATCATAAAAATAATGAGTTTCTTTGTTGACCTGAATCTGAAACAGAAGTAAAGGAAAAATAATAGATAACATGTGGAGTTTTTTTTTTTTTTTTTTCAGGAGTATTTTATTAGTGGATTTCCAAAAAACACCATCTTCTAAATATTCCTACCATATGTTTATTCAGTCCAGTGTCTTTTCTTAATGGTTCCTCTAAGTGTCTACAGCCTGTCTTGTTTGTGTCTCCTGTGGGGTTCTGGTCCACTCTTTTTGTGGGGTTCTGGTCCACTCTTCCTGGACCAAAGCCTCCAGCTGGTTCCGTTTTGGATGATCTCCTGCCATCACTCTGGTCTTCAGCTCCTCCATAGATTCTCTTTTTTGGAAAATGTGTTTTTTGGAAAAACAGTAATAAAATACTCCTGAAATAAAGTTTTTTTTCTCCAGATATCATTTGCTGTTTTTCCTTCACTTTTATTTCAGAAAGAAACTGGATCAAACTCATTATTTTTATGATAAAAACAAAAAGTTAAAAAAAAAATGGCAGGGGAATGAATAATTTTGAGAATGCCTGTATACACACACACACACACACACACACACTATCTGCTGTGGTTGTCTCTTACCATTTAACTAAATTAATTTGTCGTATAAGTATCTGTTTTACATAGAAATATTAGTAGAATATATTTTTTACTTTCATCATGACTAAAACTTTTAAATCGATCCATTATTATAACTCAAATTTTTTTTAATTCATTATAATTCAAGTGTAATGCCTCCTCCCTGTGTGAGTGGTTTTGTGTTGGATGTTTAGTGCAGTGTTTTGTTGTTGGTGCAGTACTGCCACTGACCAGCAGATGGCAGCAGCTCCCCTCTCTGCGCAGCCGTGGCGCTGTCCACGGTCCTGAAAAAAGAACCTCTGGGCTCCCGAAGCTCCGCACATTTTTACCTGTTTGTCGATCCCAGCAGGAAATGCAGACTTTTGTCCTGATTTGGCAGATTTCACTAAATTCCCAATAATCCCCTTGAAAGGAATACATCTGTTTGACTAGAACTTCAGCGAAATAGAAAAGGCTATTTTCAAGTAATTATATATATATATATATATATATATATATATATATATATATATATATATATATATATATATATATATATATATATATATATATATATATATATATATGCTCAAGAAATTTCCCTGGAGAAGCTCAGAGACAGATTTTCCTCACTTCTTTCTTTCTACTTCAATAATTAATCATCTAAGTTCGTCCTGACTGATTTAAAATGCACACAAAGTACGGAGAGTCGTGAAATAATCTACTAAAGTTATTCTAAAGAGTATAATAAAAGAAGAACAAATAAGAAGAAAGCTCAGCTCGGCTCGGCTCAGCTGTCTGCGGTGAAAAACGGAGCTACACGGAGAGCAGCGGCACAAAACTCCAGAGCGACCTCCTGACGGTCTGACGTATCCACAGCTGCTGCTATAAATGAACTGACGGCGTCACCAGACTCAGATGATCCTCAGTACCAGTGAGTCTGGTGCGCTACCGACTGTCAACACTCACAGGCAATAACACACACAAGCCCCTCACACACACAACACACACACACACACATACACATACATACATACACATTCACGCGCGCGCACAAACACAAACACGCCTGCGTCATGCGTCCTGAGAGCGACGGCACGAACCCGGTAACTCCGATGGACCCCGGTATAACGCGCAGCAGCAGCAGCAGTGTGAGAGGCTGACTGTGTCCGCTTCTCTGCTTCTCTGCCCCCCTCCCCGCCCCCCCACACTCATCTGGGAAAGTTGTGGAACAATTATGGATTTCATCACAACAACAAGCAGCAGCAGCAGCAACAACGACAGCAACGCGAGCGGTTACCCTGATGGGGTGAACCTGGTCGCGGATTGGAACGACGGGGGCGCGAACGGCACGTCAGGGTCACGGTCTGGGTCTGGGTCTAGGTCTGGGTCTGTGCCAGATCTGGAACTAAGTTACCAGATCCTCACCTCTCTGCTCCTGGGGGCCCTTATCCTCTGCTCCATATTTGGAAACGCGTGCGTCGTAGCGGCCATCGCCCTGGAAAGATCTCTCCAGAACGTGGCCAACTATCTGATCGGATCTCTGGCGGTGACAGACCTCATGGTATCGGTTCTGGTTCTGCCCATGGCGGCCCTGTACCAAGTCTTGAACAAGTGGACCCTGGGCCAGGGGATCTGTGATTTATTCATCTCTCTGGATGTACTGTGTTGCACATCATCCATCCTGCACCTGTGCGCAATCGCCTTGGACAGGTACTGGGCCATCACGGACCCCATAGACTACGTCAACAAACGGACGCCGAGGAGAGCCGCGCTTCTTATCAGTGTGACTTGGCTCATTGGTTTCTCCATTTCCATCCCGCCTATGTTAGGATGGAGAAGCGCTGAGGACAGGGCGAACCCGGACGCCTGTATCATCAGCCAGGATCCGGGCTACACTATCTACTCCACATTTGGGGCTTTTTATATCCCTCTTATCCTCATGTTGGTTCTGTACGGGCGGATATTCAAGGCTGCGCGGTTCCGTATTCGTAAAACTGTCAAGAAAACAGAAAAAGCAAAAGTCTCAGAAAAGTGTTTGACTGTGTCTCCGGCGATTTTCCACAAGAAAAGAAGCAACGGGGAGGGCGGCGGAGGAGGAGGTGGTGGTGGTGGAGGAGGAGGAGGAGGAGGAGGGGGAGTAGGAGGAGGTGATGGGGGAGGAGGCAAAAGCTGGAGGCGCAGCGACGACTCCAAAAGCGGCTCTCCGTGCGTAAACGGCGCAGTGAAGCATGGAGAAGAAGGCGAGTCACTGGAGATCATAGAAGTTATCAGCAACTCCAAAACCCACCTGCCTCTTCCTAATACCCCACAGTCCTCCTCCTCACATGGCTATGAAAACATGAATGACAAAAACTCGGGCGCGCGCAGAAAGCTCGCGCTGGCCAGGGAGCGCAAGACGGTGAAAACACTGGGCATTATTATGGGAACTTTCATCTTTTGTTGGCTGCCCTTTTTCATCGTGGCCCTGGTGTTGCCTTTCTGTGCAGAGAACTGCTACATGCCCGACTGGCTGGGGGCAGTTATTAACTGGCTGGGCTACTCCAATTCTCTCCTCAATCCTATCATTTATGCCTACTTCAACAAAGACTTCCAAAGTGCTTTCAAGAAGATTCTAAAATGCAAATTCCACAGACCATAATAGCCACAGTTGAAACATTTGTGCGCACCTACATTTGAACTCAGTAAAAACGGACAGCAGAAAATGTCCAGTGACATGTATAGAAACAGCAAAAAAAAATATTACAGACTTTAATTCAGGGACAGTGTCTTTTTGCAGTGTGTGTAAAAATAATCCCTGGGGGTCAGTGGTATGGAAGGATGTTTGGGACAAAATTAAACGTATCCACAGGAAAGTAATGCATGCACACATGGGATATGCATGTGTCTTTGGTTATAGTTTAAAATAAATATTTGATGACTCTAAAATGAGTCCATTTGTACGTATGATGTGTTGTGTGTTTGATATTTGTCCGAATATAAATGGGAAAGTTACCAGATTTATGAAATGAAAAGTTATGAGTACACTGACTTCAGTATGAATGTGAATAGATGAAAGAATGTGGTAAAAATGTCATGTTATTGAATATGTTGGTCATTTTTGTTATTTTTATTGAATATTTTTCATCATTTTTGTTGAATATTTTTCTTCATTTTACTAAATATTTTCTTCATTTTTTGTCCATTTTATTGAATATTTTGTTAATTTTTGTTAATTTTACTGAATATTTTTGGTCATTTTTATGCATTTTACTGACTATTTTGTGAAATTGTAAAAATGATACCAGTACACTGTTTTCAGTATAAATATGAATTTCTCAAATGGAAGAAAGTGGTAAAAAAAAATACATAATTTTATTGAATATTTTGTTAATTTTTGTAAATTTTATTGAAGAACAGAACAGAGACAGAGAATGACATATCTGTACTGAAGACAGTGTACTCATAACTTTTCATTTCATAAATGTCATTTTGGATTTGGTAACTTTTCCATTCGTATTCTGGCAAATATCAAACACTGAACACATTATTAGTACAAATGGAATCATTTTAGAGTTTGACAATATTTATTTCATGCTCAACTACAACCAAAGACACATGCATATCCCAAATATGCATGAATTACTTTCCTGTGAATACGCTTCATTTTGTCCCAGAAATCGTTCCATACAGTGTGCCCCCCCACCCCCACCCCGATGAAATGAGGCTGGACAGAACTTTTCGCTCTAAATGTACAAGCTCATGTTTATTCAGTGTTGTAGCTACAATATATAGCCAATATGTCATGGCAGCCATCGTTGTATTGCCATGCAAGACGTGTCATGTGCTGATTCCATGCATTTTATCATCTGGCACGCGGGGTTTCCGTCAGTTACGTCATGAGCTTTGTAGCACTGAAACAATAAAAGCAATCAAAGTTTGTCATTAAGAAATAGCCTATGAGTCTTCACTCAATATAGCTTTATTTTGAAAAGAAAAAGTCAAGAGGCGAGAAGAACAGATCAGGGCCTGTCATGAAAAATCCCCCTCTGTTTTTGGAGCTTCTCATTATAGGTCGTCGCTCACGTGCATCATGAGGGATTCATCGTGTCATGCAAAGGATGTTGTTTTATTTTATTTATGCATTTGGTAGATGCTTTTTATCCCAAGTGACTTACAGGGGAAAGTGAGCAACCAATGCTCTCTGACCAATAAAATACAAGAATCAATTAAAACACCATAATATTAATTAATAATTAATTAATTAATTAATATTAATAATTAAAAAAAACTGCAGTGCAATTAATTAAAAGCAAGGAACACAAAGCAGAGTTGATAAAAAAAAGAATAATAAAAACAACTGTGGAAGTAAAAGAGATAAGAGTACCAGGTAAAAATGGTTAAAGATACTGTAAACCTAAATGTTCAGAATAATTAAATATATTCACTAATAGTTCTACTAACTCAAATGTATTTAGTTACTATAACATATTCTTCTTTTTAAGTTCTTCCAGCAAATATATTTTTTTATTAATGGATATAAGTGAATATAACTGAACAACATAGATGAGTTCAAACTGAGTGGAATTAAAAAATTAAATGATATTGATATTGTTCTGTTATTTCTATTGTTTCAAATAAGGATGATTGAAAAAACAACTTAACTGATGTAGTAGATTATTAAAGATATTTTCAGAACATTCCAAATAATCATTAATATCTATCACACCAAATAAATACAATCACAAAACACAGTCATTTTGGGTCAGCGGGTCGACCAATAACTGAAGGGTCAGAGGTTCATGTCCTGGCTCTGTCTGTCCACATGTCCACATGTCCACATGTCCACATGTCCACATGTCCACATGTCCATGTGTCCAAGAGTCCAAGAGTCCTTGGTTAATTAGTAATGTTTTCATTTAAATATACTTTAATAATTATCTACATTTTAATTTATGGAAAATAGTTTTTTTAAAGTTTCATCAACTTAACATAATTGAGGCAATCGATTGCCTTAAATGTTTTGACTTCTGCTAGAGTAGAACAGAACTAAACTAGAAAAACACTCTGAGAGACCAAACCTCCGCCAAGGCAGACCCCCCCCCCCCCCACCAACCCCCCTCGAATGAAGAGCGGTCCACCAAGGAGGTTATATTTTTGCCTATCTGTCTGTCTGTCTGTCTGTCTGTCTGTCTGTCTGTTAGTAAGATAACTCAGACACTTGTGGATGGATTTAGATGAACTTTTCAGGATGTATCGGGAGTGTCACAAGGAACAAATGATTCGATTTTGGTGGTGATCTGGAAGAGATCCCGGATTCTGGATCACTTTGAAATTCATTCTCCATTTACCACAATGTAAAATTTCAATGTGATCCAGAATCCAGGATCTCTTCCAGATCATTTGTTCCTTGTGACACTCCCAACACATCCTGAAAATTTCATCACAATCCGTCCATAAGATTTTAGTTATTTTGACCCCCCCCCCCCCAGATCACCACCAAAACCTAATAATTTCCAGATCTCCACATTATCAACCTACCCTGTACATTTCATCAATATCCATCCATAACTTTTCGAGTCATGTTGCTAACTAACAGACAGGCAGACAGACAGGCAGGCAGGCAGACAGACAGACAGGCAGACAAACTCCAGCTAAAACATAACCTTCTTGGTGGAGGTAATAAAATAAAAGTACTAGAACATTGGGTCCAGTTCAGGCTTCAGTAAATAGTGGTGAAAGAGTCGAGTCTTAACTTCATTGTTGAGATCTTAACTCAAGTCATTTGGCTTCATACTCCAGCCCTTCATCATCCCCATATATTTATATCTATTTCTGACTCTGATTGTCCCCTGTGTGTGTGTGTGTGTGTGTGTGTGTGTGTGTGTGTGTGTGTGTGTGTGTGTGTGTGTGTGTGTGTGTGTGTGTGTGTGTGTGTGTGTGTGAGAGAGAGAAAACAGAAACAGCAGCAACACAGAGGAAGAAGGAGAGGAAAAGCAAACGCTAGCATCAGTCTGATATTATTCCACAGAAACTGTTTTCCTCACAGGATGATGTTCTAATGTCTGGACTGTTTGAATACACAGCAGAGGTGGTTAAAGTACTCCCATTCTGTACTGTAGTAGAAGTACAGCTACTGGTGTGAAAAATACTGTGGTAAAAGTAGAAGTACTGATTCAACTGCTGCACTGAAGTAAAAGTCAAAAAAAGTACAACTTATAAATGATAATAAAGTAAAAAGTAAAACTGCTTTTGATTTTTCTATGGATGAAATAATACTTATTTAAGCAGGTAAAATGATAAATGTTTCAAAAGTAAAGCCTTTAAAAGTGAGTTAGTGTTTAAATGATGTGTTTTATTGGGTCAGGTTAATGGGTATGGACAGAACATTTAGGAAAAATTCTAAAGTCATGAATAGGATATTTAAAAAAAGAAAACAAAAGCATGAATGTGAGATAAAAAAAAATGTAAATCATGAGATAAAATGTCAAAATTATGATATAGTCACAATTTCCGACTTATTTTGAAAACCGTCACATTTGTCTAGTTTAAAAATGTAATGAGTCTATTCTGAGAATGTAAAGAGTATAAAGTACATATATTTATATAAATGTAAAGAGTATAAAGTACATATATTTATATAAATGTAAAGAGTATAAAGTACATATATTTATATAAATGTAAAGAGTATAAAGTACATATGTTTATATAAATGTAAAGAGTATAAAGTACATATGTTTATATAAATGTAAAGAGTATAAAGTACATATATTTATATAAATGTAAAGAGTATAAAGTACAGATATTTATATAAATGTAAAGAGTATAAAGTACAAATATTTATATAAATGTAAAGAGTATAAAGTACATATGTTTATATAAATGTAAAGAGTATAAAGTACAGATATTTATATAAATGTAAAGAGTATAAAGTACTGATATTTATATAAAAATTTATGGAGTAAACTTAAAAAATTTGTCAGAAAATAAATACTCAAGTAAAGTACAGATACCCTAAAAACATCTACTTAAGTACAGTAAAGGAAGTACTTGTACTTAGATACTTCCAGGTCTGATTGACAGCTTTTTACATCAGGGGCATAAAAAAATAAAAATGTCCTTCTTGCTTTAGCGTCCAGACACTTGGTGGCTGAGAAGTACATTCACAGCATTAACAGAAAGAGTTGCAGGAAACCTCCTTCTAGTCCCACTCTCACTGATAGATGAGATCATATGATGCTCGTCTATCAATCACGTCCCAGACACAAATCTACTTCCTGCAGATGAAACGATAAACTCTGTCAGACATTAAAAGAGAAAGGAGGAAGAAAACAACGTTCAGGAAGAAGCCTGTACGAAGCCTGCAACGCTTTACAAGATGGGTGGCTTATTTGGCTGGTTGTCATGGAAACACATCAAGCCCAAGGCATCATGGGTCAGTCAGAGAGTAGTGAGGCGGCGGGCTAAAACGTGCCAGGCAGCGTTATCGTTTCCAGATGACACCTGTGGCATATGAACTGCTCTTCTGATGCAGGACACATGGAATTAAATGGAATTAATGAGTCAAAGCCAGTGAATAATCAACTGTTTCAAGTCATTGATTCAGCCAATCAAATCAATCACAGTATTATTTTACCGCACTAAAGGTCACTAAAGTTTGACCTCCTGAATGTTTACATGGTGTCTCTTTAAAGGGATTATCTGCAGTAAAAATAAGTTTAGCTCATTTTTTTTTACATCAAAATCACACCATTTGTTAGCCTAGCCGCACTAGCCGCTGCTAGCGGCACCAAATCTAATGTGCTACCCTAAAAAAAAAAAAAATCTAATGTCCTACTGTAGTCGTCTAGTTTCACTCAATGTAACTTTTGTCAAGATTTCCCTGAAACTGGTCGACCAATCACGGTGAAGTAGGGCGGGCCTAACAAAGTGACGCTGTGATGATTTGCAGAGAAACAACCATAGAAGAAGAACAACAACAGGTGTAGATTTCCTTTTATCACAGATGAGTGAAGAATGTGAGAAAACGTCAACAATCTTTAAATTCTTTTTATAAAAGCGACAACAGTCATTCAGCTCCATAATCCACCATTTTGTTTAGTCATTCCTAACTTTCTCCGGACTCCTACGTCAAATTTCTGGAGCTCTAACTATGTCATCCTAAGAAGGCAGAGAGGTCCAAATAATGAGCATGAAGACAGGGGCAGAACACGGTCCAGAACCGGGAGATCAGAACCAGATCATACACGAGGAATCCCAAGACAAATGACAAACGCTCAATTGATGCATGGAGGCGAAACAACCTGGTATCTGATGAAAATTCACACTTAAATAGGAGAAGGAACAGGTCAGGATCATAGAGATTCGAGGGGCAAAATAAAAGCCCAGACACTAACAATGACAGAAGGAACAGGAAGATGCACAAAAACTAACAGGACAAGATACTCAGGGTCTAAACTCGAACAGAGACATGTATTAAAACACCCGACGCCAGGTGAGACACATTTAGGCTAAATTAACGGGATGTGACAAAAAACCATTGATAGGAAGTAAAACGAGACAGAGTGAACACAAACCCACATGACAAAATAAAAGCCCAGACAACAACAACGACAGGATACCAGGAAGACAAACAGAAAACAAAACAAGACACTCAGAAGCTGCGTTTCTGTTACAGTTTTTCACAAAAAAATATCGATATTCCTAAAATTTTGACTAAGTATATTTGCGCTTTGAACATGTTTCCATTGACGGTTGTTCCAGGCCGGAGTGTCGTAACTCTCATGAAATATGATCCTGTAAGATTTCACTGCTGTCACCTTCAGAGCTTCATGGTTAGGGTTAGGGTTAGGGTTAGAGTGAATGAATCGGTTAATTCTCTGGTCAGTGAAAGTCTCTGGTGAACTCTTTAAAGACACTAACATGTCAAACAAACCAGCTGGTTAACATTATAAGGGTCTGTGCATATGGTCCCTACACTATCAGGTTCAAATATTAAATGTAAATATGCTCAGCACTTAACAACAACAACAACAAATTAGTGCTTGCACTACTTTACAGAAAAGACAATACTTAGTAATATTTACCTGTAAAAAAAAAATGTAAATAATAAAACTTAAATAACCTTGAGAAGTTCTCTAGAAAAGTTTTACTCTAATTGGAAACTACTGCTTGATTACGTTTTATCACCATAACAACTAACATCCAGCTGGTTAGTAAAGCAGCATACCAGGAGCACAGCCTTCCCTGTTTAATCCTGTTTGTCTATTTCCTCATAATTATATTTTAAATAATGCACTCGAGAACTTTTGACTCAGAAATTTGTTTTTGTTTATTGTCTGATTTAATGTACATGTGTAATTGCTTACAAAAGTAATTAAAGTAGAGAGAACCATGTTATGGGGGGGGTAAAGGGAGAGGGTTAGAGTTGAAAATGTTATAACTTTTTCCCTTTTCTTTATTAAAAAAAGCAAAATAGTGTTAGTAAATTAATTCTGTTGTAAGCATGGGTTGTTGTTTTTTTATTTTTACATTGATTGCATTTCTGCTTATTTATTTTCTTTTCACTCAATGTTTTTCTCTTCTTCATACGTGTACCATACTGTTTTCGTTGCTTACTCTTTTGCCCTGAATAAGAATAATAAAAAATTATATATGTATATATAAACTAACAGATAATAAAATGAAACCTTCACGGTGCCTAGTGTAGGACTGACCTTGATCACCACTCTAAGATAGTGGTCACAGTTCTCGCGTCCCAGCAGCCAATGCTGGGTCTAGGTTGTTATGGTTACAGCAACTGTGAGAGAAGTGATCATGTGACCATATACGCCACGTCAATATTTGAGTGTTTTTCTGAAATTCAGGTGTTTCCATTACCAGTTTTTTGTTTGTTTTTTTTTGGCGATATTTACATTTTTACGAATTTCCAAGGGTAATGGAAACACAGCTTGAGTCTAAACTATAAC
>CM035791.1:50009831-50052331 GCA_020466265.1 Siphamia tubifer | reverse complement strand
CTGCAGCCCATCACTCGCTGGAGGCCAATGCTCTCTCTCTCTCTCTCTCTCTCCGTCCAAGCAAAAGTGAGAGGGCGATCGAGAAGAGCAGCAGAAAACTCCTTCTGACGCAGAGAAGTGAGTGTTTGGCTGTTTTCACATATGATTGTTCTTTAGTACAAAGCTTTGTCTGTCTGGATCTTTTCTGTTTCTCAATAATAATAATACTAATAATAATAATAATAATAATAATAATAATAAGACAGTCAGAGACAGCAGACCTCTGCCAAGGCTTGATATTGCATCATATGACATCAAAACGTGATGTGATGGACCCACCTGATGTCTGAAGGTTAGGGTCAGGGGTCAAAGGCCATGGTTATAGGTGTTGACCCATCTGATGTCTGAAGGTAAATGTGAATCCTGAGATATTACCAATTATATGTATATCTGTTGACATCTGCCCAGAGGGTATTCCACTACGTCCCCCATTGACAGTTGCCCTAGTTGCCAGTGGCTTGTGGTGGCACTGGTCAGTGCAGGGGGTGCTGGTTATTTTTTTGGTATGGGACACATTTCATTTCCTTTAAAATTTTTTAAAAATATTTTATTTATTTTTATAATGAGTGTGGACAATGGAGGGAGGTTTCTTTTTAGGGGCGCCAGGAGCTGCCTCTGGGGGGAAGGGTGTGTGTGTGTGTGTGTAATGTCATGACCTTTCCCACCTGACCCGCACCGTGCAGCTGCGTGTCGTTGCTGATCTGCAGCTCCTTAGGCAGTGAAGTTTGCAGTTGTGGGTGCAGGACTATTCAGTGTTGTCTACTTCATAACCCGGGCCTGTGTTCTCAGATACGACACCATAACCTGGACATTTACTCATCACCACAGACTCTGGCTGATCTACTCACTGGTTTTGTTTGGTTTTGTTTCTGTCTGTCTCTGTCGTTTTGTTCAGTTTGATTAAATCTGTTCTCCCTTCAACACAGAGTATCTGAGTCTTTCCACCTCACCCCCTCATGACAAATGCATCATCCAATACACGGTAATTCATAGCATTTTGGTTCATTTCACTGAATATTTTGGTGATTTTTGTTCATTTTATTCTATTTTTTTAAACTGTCCACTCAGCTGGAAAACGTGTTTAAGCTTGGAACTGAAGTAATGTGCATTTAAAACACACTATCAGAAGATTATGAAATAAAACAACTTTAATGCAGTTTTTGTTTAAGAAGATACTGTTAATTACAGTCTAATAACAAGCAGTTGATTTCTAACTGTGATCTTTGTGCAGATCAGGTATTAAGAACAGACCAGTTACAGTAATGATATGAACTGACGACAAAACTAATGAATAAACAAAAGAACAACTGAAGAAGTGTCCACTATAGTGACCAGGATGCATCAAAGGGTTAAAGGTACCACACGGCCAAAACTTTGATCAGATAAAATAGGTGAAACAGTGAGGATGAGGTGGAGTGGAAAACACCAGCTGTGTGACTGTGTGTCTAAACAAAGGCCACTCACACTACAACAGACTCCTCTGCGTTTGCCTGGAGGCACTGAGTGCCTTTTTACATGATGTGTCACCGTGTCACACAACTACTGTAGCACAAATAAAAACAAAAGCAGAAAACGTGAAGCTGAACAAACAACTGAAGCTCTCAGCTGTGGTTTGGCCACAAGGATTTTACAGTCACTTCCAGGTTTGTTTGTTTGGTGTGTATAGGTGTATGTATTTATCTATGTGTATGTATGTATGTGTATGTATGTATATATATATATATATATATATATTATAATACAGTATATTGATTATAGACATCAAGAATTTTATAATTATATATATATATATATATATATATATATATATATATATATATATTTATTTATATAATCAATAGCTCTACCATGAGAGACTCAGGCACTGTTTACGTGAAAACGACTGTGAGTGAAAATGACAAAATATTTTATCTGAAGTACCTTTCATTTACACGGCAACCGCTCTATCCAGGTCTGAAAAAGCAAAAATCTGAAGACTCCTTCCAGAGTGGAGAGTTTTGAAGATGAGCCAGATGGTGTCTCTGTCTAAACGACAAGAAACGCAGAACATGTTCATGTGGCATACACCTTTACGACACACTCCATGAGCAGAGAGAGAGAGAGAGAGAGAGAGAGAGAGAGGGGGGGGGGGGTTCTTTATTAAAAGTTCTGGTGTCCAGCAGCAAAATGAAGTCAATACAAACACACAATAAATAAGAATAAATGCTCATATCCTTCAGATTTACTTGAACAGACGTGTCCCCACATGAAGTGAACATGGGTGTTAATGTGGAGCTGCTGCCCCTGGCACCTGGTGGACAGTGTAGGAAGACAGACTGAGACAGAAGACGAGACACTGAGACACAGAGATGCAAAGCCATCCTGGAGAGGAAACATCACTTGGCTTATTGCATCACTTCCAGTGCCTGTCAGCAAACAACACACGCTGCCAAGAGTACGAACTATTGCCTTAAAATGAACTCTTTTAACAAATAACAGCCCCCACTGTGTGTGTGTATATATGTGTGTGTGTGTGTGTGTGTGTGTGTGTGTGTGTTTCATCTCTTGCCAACTCTTGCAGTGCATTTTTGCAGCTTCTCACCATGTGTCCTGTATGTATGTATGTGCTCAGTGGAAGCATAAATAACGTGTCATCTTTTTTGCTTCAGGGACAAAAACCTCATTTGAATATTTCCATTTCCTCCTTCTGTCTGTACATCCTGAAATTCAATAATCACTTTGCTTTTTGGCAGTTTACATGTGTATGACACCAGTAAAGATGGTTTTATTATTGCTTCTTTGAAAGATCTTTAATAACATCATGTCAGTGCTGGCTGCCTTTGCTTTCAGAGGTGATATCTTAATCACCAATATGACACTGACACTGACTGAATATAGACACGTTAATTGGGCTTTTACTTGCAGAGACAAACATCCAATAGTTATTCCCTACAGTCTGACTCTTAGTCTTGTACATATACATAATTGTGCCTTGTTTGCAAAAACCTGCATCCACAGTAAACTGATGACAGTGCTTTATTAAACACAGTTAAACACAGTCCACTAGTGTTGGTTAAAACTGCAGCCAGGGTTCTACAGTGCGCCCATTTCACTCGCATTTGCGAGCAAATATTTCAAAGTGCGAACGAGGAAAACAAAACAGTGGCACATGTGCGAGTGTTTGTTGCAGCAACAATAAGACACACAGACCTGAGGAGTTAATGAAAACCTACTAGAAATGAATTAAAAGTGTGTGAACAGCTCCACATAGAGACGAACACGGCACATATTGAAAGGATTAACCCTTTAACTCCTGATGCGTCAGCGCTGACACGTTCTGAGTGGATGGTTTAGTTTAAAAATTCAGACAAATTCAAATGTTTTTTAACTGTTATTTTACTGAGAATTTTATTCATGGAACTGATGTACAGGTGTCGAAAAGCAAGTGATTAAGAAAAAGAAAAAGCCCAAACTAAAACTACTGGAACCAAATTACAACACTAGTTATTTATTCATTTTTTCTTTTTTTTTACTTCATTTTGGGTTTTGTGGGTTTTTGTTTTTTGCCTTTTTTTTCCACGTTATTTCTTATTTTGTGAATATATATTAGTTTCTGTTGATGTTGTTTATTTTGTTTATTTTTCTGTTTTTTTTATTTTATTATTTTTCTTTAATTGTGTTCTGTTAGTGTCTTACTTTGTTCATGTTACATATTATTTTGTTGGTTTATTATTCATTTTTGTTCATTTTACTGATCACTTTGACTGTTTTTTGTTCATTGTGTTGCTTATTTTCTCTTATTTTATTTTTTACTGTGTCTCAGTCTCAGGAGTTAAAGGGTTAATCATTCTAAAATGGATCTAATAACAAGGCAGCCAATACAACGTTCTAAAATGTATCAAAGGACAAAGCATCCCATAATACAAAGTTATGTTATGGTCTGCTCTAAATTAACACAAATGACAGCAGTCATTCAAGAATGTTGGTATCTGTGCGTAAGTACTGCACTGTAAATAAATAAACATTTAAAACTAAAACCGACTTGTGCCCCTATTTTTTTTTGTGTGCTCCTAAATTTTTTAACTTAGGGGCACGTGTGCTCCTGGAAAAAAAAGTTAGTGTAGAGCCCTGACTGCAACACTTTTTTACATTTCTCTTCTTCACTTTCAAATATAAGCAGGGCAATAAAAGGGGAAACAGAATTTCATGGGAACCTGAAAAGCTCTGAGAGGGTGTAATCCGTTTATCATTCGTTCATTCGTTTTTCAAAATAAAACTAAAAATAAGACAATGAAAAAACAACTTGTTTCTTCAGTATTTGTTTCCAAAACTATAATGAAAAAAAAGGATAGTAATGCGTTTGTTTCAGTTTGACTTTTTGTGTTTAAATGAATATTAGAAAAAAATTATAATGGCAATTTTCCGTTTTATCCAATTTTGACCTGAAGCAAATTGAATAAACTGGAAATTATGTTTATTAACAATTGAAAGAAACATGGCCACCACACTTGAAAATCCTTACAGTATGATATGACACCAGTTTTTACCGTATCGTCAAGTCTTACAGGTCGTTCATACTGAGTTTTGTTCATGAAACTGAACTATGGAGATAAAAAAAACAAAGAAAAAAAACAACTGATATAGAAAAAAAAAGAGCCAAAAACTTTCTTTTACTTTTATTTTTCTTTTTAATTTAATTGTTTTGCAAATTGTTTCATGCCATTTTGGATTTTGTAAATATTTATTCATTTTTTTTGTTCATTTTGTTGCTTATTTTGTTTATTTTTCGACATTTTGTTTTCTATTTTAGTATTTTTCTTCAATTTTGTTCCATTTGTGTGTGTTCATGTTACTTATTATGTTGGTTTATTCATTTTTTTATTCATTTTTATTAATCACTTTGGCTATTTTTATTAATTGTGTTATTTTATTCTTCTTTTTTTTTTTTTACTGTGGAACTGCTAAAGTCTCAGGAGTTAAAGGGTTAAAGATTCAACACATCTAGATGTAGTTAATACAATCACTTCATTTCAATGATGAATGGGTCCATAAATAACAGAAATAAAACTGTGAATGGGACACATGTACAATCATCCATATTTCATGTCTTCAAATAAACATATGTTAAATGGGACAATACAGTATTAGTAGTACCACCTTATATCTATGGGGTGATATGTATGTGTATTTATGTATTTATGTGGAGTACATATACACATCATTAAACTCCATATCGAGGCAAGACTTGAGTTCAGTTTATTTGAGAAAGCAGCTGTTGTTACATGATTATGTTCATTCTCTTTCAAGCACGATGTAAAGACAGTATGTTCTACTTTACAGCTGCACAACAATGTGGAATTTGTGTATGTGTTTGTATCCCTATCTTTATGGGGACATTTATATGTTTACACAGTCACACCATGGGGACCTCTGACACTATGGGGACCAAAATTCAGGTCCCCACAAGGGTTAAATATAAAGGTCCCCACTAGAAAAATAGAAATGATGTGGCCCTATAAATACATTAATTCTTTTTTTTTTCCGGCAGTCCCCATAAAGCATGAGGGAAATGGGTGCAAATTAAAACATGTATTTTTCAAAGATTTTACTTTTAAAAGAAGGGGTTTTTCTTCATTTATTTTTTTTATTTTAAAAAAAATATATTTATAATTATTTCTTAAAACGTATTTATTTATTTTTTAAATGCTAATTAAATGTTTTACTTAGTCATTTGTTTTATTTATTTATTTTTCTGTTTCATTTAAATTTCACATTTTTATCATTATTTTACTTTATTTAAGAAATGTGCTTACACTCACTACACAATGACTACTTGATTACAAATTTGGTCCTCTTGAGACATGTAAATGAGTGTGTGTGTGTGTGTGTGTGTGTGTGTGTGTGTGTGTAAAACGCATCTTTAAGTGAGTGTGTCAGGACATGAACACACATCCCATAGGTGTTTCTATTCTTATATGTAGTACTGCTGCTAAACAAATTGTGTAGAAATGAGACTCACATTTGTACATTTGGTGTGTGTTTGTGTGTGTGTGTGTGTGTGTGTGTGTGTGTGTGTGTGTGTGTGTGTATATGATGTATATTTGTGTCTGTGTTTGTAATGTGTGAGTGCACTCGTGTAACTTGTGCGCTGTTGACTAATGTAAGTGGACAGCAGCCGTGCTCCCCATGGCAAAGTCTATCCATTAGTCTCTGTCACTGCACAGCTGCAGCTCCACGTATCGAAATGATAAGACCTCGCAGACACTTCATCATTGGCGAACAGAGCCTCTAAAGGAGGCCAATTAGATCCATGTGGTGCTAACAGCAGCCAGGGGGCTTATCTTATGATCCTCTGACCACGCCATTTAACCAAGAGAAACAGCATATAGAAAATGTACACAGCTCTGTGGGTAGTCATGCATGGCAATTTGCACGAACAAATACTGCAGTACTTTTACCCCCAAACCACACAACATTATCCTCAGTACATATTGAAGATCTATAGGTGATGTACACATGCATCTGCAGCAGAACATACTTTTAAATGTGGAGGTTAATCCTGCAGGGTATCCCAGAATATATTATTCCTGTTGCATGTTCTGAGTCTGCTCTCAAGTGTCTTCCTATAGAGCAGAGATCTCAAACTCATTTTCTTTCAGGGGCCATATTTAGCCCCATCTGATCTCCAGTGGTCTGAACCAGTCAAATGTTAGTATAAAAACTCACAAATGATGACAACTCCAATTCTCTGTCTTTGTTTTAGTGCAAAAAACACATTAAATTCTGAAAATACTTTTATAAACTACCCAAATTTTAAAAAAATGTGAATAATCTGCAAAAAATGTGAGTTTCTTTGGAGAAATAAGTGCAATTTTAACAATATTCTACCTTAACTTATCATTTCTACATGTGCATTATGGATCAGATCTACAAAGACACTAAACATTTAGTAACAGAAGCAGAAAGTTGCTCAAATGTCATGCTGTTCACATCTATTTAGGTTTTTTACATTTTAGTTACAAGCTAGTTTGTAAATGTCACAGCATCACTTTGTTAGGCCCGCCCTCTGACTCTATACTTGACCTTGATTCGTCGGCCAGCTTCAGGGAAAATGTAGCCAAAATTTTGTCATGACCTCCGGTCCGGTGACCTTTCCCCCAGTGCTCATCCACACTCACCTGGTCCCGTACTGCGCAGCTGCAAGCCGTTCCTCATCTGTGGCTATAAAAGCAGTAAGGCTTGCAGTTGCCAGTGCGGGACCATTCTGTATTGTCACCTCCATAACCCGGACATCTTCTGCCATCGCCTCAATCACCATAACCCGGTCATTCATCATCACCACGGACTCTGACCGTTTGCTCCCAGGTTTTGTCTGTCTTGTCTTCATGTTTCTCAGTTTTGTTATTAAATTATTTTTCCCTTCAGTACTGTGCAATGAGTCCTCCTTTCACCTCACCCCGATTCGTGACAAATTTACATTAACTAGACTACTACGGTAGGTAGGGTGACCACTGGCATGGAAGAGGAAAGGAGGACACTTGTGTCCAAAAAGGAGGACAAAAGCCCTAAAGTTAGGACAGACGGGCCTGGGGGGTGGGGGGGTGGGGAGGACATACCTGCCTTCACTGTGTCCACTTCGTGCACTGCATCAGCTGAATATTTACATTGCATGGCCTACGACATGCTATCTGCCTGTAAATATTGCAGAGTACACAGTAAATTTTGCAGTGTTAAATCAACACTTAGAGAGTTTATTTAACTTCTTCTAGAGTGTATTTGGTCCCATTGTCTCCAAATTAACACTGCAAATTCTACAGTGTAGCAAGTGTAAATAACGGGTGGGGATTTATGACGATTAATGCAACGGTGGCGGACGATCGTGTGAAAGGAGGACAACAGGTGAAAAAGCTGGACACTTGACAGACGGCTGGACAGATGGCTCTAAAACTGGACTGTCCGGACGAAATCTAGAACTCTAACGGTAGCACATTAGATTTACTGCTGCTAGGAGGGTCTAGTGTGGCTAGGCTAGTATTTGTGAGCATTTTGTTGGTGAAGTGGAGAGAGGACTCCAACGCTCAGTGTTGAAGGGAAAAGATTATTTA
This sequence comes from Siphamia tubifer, assembly GCA_020466265.1. Taxonomy (NCBI): domain Eukaryota; kingdom Metazoa; phylum Chordata; class Actinopteri; order Kurtiformes; family Apogonidae; genus Siphamia; species Siphamia tubifer. The sequence continues at coordinate 50,044,208 of CM035791.1, read as the reverse complement.
ATAACAAACAAAACAAAATCATGACAGAGACAGGAAACAAAAACTGGGGTGTCCGGGTTATAGATTTGACAAACTGGTCCTACACCAGTAACTACAGGTCTCACTGCTTATGTAGTTACAGATCAACAATGACTTGCAGCTGCACGGTGCGGGCCAGGTGGTCTGGAGTGGATCTGGGGCAAAGGTCGAGACACGAGAGGTGACGATCTGGAGGAAAGGTGACAGCTTGACAGGTTGTGACAGTTGGAAATTTGAATCCAAAAAGAAACAGAACAGTCTACAGACATGACGTGTTTTGACCATGATTAATCCAAAACAATCCTGTGATTAATCTGATTAAAAACTTCAATCATTTGACAACCCTAGAAGCAACCACTTCAAAGCAGATTGTTTTCACTACAGTATTATTTGATATGAATCTTCAATAGAGTCCTGAATAGTTGCATCTAAAATGATAATTCAGAATAAACTTCAACCTAAAAACTGTGACCTTTAACCCCATCTTTTTCTCACTCTTGACTTCATCTACCTGTATATTGTCCTTTTCTTTTTCACTCTGCTCTTTAGTCGACCCTTTTAACCCCTTCCTGACTATTCCCTCAGGAACTCTCTGCTCTCATTTCTCACAGACTTTCCATTTAGCGCCAACAAGGAGAAAAAAAACACAAAACAAAAACAGGTCAGAGGAGAGCAGCTCCCACTTCGCTGTCTGCCTGCAGATATCCTTGACCTTTAACTCTTATTCTGTTTTCTGAGCAGCTGAGTCTGTCACATGACCTCTGTCTGTCACATGACCTCTGTCTGTCACATGACCTCTCGTCTTAAATGTTGAGACACAGAGTTCACACAACATCTTTAGTGGGACAAATTATTCTGATAATATACTTGGAATTTAGAAATGCACAGAAACTATAGCATCCTATTCAAATGACATGATCAGAAACCAAGTGTATCAGTATATTTCTGTATTTATTATTTATACACCTTAACCCATTCAACACTGCTACTCTGTTGTTCATTATTGTTACTACAGGTGCAAGGCTGCTGTTTTTTCTGGTCATGTGGGAACCGCAACGTCTCCAGATCTTCCCACTCTGGGACCTATTTTCCAAAGATCTCGTTTTGGGGTATCCATGAGCAGGGCCGGACTGGATCAGGATTTCAGGCTGGGAATATCCTGCAGCATCTAGGCCATTTCCAGCACCACGGAGGTGAAAAACAAAAATAAAATAAAGACACCTCTTTTTTTGGGGGGGGGGGGTTCCTTATAGCAATTAAAGTAGTGCTATTCCACTGCTGTTACACAACACCACACTATTAAACTAATACATGATAACAGCTCACTCAGTACTTTTGTCTCATCCTCAACATGAGTTAAAAGTACTGACATATGTCCTTCTGTCTCAGGTTACCTACATGATATTTGTTATTAACAACAGGGGTGGATTATTTTGTCAGCAAACTTTTTCGATGCCATCTTAGTATAGCTAATAAACACTAATAATCAATGTTAAACTGAAAAGGTGGTTCTGCCTGTGATCTGAATACTGCTAAGAAAGTATAATAACAACATGATGGAGTCAGGAGGCTAGAGGGGGTCTGTTTTTGGTCAATGTGAAGGACTGTGGTCACCTTCAGCTTCAGCCTGTTAGCATTAGCATGGATGAATCGGCTAATTCTCTCGTCAGTAAAAATCAGAGTATTGTTAATAAAATGTGTGGACGGTGTGTTTGTCCTGTCAAATATATTAAACTGAATGGAGGAGAATGTCCTGAGCACCGCCCCTACCACCGTCATCTCGCATCTACTGTCCCGATTCCGTATATGATCTAGTGCCAACCGTCAGTGATCTGTCAATGCTACAGGGGCGGGCCCACAGAGAATGAAGACACTAACCAATCACAATGTGTTGAAAAAAAATGGCTACCAATCCCTAGCTCCGACTCCGCCAAGCTCCGAACACATTACCATGGTTTACAGGCACGCTGTTAAAGTAGCGGTGCATAATCAAAGCAGAACAAAAACCAGCGATACGTCAAGGCAAATACCTTTATTATATTAACTGTTAAGATTCAAAATCACTAAATAAAAAATGACACTTTATTGCTTTGGTGAAGAGCACCTCAGCAGAGTTTGCTGATGAGCTGATCATTTGAATCAGGTATGTTGGAGCAGGGTAACATCTAAAACATGCAGGACAGTGGACCCTAACGACCAGGGCTGAAGACCACTGATCGAATGAACGTACATGTAAAAATACTCATAATGAAGTGAAGCTAAACTGCGTCAGGATTCTGTCCATAAACAATCGTCCTGTGGTAATTTTGTCAGAAAATGTTAATTTAGTTTTAGTCTCATGACAAAAATGTAATTTTAGTTTTAGTCACACTTTAGTCATCTAAATCATTTTAGTGTTAGTCTAGTTTCAGTTGACCAAAATTCATAAAATTTCATGTTATGAATTTTAGTCGACTAAAATTATTTTAGTCGACTAAAATAATTATTATTTTCCAATTATTATATGTATTATTTTTGTCGACTAAAATATGACAATCAGTGTTTTTGTGTTGTTAACAATTATATGAAACTCAAAGGCCACTGGGAAAAGTCCCAGTTGTCCCATGTGCCAGTCCAGGCCTGTCCATGAGACCGGTCCCATTTTGATGAAAGGCCAATCTGTTCAGTAAATACTTTGGTTTCACACAAATTTGTTTCCATGCGGATTGGGCCTGATTGTGTCCAGCTGTCCCCCATTACCTCTTGTATAAAGAGTCTGCGTGTCCTTTTCTCTTGTGTCAGAGTGTCTTCGTCCTGTCGTGTGTCTCCAGCCTTGGTCAGTCATTTAATTTCAGTTTTTTCACAGCCTTGTTTTGTTTCCACGTTTCGAGTGATTTTCAGTTGGTAAGTTTTGTCTCCCTGAGTTAAATACATTTTAGAGTTTTTTTGATTCCTTGTCTTGGTGAGTGATTTTGTGTTTGATTTATTACTTTATCAAATTGTTAAGTTTTATAATTGTATTTTTCCTCTTTGAGAGTGTTTGTTAAATGTTCATAGTATTTAAGAGTTCTTCTCAAAACGTCCTCTCTTTTTTTCTGTTTAATATTTCATAGTTCAGATGAGTTTTGTTTCCTCATTTCTGGAGTGACCTTTTATTTCTCTGTTTAATAGCTTGTTTGCAGTTCTTGAGAATTTGTGAATAAAGTTGATTTATTGTATACCCTGCATCTGAGTCCTCATTCCTGACACTAATCAAATGAGATAATCAGAAATCGAGTTTATCAGTATATTGCTGACTTTTTATTACATTTCAGAGTTAATTGGTCACGGCTCAACGTCATTTATGTTCAGTTAAATGGAAAGATCCTTTGATATGAATAAAAGTGAAAAAGCAAAGGAATTATTGTGGTTGCATTTATCAAAATATCAGACAATTTGTAGGTTAGGAATATAAACACCACTGTAAGCAATTATGGGAGCATTAAATATTCCGTGTTAAATAGTGTTGTATTAAAACTCTGCCTTAAAATTTCCAAGTATTTTAATACTTTGAAGTGTACCAGTTTTAAATGTTATATACTTAAACACCCTGATTTAACAAAAGCACCAGGAGCAATCGGTTTCCTGATTTTTTTTTTTTTCAAAGTAAAATGAACTTATTGACTTATTAGACCATGGTATAGTATGATGAGCTGTCATCATGTGCATTAACGCCTTTGACTGCAAAATTAAAAAAAAAAAAAAAAAAGTGCCTTAAAGTGTCTACGTGCCCAAATGAAGTAAAATTTTTGATTACAAAGTAAATAAAATATATAACAGCACAAGAGGAACATGTATCAGATGTGGAAAATGTACTTTGTATTTGTTATTTTTAAATTGTATTTATTACATTGTGTAAAAGAGATGAATCACTGTCAGTAATAAAACAGTGCGTTAGTTTAATCCTTGTGGGGAAACAAATGGACAAGAATTTATGAGGAGCAGAAAAAACAAAACCTAGGATTACATGTGGAAAATGAAATGTAAATGGCATATGCAGTGTACTGATTATATATGCCTCCCTGCGCTCTTAATAATGTAGACATAAGAGAAAGATACTGCCAGAGGTTGCAGAATCAGTATAAATTCTGTACACTATTACACAGATGACTAAAGTGGGCACCAATCCTGTGTTTCTGAGACGTGTGCAGTGGATGCACACCACTGCTGAGGCAGCACTTTATACATGTACTTAACTGATGTGTACGCTCTATTCACCAACAAAATGGCCATGCACATATAATTTACATTTCATCCTGTCAGCTCGAATGACAGCTGGCATGTTAATGCTGGTTTAACCTTTGTTTCTAGCAACTGTGTGTGAAAAATCAGAGGAAGTAACTGTCAGCTACACACTGGATTTACTCTACTTGATCTTTTCATGTGTCCACAACCATAATAATAATTAAAGCATTGGTCTGGACCTCACACTCCACCTGTGTTCCGCCTCCCATGCCACCACACGTTACTTGTCACTTTCCCCTCCACCGATTGTTACTGTTTGTTTGTTTTGTTATTTAATATTTAGCAATTTTTTCTGCAATTTAATTTTTTTAAATATTTTTTGCTTTTATTTAGAAAACCCTACTCTGTATGTGTCTGTGTTTGTTTATGTAAGAGAAATGTGGAGAGAATATGTTTTAATCGGTTAATTCTACTCATAATTTGGCATTTTTCATGAAGCTTTTATTTTGAAAATCCTACTCCGTGTGTGTCTGTGTGCATGTGTATCTGGGTATGAGAAATGGAGAGAATATGTTTTGATCAGTTCTTACATTTTACTCTATTTTTAGTGCATTTTGAGGACATTTATGTATGTTTTAGTGGATTTTACTCTATCATGAATTTATTTCATCTGTCAACCCTGCCCATCAAAGTCAGCGGGCAGGGGGTTAAGGTGAATCTAGTCAAATCCACTCCATTGGGAGTTTCAGAGCAAGAGTCTAGATCAGGGGTGTCAAACTCATTTCAGATCAGGGGCCACATTCAACTAAATTTGACCTGAAGTGGGCCGACACCCCCCCCCCCCCCCCCCATAATATATACCAAACTTTTACCTCTGTTTTGGAGCGAAAAAAATAAAATTGTATCATGAAAACAAACAATATTAGCCTTTAGTTTCTCATTTACACACATGCATTCTCATTTACAGATCACAGTGGATCTACAGATACACAAAATACTTAGTAATCTGTGAAATATTATTAAAATTGTACTTACTGATACTTCTCTTAAGACATTTGCAGTATTTCATATTTGTTCTGATTATTGAGATTTTTTTGGGTGAAATTGCACTTTGTTTTAGTGTCACTAAATGAAAAAAAATTACATTTACAAAGAGGATTTTTTTTTTACTTGTGAATATAGGTTGTGGACCATAAACTAAAATGATTTATGTCTTAGTGTAATTTTTGCATTTCATAAATTCATCCACAGGGCCGGATTGGACCCTTGGGCGGGCCGGATTTGGCCCCCGGGCCACATGTTTGACACCTGTGGTCTAGATCTTTAGCAGTTGTCAACAAAATTTTGTTTCCTAAACTATCCAAACAAACATAGAAGTCGACATAATTAATTAATTAATTTGTAAAATAACAATATATGTTTTTTTTTATTTCAAATAAAGTGGTATTTTAATGAATCAATTACATTTAATTAATTACTTAGTGGTGTATTTATTTTGGCACTTTTATTCCTCCACATTTTGCAGTTATCTGCTCCACTAGTAACCCACCCTGTCTCATTAACTCTCATTAAGCAGCAGACCTTCACCTGCGCGCTCACTCTGATGACGTCATTCACACAGGTGACACTAATTAAGGTATTTCATGTGGCGGGAAAACTGGGCGGATATGTAGGCTTTGTCGGAGTTAGATTCACATTTGTGGAGTTGGTTAAAGGGGACACGTTTCAGACAGGAGCTCGTTGTATTTGTAACTCCAGCACTTTGTTGGAAAGAAGAAGAAGAAGGAGAAGGGGAAGGAGACGACGATGAAGGAGGAGGAGGAGGAGGAGGACTGCACAGGAACATTTGGTGTGTTTTTAAAACTGCTACTTTACCAAAAACCAAAAGAAGAAGCAGAGGCAAAACTTCAATGGGAAATTCAGTGTGTTTGTAAAACCACTGCTTTGCCTAAAAGCAGCAGCAGCAGAAGAAAAACTGCTTTATTGTGCATGAAAACTGGAACTCGGGCCGTTTGGAAACACCTGCGCGAGGAGGAGCTGCGTTGGATGGATGCGCGAGACAGAGCGGAATGTAAAGTTTGTTTGTTTTTAACACATTTAAACCTGCTCTAATATGCAGTTGAAGTATCTAATAGTGATTGTTTCTTCTTACAGCTATTTCTCCGAGGTCAAGACGTAGCAGTTCATCTCATAGTGAGAAGCTGGTTTGGTGTTTTGGTGGTGGTTGTGGTGGTGGGCGCGCGCTCCGGGTCTCCACAGTTGGCCCGTGTGCGTAATGGTAGTTTAGTGCAGGGTTAGTTAAATGTCTTCTGGCTGTGGTTTTTCTTGTTGCATATAGGCTATATATATCACAGTACAGATGGTATTTCAGTAGAATTGTCAGTTCTTCTAGCAGAGATACTAATCAGTCTCCCCTGGGAGAGATGACAATCCAATATCTACCAGGGTTAGTGTTAGGGTTAGGGTTAGGGTTAGGCTTCCTAGTAGAGGTTGCGATAGTTAAATCTCTTAGGGGAGGTTGTGATTGGCATCTCTACTAGAAGAATTGCCAAGTCTACTGAATTTCCATCTCTACTGTGACATGTATATAATTTAGGGCCTTTTGTGTGTTAGGGTTTGGGCACATTTCTTTTTTTCAGGTTGACAACAGTCAGGTATGTGGTGGTTTTATTTCTGGCTGATATGCCATGACAAACATACATAGATTTATTATATTTATGAAGCTCAGTTAGGTCTAGTCTATTTCCTGGTTTTCTATGTTGAGCCTACATGTTTGTAGAGTTTAACTGGACTGGTTCCTTGTCTTTAGTTAAACTGAGCTTCATATTAAACTGCACACATGCACATTTACATCTCCGCTTTTTTATTTTTCTTATAGCTATAGGAGGGGCAGCAAGTGCTTGTTTTTTGGTCACTGTCCGACGACTCCTACATGCGTACATTACTGACACACTTTGGCATAGTACACTTACTAGTTAATAATGTAAACTATAACTGTGAATGTATTTATATTAAACTGAGTTAAATGTTCAGCTAAATACACTTCCATGGATGACGTTTATTTGCTGCCCTTAATGTTTAGTTATTTTCCCATTGCACCTACACATGTTAAAACTGTTGTTGGAGTTGGTCTGGTGTATTTACTGGGTTTCATCTGATTTGAATGGTCTAATTCTTGTCAGATGGTACTGATAGAATATTGTTTCTGTGACGGGACTGGATACTGGTTCCAGTTTGACCCGGTAAAAATAGGTTTTGGTCATGAGTGATGTGACTATTTATCTGTGGTGACATTTCAACTCTTTCACTCGTGGTGTTTCTTTACACACACAGACATGTACACGTACATACTTCTATTTCAGGTGAAGACCTGCAGGTATGTGGTTGGTTTAATTATATCTAATTATATCTGTCATGACACTGACATGTTCATATTAATCAAGATGTTTCTGAAGCTCTGTGTTCCATAATTTGGTCTAGTGTGTTGACTGGACTCAGTCCATCAGGTTAAATCTGGTGGAATATAATACTGATTGTATTTAAAGTTCAGTTTTTACCAAATGAAAATGAGCTTCATATTCATCTGTGCACACATGCATTTGACCTTCTCTTCAGTTTCATTCTTTATTGGCTGTTGCCATGATTGCTACACATGTCGAACATAGTTATGAAGCTCAGTTTGGTCTAGTATATGTACTGGTTTTAGTCTGTGTGACGGTGGTTTGACTAGTTTTGTTGATGCAGATTGTGTTGGAGTTTACTGACTGGTTCAGATGTATAGTCGATTCCAAACTGGGCTTCATATGAAACTGCATACATGAACACTTGTATCTCTTTATTTTTCATATAATGTATTTGCTTTGTTTTTCATGTTTGTGCTTTTTTATTTTTCATATAATGTATTTGCTTTGTTTTTCATGTTTGTGCTTTTTTATTTTTCATATAATGTATTTGCTTTGTTTTTCATGTTTGTGCTTTTTTTATTTTTCATATGATGTATGAACATAAATGAAGGGCAGCGATTAGGTCAATGGTTGTTGTGCGATTTCTAACTTAACCCCACCTAAGCCATAATGGGTTCAGTTGCGTATTAAACTGCACACACATTTACGTGAAGTTTGCTGCGTTTATTCTCGTCAATCGCTGCCTTTTGTTAATGTTGGTTGTTTTGGCTGCTGTTGCCATGACACCTTTACATGTTGACATTTGTTTAGACTTGAATTCTTGGTTTCTCAGCTCCTCGTAGGACTGTAGTGTTTCGCCGTGTGAGTAAAGGATCCAAAACCATCCGTCTTGTCTCATGGTGAACAGTTGTTGTAGAGTTTTAGCTCTGGCATTGGTTGTTTATAAAGTAATTAAGTTTAATCTGGTTTATTTTTTGTCACACTTGCAGACTGGTGTGAATGGTTCTATTTGTCAGATGAACAGGTGGGTGGAGTTTACTTTCTGACTTCAACCAGGTGATTGGCCACTGTTGCCATGATGCCGGCACATGTTCAGATGGCCAGTTGTAGTTGATAGAACTGTAGTTTGGATAGTTGTTAACATTTGGGTCAGTCTGGATGGATGGTTTTGGTCAACCACAGGACTACTTGTCTTGCATTGGGTGCAATTTTTCAGTTGCACCCTTTTGTAGTTTAATAAAATGACCTTAATATTTGTTTGCACACTTGTGTAAAATGTATTTGTAGTTTCCCAGCATGCCTTGCCTCATAGTTTTGTAATGACTATTTGTAACCAATTTCCATAAACTTGATCTGACTAAAAAAAAATTACTGAAAAAAACAACCCCTAAACATGAATAAGCCTGGTTCATTATTGCACTTCAACTCTAATTTCTTTCAATAAAGGTCTTCTCTGGACCCCCTAAGAGCTCCTTTTTAATAAAGGTCTTCTCTGGACCCTCAGGTCTTCTTTCAATAAAGGTCTTCTCTAGACCCCCTCGATCTTTTTCTCTTTGAAACTGTTTTCCTTCAGCAATTTTAAATGTTCTGTAACCAAAAAATTAACTTGTGATGGTCAGTTGAGATGTTTTGTATAGTTCTCTGGTGTAAAGTCTTCCTGTATTTGTATATTTTTCCATTACAACTTTAGTATGAGTTTAATATGGTCACTTTGTATTTTACAGTGTAACTATTTAACTTAAGTTGGAGCCAAAAAAACTTGTGTTAATTGTGATTTAAATGTTAATTTATTTAAAATTGTATGGAAAGTTTTCATTAAGTTCTTGATGTGCTGTTAACTGCAGGTTTATATTGTTGCATGGTTGTTAACCTGGTTTACTGGGCCGTCTGTCCACTGGGTTGTTTCTCTGGTTTTGTCTGTCACTTTGTTGTTGTTTTTTTGTTTCTGGTTCGTTTTGTGTGGGAGTGTCTGTTTGGTTGGGTGGTCTGTATGGGTCACTGGTTTGGGTGGTTTAATCCCCCTCCATTTTTTTTTAATCTGATAATACAGGAACAAATTTCCATTTTTCTTCAGTCCAAAAGGTTCTTGGTCTGAACTAAATGGAGGTTTTGTCTCTATCAGGTTAATGAAATGTTGCTTACTCATTGTCTGCGTGTCCCCCCCCCACCCCTTGGGTTTGGGTCACTCCCCCCCCCTCTTTCGTAGTGTTAACCATCTCAAAGGCAGTTTGTGGGGTCTGTGGCACACTTAAGCATGTTTTGGTGGATATCTCTATGTATCATTGGTTTTGTGTCAACCTCACCCATCAAATACTGTCACCTGTTTGAGGAGCTGCATTAGATGATGGAGCAGAAGGTAAATGGTTTTTATATTTCACACTTAAATTTGCTGTAATATGTAGTTGAAGTGTCTAATAGTGATTTGTTTCTTCCAGCGGTTTCTCAGAGGTCAAGATGTAGCAGTTCATCTCATAGTAAGGAGCTGGTTTGGCTTTTTTGGTGGTGGGCTCGTGCTCTGCATCTCCACAGTTGGCCCATGTGCGTAATTGTAATTAAGTACAGGGTTAGTTAAATGTCTTCTGGCTGGTTTTTCTTGTTGCATATAGGCTATATATATCACAGTACAGATGGTATTTCAGTAGAATTGTCAGTTCTTCTAGCAGAGATACTAATCAGTCTCCGCTGGGAGAGATGACAATCCAATATCTACCAGGGTTAGGGTTTGCGTTAGGGTTAGGGTTAGGCTTCCTAGTAGAGGTTGTGATAGTTAAATCTCTTAGGGGAGATTGTGATTGGCATCTCTACTAGGAGAATTGCCAACTCTACTGAATTTCCATCTCTACTGTGACATGTATATAATTTAGGGCCTTTTGTGTGTTAGGGTTTGGGCACATTTCTTTTTTTCAGGTCAACAGGTATGTGGTGGTTTTATTACTGGCTGCTGTGCCATGAAAAATATACTTATATTTATGAAGCTCAGTCCATGGTGACATTTACACTCTTTCACTAGTGGTGTTTCTTTACACGCACAGACACGTACACATACATACTTCTATTTAAGGTGAACACCAACAGGTATGTTTTCTGTTCTATTTACTGTTATGACACTGACATATGTTCATATTAATAAAGATGTTTCTGAAGCTCTGTTGGTCTATGTTGACTGGTTTCAGTCATCTGGTTAAATCTGGTGGAATATAATACGAATTATATTTAAAGTACATTTTTTTTATTTTAGGTTCAGTTTTTACTTGATGAAAGTGAGCTTCATATTCATCTCCGCACACATGCACTTTTTTCCTCTTCTGTTTCATTCTTTATTTGCCATAGTTGCAATGACTGCTACATGGTTATGAAGCTTCAGCAATTTTTAATGTTTTGTAACCAAAAAATTAACTTGTGATCGGTTCAGATATGTTTTATATAGTTCTCTGGTGTAAAGTCTTCCTATATTTTTTTTTCCATTACAACTTTAGTATGACTTTGAATCTTGTTGTCATTTGTAATTTACACAATGTGTAACTATTTAACTTGACTTGGAGCCAAAAAACTTCTAATAATTGTGATTTAAATGTGTCATTTAGTTAAAATTGTATGAAAGTTTTCATTGTTTAGTTCTTGCTGTGCTGTTAACTGCAGGTTTGTATTGTAGCATGGTTGTTAACCCCAGTGCTGGGTTTATACCTGGTTTACTGGGCTGTCTGTCCACTGGGTTGTTTCTCTGGTTTTGTCTGTCACTTGTCGTTTTTTTTTTTTGTTTCTGGTTCGTTTTGTGTGAGAGTGTCTATTTGGTTGGGTGGTCTGTATGGGTCACTGGTTTGGGTGGTTTAATCCCCCTCCATTTTGTTTTAATCTGATAATACAGGAACAAATTTCCATTTTTCTTCAGTCCAAAAGGTTCTTGGTCTGAACTAAATGGAGGTTTTGTCTCTATCAGGTTAATGAAATGTTGCTTACTCATTGTCTGCGTGTCCCCCCCCCCACCCCTTGGGTTTGGGTCACTCCCCCCCCCTCTTTCGTAGTGTTAACCATCTCAAAGGCAGTTTGTGGGGTCTGTGGCACACTTAAGCATGTTTTGGTGGATATCTCTATGTATCATTGGTTTTGTGTCAACCTCACCCATCAAACACTGTCACCTGTTTGAGGAGCTGCATTAGATGATGGAGCAGAAGGTAAATGGTTTTTATATTTCACACTTAAATTTGCAGTAATATGTAGTTGAAGTGTCTAATAGTGATTTGTTTCTTCCAGCTGTTTGTCCGAGGTCAAGATGTAGCAGTTCATCTCATAGTAAGGAGCTGGTTTGGCTTTTTTGGTGGTGGGCTCGTGCTCTGCATCTCCACAGTTGGCCCGTGTGCGTAATGGTACTTTAGTGCAGGGTTAGTTAAATGTCTTCTGGCTGTGGTTTTTCTTGTTGCATATAGGCTATATATATATCACAGTACAGATGGTATTTCAGTAGAATTGTCAGTTCTTCTAGCAGAGATACTAATCACAGTCTCCCCTGGGAGAGATGACAATCCAATATCTACCAAGGTTAGGGTTTGCGTTAGGGTTAGGGTTAGGCTTCCTAGTAGAGGTTGCGATAGTTAAAGCTCTTAAGGGAGGTTGTGATTGGCATCTCTACTAGGAGAATTGCCAACTCTACTGAATTTCCATCTCTACTGTGACATGTATATAATTTAGGGCCTTTTGTGTGTTAGGGTTTGGGCACATTTCTTTTTTTCAGGTCAACAGGTATGTGGTGGTTTTATTACTGGCTGCTGTGCCATGAAAAATATACTTATATTTATGAAGCTCAGTCCATGGTGACATTTACACTCTTTCACTAGTGGTGTTTCTTTACACGCACAGACATGTACACATACATACTTCTATTTCAGGTGAACTCCAACAGGTATGTGTTCTGTTATATTTACTGTTATGACACTGATGTATGTTCATATTAATAAAGACGTTTCTGAAGCTCTGTTCCATAACTTGGTCTGTGGTGGGTTGTTTCTCTGGTTTTGTCTGTCATTTTGTTTTTGTCAGTTTTCTTTCTGGTTCATGTTTTGTCTGTCTTCCTGGGTCTGTGGTTTGTGTGTCACTGGTTTGGGTGGGTGGTCCCTGTAGTGTGTGTGAGTCACTTGTTTGGGTGAGTTGACCCCCCCTCATTATTTTCTTTTAACCAGATTCATAAAATAACAAATTCTCTTCTTGTGCCCAGCAGGTTCTTGGTCTGGACTAAATTGAGGTTCCCCCCCCATTTCAAAACCCCTGCATTAAATCACATGTGACTGAAAACAGACAGAAATAACTTTAGTATAATCCCCTTTAAAATTTGTTCCCTCTGGCTATGTTCAGAATGCAGGACTCTGCTTTTTGGGTGTAATATGATTTTCTTTTTTTCCCCCAAGTCAGATTCCATCTTGGATTCTACTTATCAGTGGTCTGGACTGAATGTGATCCTGAAGTGACCCACATGGATTAAAAAGTTCCTGATGGAATAGATGCCCATGCTGATGCGGTTTACAAAAATGCCTCGTACCTCGCCACTTTTCATTAAAGTTTTGATATTAAATACTTAATGCCCTTTGTAAAACTAAGCCCAAGTGCCTTCTCCAAAAAAAGACTAAATATCATTTGCCTAAACTCGACAATTGTTGGACATCCTGCTCTGTGAGACCCAAGTTAGTCCTTAATGCTGCCTTATGCTAGGTTTCCTGAGTGTACGCTGCCAACTAATTGCCTGTAACACGACTGCCAAATTCCTGAGGTTGTAAATAATCCACTGATGCAAGTTGCACTTCCTGCCCCAGGGTCCATCAGGCTTCTGGCTCTTTCTGGTTAACGATGACCTCTTATTTGACCAAGTGGGTCTGAATGTTGGGTTTTCAGCTCAGGGTTGTAATTTGGCTGAGATTGTCTTGTGCAATGTTTATTTGTCTGCTTCTTCAATCCTGTACAGGGTTGGACTGACCTACATAATATCCTTACGTAGGCCAGCTCACCTTGGTCAATTCCTTTGAAACTTTTTTTTTAGACAAAAACAAACTTAAAGTAATTTCTTTGTGTCCTCTGTCAAATAGGTTGGACCCCTTTGGGCCTTTAAAACCATCTACTTGTACCACTGTCTACCAACAATATCCATTACAGGATGGCTTTGACTGTACAGTATAGTGATGCGGTGCCTTACTTCAATGTTGTCTGATCAGAGTTGCTGAAAAACTCACCAATTGTGTTGCATCCTTTCTGAAAGTTTAAGTAGACCACCAAGGACTGAAATTCCTGAACTGACCATGACATTATGGGCTGTAATATGGACTAATGTACAAAGTTATTTACTGCTCTATTATGTTTTGTAAGCTGGTAGGACATTGACGAATGTCTTATCAGTGGATGCAGGGTTAATCAGTTTAGTATCTCTGGGAACATCTGTGGAGGTGATGCTGAAGTACTTGTACTGGGTAAACTATTCCAGGTCCTTCATAATGGAAATGAAGACCAATTTGAGCCAGTATCGTGTAGTGGAATCGTGGCGCATGCCTACCACTGTCTACCACACCTACCCTAACCCACTTTCAACCACTGCTTGTAACTCTGTCCACCACTCATACCACCTTTACCACTCTTAACACCTTTCCATTATGTGGTACGGCTCGGCCTTTGGGATTTTCCATTAAAAAAAAGGACCTGTAACCAAATACCTAGTTGTAGTGTTTTGGCATAGTCACCACCCAGGTTTCCAGTGAAACTGAAAGGTTGACTTAGACAACTGCCCAACCTGAGGTTCCAGAGTTTGTGACCCGCTGTACAAAGCATGGAGAACGTTGACAAATGGATTCGCACATTAATCCACATGACGGCCCATAATGCTATGCCACGTCAATTGAGGAAATTCATTCCTTGGTAGATTTAAACTTCCAGATGGGACGCAACACAATTGGTGGCTTTATCAGAAAGTCTGTGCAGAAAACGTGGAAGTAATGTGCCACATTGCTATGACAACCAGGTAGTGTAGTCAACTATCCTATAATGGATAAGTGTTAGACGGTGGCACAAGTAGTGTTTTTTTTTTTTTTTTTTTTTTTTTTTTCTCTTTCTTATGGCACAAGTCAATTGAGTATTTGACAAAGGATATAAAGTACTTATATTTGGTTTTTCTGCCTCCTGTATCAAAAAACAAGAGTTTAAGGACCATGGTGAGATGGCTTACTTAAAGTAAGGCTATGTGGATTAGGTCAACCCTGTACAAGGTTGTAGAAGTTGACCACATACCACTACAGAAAACTATTGCAGCCAAATCGCAACTAAACTTTAAATGATCAGACTATTTGTTGCTTGCTCCAGTCTGTGTTCAACCTTCACTTGAGTGTGATTTGGCAAACATGTAAACTTAAGTTATTTTTTTTTTTTTTTCTCATGATGTACCTTCCCTGACATCCTGAGTTACTAGAGTGGTGCACTGGGCACCACTCTAGTAATTGTTCTAAAGGGAAGAAAGTTGTCAGAGATGGTTAAAAAAAAAACAAAAAAAAAAACACAAAAACCCCCTCCTCCCTCAGTATTTTTGCCTCATATTTTGTAGGGAATTATTTTGTTAAATGGCAAATCTATTTCTAGTGACATCAGACCATATAAATTGTAATGGACAATACCCTGTCCTTTTTCTACTTAAAAGGCCAGGGTACAGAACATGTGAATAAGTTTTTGCGGTGCCAGCCATAATGGTGGTACCTTGGCTCTTGGGGTGGTTCTTGGTTTTGTTTCACCATGTGGGTCTGGATGTCATGTTTTCAGCTTTTCTTAGGATTCAATTGCAGTTGTTGGACAGCATATGGGTAGTGGTATATGGCTGGGTCTGATGGTCCTGTACAGGGTTGGCCTGGCTCACATACTGACCTTTGTTAAGGTGGCCAGCTCACCTTGGCCATTTCTGTTTTGTTGAATCTCACCTGTATCCAAAACAAATGCCCAAGATTACAAAAGTAAAATGAATCACTAGAAATGTAAATCCTCATAGTGTAAAAAGTTAGACCCCTTTGAGCAACAAAAAGTCTCCCACATTTCCATTACCAGATAGTACTGACTGTACAGTGCCTGCTCGTCATAGTTGATTGGCACAATACTTTAATGTTGTCTGGTCAACAAGTTGCTGATAAATTCACTTGTTGGGTTCTCGTCTGAGGTTTTTGTCAGCCAAAACACAATTTCCTAAGACGAACCATTGTGTGCGAACAGTAGTCATGTGGATTAGTGTACTGCTATACTTGTGGTCAAATTCCACGTGATCTTGTAAGCAGCAGGTCACAATGATTCTGTCCAGTCGGTGTCTGCAGGTTCAGATGGGACATTTTAGGATCTTTGGAACCTCTGTAGAAGTGATGCCGAGAAATTAGTACCATGTACCAGATTCCAGGTCCTTTTGTAATGGAAGTGCTAAAACACAGAACCAAACCTCTACCATATAGTGGAACTATGGCATACGTACCACCATTTCTACCCCTGCTTGCAGCACTCTGTCCCCCACTTCTTGCAGCACTCTGTCCCCCACTTTTTGCAGCACTCTGTCCACCTCTATTGTCATGTTTCCACTATGATACTGACTCAACTTGGCCTCTTCACACTCGCATTACAAAAAGGTCTGTAATCTGGTGCCTGGAAGTAGTTTTGTGGTATTGCCTCCACACCATTTCAAAGTGATACTAAAACATGATTAATGAACCCTCAAGACACTGATCAGACGGTTGTTTCTGACTTGCCAACTTACAAAGTAAAGTTGGGGAAGTTGATGAAAGTAGAGGCACATTGATCTATGTGACCCATAACGCACAATGGACAGTCCAGGAGATTCACTATTTTGTAAACACAAAAACTTGGACAATGCAACACGAGACAAGCGAGTATTGGAAACTACTTGAGCAGATGATGCAGAAGTAAAACACCACATCGCAATGACAAGGTGGTACTGAGAAGGCAGTACTATCCTGTGACGGGATGTGCTTGATAGTCGAGCTGGGAAAGCAGCACACATACTATGTTCTCTACCACCATCTAATGAGACATAGACATACCTGATTATCAGTGTGACTGTATTCCATCCAAATGTACTTTTTTTTTTTTTTTTTTTCAAACTTGAAACACTGGAACTTCCACAGCCCCATCCTCACACTTCCAGAATATTGGCATGCACAACGCTTATTCACACGCACTGTACAGAAGCTGTTTGAGTATTGAAGTTTTCTTGTTCAAGCACCGGGCACTTCTGGGGGGAGAATTTGCCCCTTTTTTTTTTCTTTTTTTTTTTTACATTTTGTGAAACGTTTTTTAGGCCATATCTCCTTCCAAATTGTTTGCACTATTTTTTTTTTTTCCCCTAACATACCATCAATTTGTTTTATAGCTTGTTTCTGTTAATCATACATTGTGCTCACCTAGTTAGTAAATTATGACTGACCCAGGCTAAAATTGTTGGATTACATGCAGGTCAATTAGCCCACACTATCCTGCATTCTGAACATTGGACTCATTCCCTTTTTAGCCCAAGCCTGCATCCTTAGCAGCTCAATTTAAATATTGATCTATCAAGGTTGACAGCCTGGCATTCCTGCAGTTTGAACACAACTGGAACTTTTTTAAATGACTATGCCCAGGCAACCAGCTATTTAAAATTTGACCATACTTCTGGTACCCTGCCCCATACAATTGCGCCATAGTGATTTAATGGATAGAATTGGTGTATGTGCTGTCTTGTCTCTTAACAGTGCTGTGGCCCCCCCCCTCCCTTGGCTCCCTTGGAGGACCCGGGTATGTTTTCGGTGAGTTTCGGCACATTTCATTGTCAATTGTCCATCCACAAATGTTTTTTTTTTTTTCGTCCTTTGTCTTGTCCCCTGCTTAATTTTTCCTAATTTCTTTCTGTTCTTCCCTTAATTTTCTTCACCTTTTTCCCTCAAATTGATCCTTCATCTTGCTTTTCTTTGTCCTTTTCAGGAAGTCATGGCAGGGGGACAGAAAGCTTATCGTCCAACACAACAACCTGATGGAAAAAGTCAGTTTAGACCATGGGTGCCCAGTCCTCGTCCTAGAGAGCTACTATCCTGCAGGTTTTGGATGTATCCCTCTTCAACACCTGAAGCAAATGATAAACCTTTCATCAAGCTCTGCAGAAGACTGACCATCGGGTATGTTGGATGAGACCTATATCTGGATCATTAGTTTAGACTGGGGCTGGAGGGTTTACTCTTGACAAACCTGTCAGTCTACAGGGGGAGGGTGTTCCAACCCCAGTGCCAGCTTTAGTCTGATTTTCTGAACTCTTCCCTCCTCCTTCTCACAGGTGACCAATTGGCTCTTCCTGTCCTACCAGTTTCTGGGTGTCGTCTCAACATTCCGCCCTCCTCACGGCATCAGAACCACCTTGGCGAACTATAGAAGATTAAAATCCTGATGTTACTGACCGCATAAGACTGACTTGATTTGTAAACCATTGACTAATAAATGACATGTATTTACTTGTATCCTTGTGTTGGTTTTTTTTCTTTGTCCAGACTGAGTATATGAGTTAGTCATGGTCAACTTTGCTCCAGTCTTCTTCCTAACCTAACCACACAGTCAGTCAAATGACCGGATCAGCTGTTCAGCATGTAAATGGTTTGGATTCTCTTCCTCATGGTCGGATGGTTCTCGATGTGTGACTATCCAGTGTTCTCTGAAACCACTCCCTGTTAAAGCCTTAAAAGTTTTTGGTCAAGTCTCAACCCAGGAAACTGACCAACTCGGTCTGGCATGAAGATCTGCCTTCTGCAGTTTCTGTGGATCTGTCTGGATCCCCCTGCCCGTCTGAAGTCTTAAAAATTACTCCTGCCAATACTTTTTTTTTTTTTTTTTGGATGAATTTTTGCTTTTGTGAGTGGTACAAGTGAAGGAATAATGCATACTTGGAGGAAAAACTCTTTCAGGAGTATGTTTAGTAGATTTCCAAAAATATAAAATTATTCCTACCCTAGGTTACCCAGTCCTTGGTCTCTTCTTCATGGTCGTCACCTTTGTGGATGGTTCCTCAAAGTGTCAAGTCAGTCTGTCTCCTGTGGGGTTCCTTCCTTCACTTCCTGGACCAAAACCTCCAGCTGGCTCCCTTTGGATGATCTTCAGCTCCTTCACACATTCTCAAACATGTGGCCTGGGGGCCAAATGCAACATGCCAAAGGTTCAGATTGGGCAAATGGGATGAATTTATAAATTGCAGAAATTCCAGAGTCAAGGCTGTGGAACTCCATTTTAGTTCAGGTTCCACAAACAGACCAGTATGATATACAGCAGACATGTCCAAACTATTCCACAAAGGGTCTGTGTGGCTGCGGGTTTTTGTTCGCCGCAGCAGCACTGACGTGACTTGATTAACTGATCGGTCTTCAGTGTATTGGTCAAACTGTGGACTCTTGGATGGTTGTAATAAAAGCCTATAGCCACACCAGCCCTTTGTGGAATAGTTTGGACATGTGTGATCTAGTCAAAAGCATAAAAGCCTCCATTTTCTTATTGGTTTTATGTGAAAAAATCTTAGTACGCCAACAAAATGAAACTTAATATACAAACTATCCTCTAACAATAGAATGTTAACTTCAATGAATTTGAAAAACCTAAAGAAAATTAAGCAGTTGGAAGCATTTTCTGCTTCTGTTACTATATGAAGTGTTTAGTCTTTGTGCTTTATGGATTAGATCTACAAACAAGCTCAGTGCATAAAGTTGATTAATCAGAAATTACATCTGTTTTTGGAGAAGTTATGTCAATGTGTAATATGGCATAGTGATTGTTGGAAGTTAATTTGTTGCAGTTGATATTGCTGAATTACACAATTATGTGACATTTGTGATGTCAAGCTAAAGTTTTTTCAGACTGAGCACCGCTATCAGCCATGACTGCCAATCATAATACTTTTTCTGTACACAGCAAATATGCCAGTGTTAACACCCATGAAGTGTCTGTGTCCACACTATGCAGTGTAAAATTAACACACTTCAACGTGTTAAGGTGTTAACACTGTGTTGGTTTAACACTTTGTTGTTAAAAATAGAAACCACTTAACACTCCAGAGGTTACCATGGTGATGGTAATGGTTACACTGAATATTTAACACCTACATTGAATATTTAACACTCCAGATTTGCTGTGTACGACTGTGACATCTGAGAAACGCCTCAAGGAATGAACGTAGTTGTGGATAAGAAGAGGAAGCAGGAAAAAAAACTGAAGCTGTCAATGAGTGTGAATAGTGTGGGTAAGAAGCGTGGAGAAAAGGGTCACGACCACATTTAATGAGAAATGGCAAAAGCGTCACAGTTGGTTAACGTTTGAAGAAGAAAACAACAAAACGCTTTTGGCAAGACGTCTATATTTTCACTATGGAAAAATATTTTGCTGCTGTTGTGGAGAAACTCCTCAGTTTCATCCTAGAGCACAGGTGTTAAACATGCGGCCCGGGGGCCAAATGCGGCCCACCAAAGGTTCCAATCAGGCCCACAATGAAGATATTAAATGGTGTAAAAAGTATTTGAATTCAGGTTCTACATAAAGAATAATTAGATCTACATTGGGTCAGAGCAGTAAAATGATCAGAATTACCAATAATTAAAATAAAAACAGCTGCCAAACTCGGTTCAGCTTGGCTGACTTTACATAAAATATTGGAAATTTGCCATTCACTACCACACCGTTTGATATCTGAACATGTTCATATCCATCCTCATCTTTTCATTTTCATAATTAAATTTGTTTTTGTCTCGAGTTTGATTTTTACTGCTCACTAGATGAATGTAATTTCATTGCTTGGTTGTTTGGGTTTTTTTCCTCCATTTATGAAGGTGTATAGATTTACAGCTGAAAGACATTTGCTGTGTATAATACGTATGCAGTACTCATGCTTTAATATTTTACTGTGGATGTTCATTGAGATTAAGAGAGATTAACATACATCTCTAATGCAAATTAAAAACCTATAACGCGGGTCATTCCTAGTTCATATTCAAGACTGAAATGTTGATACTTTAAGCCGGTGACATGTAGTAAATGCATCTGTGTAATGCTTAGATTTATGTCACATGAATAGGGAAGCCTCGCAAAAAGCATATTATGATTAATATAAATTCACCTTATACTCTTAAAAACAGCTTTATTTTCTAATACAGAGTCACTTTTCTTCCTGATGCACACATTAACCCAGAAGGACCCAATGTTTTTCTCTGTATTTAACCTTCCTTAAGTGATTTATCATCATTTACTATGTCTTCTGTATTTTATTATTTTTTTCAGTGAAAATGAGGTATTTTCCGACATTAAATTTACAGATCCTGTAGATCAGGAGTATTAAACTCATGTTAGTTCAGCTCCATATTCAGCACAATATGATCTGAAAAGGGTCAGACCAGTGAAATGATTATTTGCAAGTGTATTTTTTGTGTATTTTATTGTATTTGTGGTGCATTTTACTGCATTTTGTTGTGTAACTTTGTGTATATTAGAGAATTTTTGCATACTTTAGTACAGGACTGTCAAAGTCATGTTAGTTCAGTTCCACATTCAGCACAATATGATCTGAAAAAGGTCAGAACAGTAAAATAATGGTGAAAAGAGTAAAATTACATTCTGATAATATTTACAACTACAATGTTTCCCTCAAAATGAGAAGAACATCAACTGGACACGTCTAGAGTTTGACAAGTATAATTTTACAAATACTCAGTCTAAATGTTTAGTGTATTTCGTAATTGAAATGTCAGTTGTTTTTCTTCAGAGTGGTGATAAGTACTCAGTTACTGTTGTTAACAGATAGGAAACTATATGTAGGCTCTAAAATGCCATCATGACCTTGAGTGACCTTAAAAGATAAAACCCATAGTCTCACATTTTCAGAAAATGTCCATTAAAAGCTAAAATGTCTGCAGGGGGCGGGGCTTGTTGCGCCCGGCACCACTTGTTTTGTTGTAGATTTCAGTTCCATCAAAAACAGTGGGGAAAAAAAAGGAAGAAATGGTCTTTTTCAGTAGTTATCATTAACATCCATCCAACTCCATGGCTTTTACTGGTCGATCAATTTAAAAAATGATGGTGTTAACACATATAGATCATATCTGATGATCAACAATGTTTTACACCATTAGTCACATGTATTGATCGGGTTAATGGATCAACACACATTAAATGGTTTAGATCAGTCACCAGGGGCTGTTTTGGTCTTTAATAATGTGCATTATGTAAAGACCTGCTGACTTTTTGGCACAGATAGGAACATAGCACAGACTACAGAAAGCCTATGGTCGATAAAATATGCTGTTTGACAAAAATATAAATTATGCAGACCAGCTTTCTGACTTTATCATGAATTTGATTACACACAGCACACATCTTCTTTGAGTGGTTTTCTTTGATGTAAAAGCTGCTAAGATCAGACGTCTCATGACATCATGCGACTCAACTGATGGTATGTTTCAGAAAATTGGAGTGTGTCTGTTTGAATGAAAGGGTATATGGAAGAGTGGACAGAGGCAGCAGACGGTGAAATAATGAAGGACTGATATCACTTCCTACTCTTGTGGAAACAGAACATGTCCGTCTCTTCCAATAACACAGAGTATAAATAAAGTTGAGACTCAGAACCCCAGAGGACTCTGCTTTTCTAATCCACCAAGATACGCCAGGATTATCAGAGCTGGGTGAACAATACACAGCAATGATTATCAAAAGCTGACAAGAAACATGACAAGAATCTACTGTTGAACTGCACACAACATTAAAACAGAAAGGTTTGGATCTTCACATGTTGACAGGTTCTGTTACATTATTAAAATGCACATACGAGCCTGAGTAAACCTGCACTGTAATAACTGCAATTTTATTTCACCCAACATTGGTTGAGTGAGATTATTATAATAACTGTGTGTGTATGTGTGTCCACAGAAACATATCATGCTATCACTAAATGAATACTTGAGATGTCTCTGTGGACACACACACACACACACACACACACACACACAGTTATTATATCACCATGAAATAACATGGACATATACATATGATGTGCATCAGATGCAATGATCCATTTGATCAAAGGTCAAGGTCACAATTAACTAAAAGGTCAAAATCACATTTTCAGTTATAACTCAAGAACAGAGGGTCACAGAAATTTCAGATTGGTACCAAACGATGCACAATGAAGATTTATACAATTTTCATAATTCATGTTATCACCTACGACCAATAGTTTTTCAGATCTTTGGAGGTCAAAGGTGGCATGTGGCCAAATTCACTTGTGTAACACTGTTTGTGTCAAACATAGACATATAACTTGATCAATACTGCATTTATTCTATTATTACACATACTTAGGCATATATACATGTAATGAAATTATCTATACGTAAAAAGGTCAAGGTCACATTTCATAGAAAGGTCAATATCACATTATTGGCTCTAATTCAAGAATTGGTTGTCATAGAAACTTAAGATTGGCACGGAATATTGGTAAGATAATTTCCCATTTGTTGGAAAAACAAATGCACACATATAGAAACATACAAACACACAATGGAGGTGAAAGTCTACAGTGAAGCAAAAGAACACTGGAAAAGCTGAAAGAATGAATAAATAAAATTTTAAAAATTATTTGAAAAAACAAAACAAGATGTATTTTTTTTCATCACTTATTTACTGTGTAATTCTGCTTCAGACAATGATCCCTGTATTTACAACAGTGTGTAGAATGTGTTCTATTGTCACAAACTGAACTGAACCATATTACTCACCTCTACCTGCACATGTATTCTAACTGCCTGTCTTCATTAATTTCAGAAAATGAAATCCACTGCTCTGCTCTCTACAGTCCAA
Organism: Siphamia tubifer; assembly: GCA_020466265.1. Lineage (NCBI taxonomy): Eukaryota > Metazoa > Chordata > Actinopteri > Kurtiformes > Apogonidae > Siphamia > Siphamia tubifer. The sequence continues at coordinate 50,020,713 of CM035791.1, read as the reverse complement.
CGATGACTGTAGAATTAAAAGTAAAAAAGGTGTGAACTAGCAACATTAAAAAAAATGAAAGAGAAAATATAATGCAAAGTTATTTATTCAAGATGATTTTTGGTTTTTACCGCATTTTTCTCTCACCACATATGTTTGTTTTTGTATGTTTTTTTTCCTCATAAAAACTAGGGTATTTTTTGACAGTAGTTTCACCTCTTCTTTCTACTCCTTCCTCCTCCCATTGTGATTCAGAACAGAGAAGCCATTGTCACTCCAGACCCCAGAGAAATCTTTGTGGATTCACTAAAATGCATGTTGCTGGTAATGGATCAGCTACACAAGAAGAACCATGATGTGAGCACAACATCCACAGATGGACAAACACTTGATATGTATTTTAGCTTCAGAAAACATGCAGTTCCTCCTGGCAAGACTGAAGTTTTCAGGTATTCCTTGCAGAACTAAAGAAGGATGATTTGATCCCCTGCCTTGGAAATGTGGCTAAGCAGTCACTGTTATTCAAAAGTGACACTAACGGCAGGAAGCCACTTGCTGGGAGTAAAGAGCGAGGTGTGAAATGTAAACAAGCCTTTAGTTGTCTTCTTTCAAGAGGCAGATCGGAGTTGGAAGTTATAGGTGCTGTAAAACCTAGTTCATTTTTGGCAAATCACTTTTGGTTAGGAAGTAAATAAAATTATATTTACATAGCACCCTTTATAGTACACTGGGTGCTTTACAGTAAAAACACAACGGGAATAAAATAAAACACAGTAAAAGATAAAACATTTAGAATAAATGACCTCGGCAACTGCAAAAACCAATGCTGTATAAAGTACAAGTGCATGGTCACCAGTAAATAAAAAACGATCAAATATCTGAGAGGGGGTACGTAAGGCTTATACTAACAAGGCTCATTATTATTATTAAGTCCATTATTAATTTGAATGGACTTAAGCCTTAAGTTGAAATACCAAGAACACATTAAATAAAGTTGAACTCTCTTCACTCATGTTACATTGATTTAAATAATAAACATGTCATGTAACTGACTGAGCTGGTTGTTGTTTTTTACAGTGTACACAATAAACATATCTTCAGTAAACTCTCCCATCCCTCTTCATTTCTAAGTCCAACATGTACACTCAGTAATATTTGGATTTTTGCAGCAAGCATGTGTCTTACAGCAGTGTCTATGGAGAAGGAGGAGGTTCACATCTTTGACCATGTTTCCTACACCACTAAAGCACATTAACATTGACTGGCTGCTTCTATGATGCTCTAACCGTCAACAGTCAAACTGTGGCTCTAAGCAATGGTTTTTCAACCATAATTACATTTGGCAATATCCATTTGTAATAACTTCAAAAGTGTGAGATGGCCAATTTCATTGTTGCACTGGAGTGTGAAGAGAAGTGTAATTCAGGGTGCTTTGACACATAGTCAAATTTAGCTTAGTCATCAGGTCTAATACAGAGGGAAAAAAATAAAAAGGGGAAGTGCAAAGGCTGAGGGTTAGAGCATGAAGCAACTGATAATGGAATAAAAGCTCATAATGTAATAATGAATAAATGTATTTTCAAATATATATATATAAGGGGTGTGACGAGACACTCTGGTCACAAGACGAGACATGAGATTGGCTTCACAAGATCAAGATGAGGCAAGATTTTAATAAAACTAAATTACAAATTATATGAATGTGGACAACACACCTTTATTTAACTGAGTTGCACATGGATTTTATAACTCTGTAAGCGTTAACTTTTAATTAACTTCTTTTTTTGAATGAACTTCTTCCTCTACAAATTGAAACAGAAATAAAATGTTAGAAAACTTAAAATAAAATATATAAAATAATATATTTCTCCTTTTTTCTAGATCAAATCTGGTGTTTTCTTAGCAGGTGCAGTTGTTGATTTGAGTACTGAGCTGTGGTGCTGCTGAAAATGTCTCTGCATTCTGCTCGTATTAACTGCGCTCTATGACATTGTTTGCATACAGACATGGTCCATGTTTTATCAGTCACTCTCTTGCCATTTATCATTTCTGCCTGGAACCCAAAATGCTGCCAAAACATACGATTTAAAAGTAGAGGGGGCGTTGTCAATAGCAAAGCCGGTGTTTTGTGTGTGTATATATATATACATATATATGTATAATATATACATATATATGTATAATATATAATATAAAGAAAAACATAAAACAATCTAGGTCAAAGTAGGAGTAGGAAGAAGCAAAGCTTTTTTTAATATATTCTTACCCCTTTTCAACTATTACCAAGTTTTAAGTTTATATAACATCATATAATATACAATGAGTTATACTGTGAGAAAATTTGCATTATCACCATTTTTTTCACCTTTTCTCACAGTATAAAACATTGTTACATCATGAGCTTGTCTTTCATTTTGAGCCGTTAGTACATTATCAGATGCTGCAGAGCAGAGTGACAGCTTTACTAATGGCAGAGCTGGATTCATTCCTTTTCTTTGGAGGTGTGCATCCGTCAATAATAATTCCTGGGGAAAAGGGGTGAATAAAGCAGGGATGCAGCAGTGGTGGAACACAAGAACAATGGCTGTTACTGGAAGAAACAGCAGTTATTTACATTGCATGGGCTGTAATCCATCATCTAAAGGTATTTAGCATGCAGTCATCCATCTATCTGGCACAGCATCCACATATGAGCGGCCGTGTTCTGGAGCCAACAGGATCAGTGCTGTTCTGATAAACACAAAGTGTGATCTTTTTTATTAGAGGTATGACTGAGCCCTTCCCCAGCTCTTTTGATTTTCTTCTTCTTCTCTGGGAACACATATAATCCATTCAGTTCAGTTCAGTGCATGCCTGCCTTTGTTTGTAACTCACTTATATGTCTGTTTTGTTCCCAGTGTGACTGGCGTCTCTTCATCTTCATCTTCTCGTCTTTCTCTACGTCTGATTATCTCTCTTCCTCTGCCTTTTTCCTAAGCCCCAGATGTGCTGTATCTCGGCTCAAAAGCATTTCCCTCTTATTGGGTACAATAAACAGTTGTTTGCAGTGTGGAATAACAAAGATTGTCACCATGGATACACTTCCAATCTGTGAGCGCTGAGTGGCCCTTCCTGAGTTCTAAAAGGAGCAATTATCTGATGACATCAAAGACAGGCGACCGCATTTAAAAAAAGCAAAGCCCCAGCCATTTAACAGACAGGTGGAGAAGGAAGAGCTCTCGTTGGCCTTTTTCACAGAATGACTGTCTGCATGCAACACGCCATCACCTCAGGGAGCCACAGACACTTATATAAACACAATCATTATGCTTGAATTGACCTGGACTTTGTGAAAAACAATCAGTGAGGACCATATCGCCAGTATATACTAGTAAAGCAAACCAGGACTGGGAGGTTTCCTGCTGATCTGTTTATTCATTCATTCATTTTCTAAACCTGCTTTATCCTCACTAGGGTCACAGGGGGTCACGCGGTTAGCCTATCCCTATTCATTCCATGTATGGGTCTAGTGGTGCTTCATAGTCAGGGGAGGCGGGGCTAAAAGGTTGTCTTTCAAATCCCTCTGTATACAATAGGACGGTGCTACAACCAATCAGTGTAATCTTTAGGATGAAGTTCACAGAGGAGTCTATAGAATGTTAGAAATGACTAAACAAAACAATGGATTATGGAGCTTAAAGGAACAGTTCACAATTTTTCACATGGATTTGTATAGAATCAGTGTCTTCACTCTGGTGCACCCACAGTGACTTATCCCTGTCGAGTTCTGGTCCGGTTTCAGTCAAAACGAAAGTAGTCCCGGCAGGATTCAAAAATAACATGTCTTTTCAAAACAATATATTTGAATGAGTGATTTATTTGCATAACAAAACTGTCACGGAACAAAAACTCACATCTAGTAATTGCTTGGAGCTATTTTCTGTCAATAGCAAACTACTTTCATCAGTTGTTTGGCAGTGTTTGCGGCTGCTACGTGCAGGCATTGATCAATATTTAGAGAAAGTAGCTCAAAGCAATTATGAGGTGTGAGTTTTTGTTCCGTGATGGTTTTGTTATGTAAATAAATCACTCATTCAAACACATATTGTTTTGAGAAGACAAAGGTCTTATTTTCATGATCCCAGGAAACCTGCCGGAACTACTTTGGCTAATATTGGATATAAATGAATCAAAGGATCAGAAACAGTTGAGGTGAATCCAAAAGTCAATATGAACCAAACATTATACGTCATCTTATAGAATTAACCCATAGCCCATGAAACCAATTAAATAGAATATTAATACGAAATGTAATTTATTCATTTTGAAGTCACGGCTTCAAAATATATAATTGCCTTTTTATTCAAATATTTAACACTGTCACAACATTTTAAATAAAAATGAAACATAATCAACAGTGCAGGCATGAGGCTTCTTTATGTTGTGTTGAATTATTTATGACATTAGTATGAAACATGAAACATAAATGGATTAATGTGCAGTTGATTGACTGATTTAGTTATTTTTTTTCTTTCACAATAAATTGGTCCATTGGGTGCTGTTGCTTTTATTTGGTGAAGTCTGAAAAACAACCATATGCAACATATAGTATAGTTTTATAATACAGAAGCACAGAATAATGAGCTTCAAACACAGCACAAGGGCCTTTGGGCGGATCAGCACCGAACGTTCTTGACATTTTCACTTTAGCGTAAGAAAGTGATTCCACAGTTTGTCCCTTAAGAGCTTCACTGGCATTTTCAGACGGTGGGGGCAGATACTCCCAGATAAAAATGATTGTCCGTGGAGATCTAGTCTCATTATCACCAAGAGGTGTTGATCTTTGGCAAAGTTGAATATTATAAATTAATTGCAATTTGGGTCCCAAAAGAGATTTTCCAGAATCTTAAACTGTGTGTGGTGTGAAGGATGACTGATGTTAAAACTGAAGCGTAAAAGAAACTAGTGGAAGTAAGTTGGTTTTTTTTCATTTTAATCTGTTTCTCTCTCTCTTTTTTTTTTAATCAACTATCCACATAACCAAAGAATTTCAGTTACTACAGGAGTGACATATCCAAAAAATAATATATTATTTTTAGATATTTCTTTTATAAGCAATGGACCGATGACCTATTTTGCAAATCACATTCACCTCCAGTTCTAATAGAGTGAGGCCACAGTGGAACATCTATAAAATACATAATTTAAACCAGTACTGCAGTGACAATAGAACATAGAAAACATATCAAGTGCTTAAACTGCTAAATAAATACGTAGTTTATTTAAATATTATTTGTAATTATTATTAAGAAGCACTAAAGTTATCTGTTTTCTCATTCATCTGATTAAAGTACAGAAGATTTAACAAATTTAATGTCTGAAGAAAATAGTTTCCAAACAATTGTAGGGAAGTATTTTCATTACAGAGTCCTTTATATTACATATTACTTTGTGAAATGAATCAGTCCATGACCTGTAGCGCTCTCTCTCTCTCTCTCTCTCTCTCTCTCTCTCTCTCTCTTCCCCTCTCTCTCTCTCTCTCTCTCTCTCTTTCTCTCTCTCTCTCTCTCTCTCTCTCTCTCTCTCCCCCCTCTCTCTCTTCCCCTCTCTCTCTCTCTCTCTCTCTCCCCCCTCTCTCTCTTCCCCTCTCTCTCTCTCTCTCTCTCTCTTCCCCTCTCTCTCTCTCTCTCACTCTATCTCCCCCCTCTCTCTCTTCCCCTCTCTCTCTCTCTCGCTCTCCCTCCCCTACTGAAAATCAAAAGTTGATAAACACAAACCAGGGTAAAAATTACAGACGACTGTGAAGTTTGGAGATCTTCCAATATATTTACAAATGTGAATGTATTTACTGAAAATGATAAATGGAGTAAGTTGTCCGTTTTTTTTGCTGTTTAAAGTTTTTTTTTTAGTGAAAGTGTTTAATAGACCTGTTAAGTGCATGTATATTCTCTTCTTTCTTGACTCAGTTTGCTCATGTAGTGAAATGTCATTAATATACATTAAAAATGAATATTTAATTCTGATGACTCCACAGAAACCCTGTGATTAATGTTATTAAAAATCTGAATCATTTGACAGCATTAGAAAATATATAATATATGATGGGAGATGGGGTGTGTTAATAGAGGAGCAGCCATTTTAACACAGTCTGCAGGTACATAGATCACTATCTGCTGTGGTCTTGATGGATTTTGAAGGGTGCTACACTGAAGAAATAAATGTCCAAACTGGAACAGACAGGAAGTCTTGGCCCATAAAACCTAAAATCAATAAAACCTGCATCAGTGGGTGAAGAAATTGAGCCTCATGTAATACGCAGCAAATATGGCAGTGTTAAATATTGAGTGACAGTGTTAAACAAACAACATATAGTATTAAACCAACAAAACTGAGTGTTACATTTTTAACACTTTCAAAAGTGTTAATTTTACACTGTATAGCAGGGGTGCTCAATCCTGGTCCCGGAGAGTTACTATCCTGCCTGTTTTAGATGTTTCCCTCTTCTAACACACCTGATGGTCGTTATCAGTCTTCTGCAGAGCTTGATGACAGGCTGATCATTTGAATCAGGTTTGTTGGAAGGAGGATACATCTAAAACAGGCAGGATAGTAACTCTCCAGGACCAGGATTGAGCACCCCTGCTGTATAGTATGGACATACTTTATGGGTGTTAAATGTAACACCATGGGTGTCTACCTTGGCAGAGGTCTGTGCTCTGAGTGCTTTTCTAGTTTGTAATTTTTTTAAAGATATTTCCACCTGGGTGGTGCAGTGGTTAGCACGGTGGTGCAGTGGTTAGCGCGGTGGTGCAGTGGTTAGCGCGGTGGTGCAGTGGTTAGCGCGGTGGTGCAGTGGTTAGCGCGGTGGTGCAGTGGTTAGCGCGGTGGTGCAGTGGTTAGCGCGGTGGTGCAGTGGTTAGCACGGTGGTGCAGTGGTTAGCACAGTGGTGCAGTGGTTAGCACAGTGGTGCAGTGGTTAGCACAGTGGTGCAGTGGTTAGCACAGTGGTGCAGTGGTTAGCACAGTGGTGCAGTGGTTAGCACTCGTGCCTCACAGCAAGAAGGACCCTGGTTCGAATCCCGTACCAGACCTTTCTGTGTGGAGTTTGCATGTCCTCCCCGTGTCTGCGTGGGTTTTCGCCGGGCACTCCGGTTTCCTCCCAGCATCCAAACACATGCACTGATAGTTTAATTGGTTAATCTAAATTGTCCGTAGGTGTGAATGTGAGAGTGATTGTTTGTCTATATATGTTCAGCCCTGAGATGAACTGGCGTCTCATACAGGGTGTACCCCGCCTTCACCCATTGTAGCTGGATTAGGCCCCCAGTGACCCCCGTGACCCTAGTGAGGATAAAGCGGGTTCAGATAATGAATGAATGAATGATATTTCCACCTTTTTTAAAATACTTTAGTTCCCTCCAACTCTCCGTCACTCTTCTGACTTCACCGCTTTTAAATCTCTCTTAAAAACGAATTTATTTAAGATTACTTTTAATGTTTGATTACTTTCATTTTTAATGTGTGATTGCTCTGTTTTCTATTTGTTTTTTACTAGTGCAGAACCTGTAGAAAATGTGTGATTGTTTGCTACTAATGTGTTGTGGAAGTGGATGAAATGAAAGGAGCAGAAAGAAAGATGGAAATAATTAGTTGGGGCTGTTTTGGAAGTGTGTACTGGAATCTGTGAGTACGACGATGCTAATGGTGTCAGTTGTTACTGTTGGTGGAATTAGCATGACACAAACCACTACAGTGGTAGGCTGTCTGCCCCACTTGAAACTGGATTTTACTAACACAGGCCACAACAATCAACACCCAGCAAGATATAATATTATTACGGCGATGAAGTGAGCTGCCAGTCGTTCATCCCACACTTAAATGTCACTGTCTACTTTCAGACTCGAATGCACGAAAAGCAGGAAACTGGACAGTGTGGCTCCGCCTACTAAACTACAGCTAACAACAAGCAAACCAAAAATGAAAAGACTCTAAAAGTGAAGTGATAAAACTGAACGGTGGATGAGTCATGAGTCGGATCATGGTGAACGGCCAGACAGTAATGTAGCCTCCAGTCGTTAAGATCAGTCCAATGTTAAACTGAAGTTCAATCAGACATTTCAGAATCAGAAAGAGCTTTATTGCCATTGTTCGTATAGTACACATTGTCTCGGTGTAACGCTGCAACATTCAACATATAGTATATCAATAAAATAAGAAGAGAAAAAAAAAAATTATATATATATATATATATATATATATATATATATATATATATATACATATAGCATAAAAAATAAAAAATAATAAAATATAATAAGCATGCACCAAGATAGAATAAGATAAATTTACCTGTTAATTCACTAAATTACAAACCTTGTTAGAAAATTTACAGAAATTATTGAGCTTGTTCAAGTAAAGAGTCTTTGAGTGCCATGAAAAGTGCTATACAAATAAAATGTATTATTATTAAATAGTTTATAAAAGTATTTTCACAATTAAATGTTGTTGTTTTTTTTTTTTTGCATTAAAACGGACAAAAACTCATCGTTTTCATTTATAGATTATTTGATAATATTGTCTCCTCCACTGGAAAGCAGGCTGAATGTGGTCGCTGATGTCAGGTGTCACATGGTTCACAGGGTGGTGAAGGCAGTGGAGCTGTGAAGAACTGCTTAGATCATGACAAGTAGGTTTGTAATAAATGGTGACGTTAGTAAAGTTTATTGGTGGATAATGAAAAGTACAGAGATGGTACCAGCGTGGAACTGAAATGACATCAAGAGAGGGTCTGAAGGATTCTCAGTAGAAATGATGTTTGCTTATTATTTCAGCCTCTGCTGCTGCACATTTACAGTCTGGCAGCGAGTGTAAAGAATTACCCAGACAACAATCACTCATGGCTTTGCACTCGTGTCTTATCAGCAGTAAGTTGTATTGTCAACATTTCTCATCATCACATCTGCTGTGATTCATGTCCAATAGTCAGGGCTATTTTTTATATTTGTCGTTTTACAAAACTGAATTAAAGAGGAAATAATTTGCTAAGTCATTTGTTTTTATAGTTGGAAGCTATTTAAATAAAATAAAGCAGCTGTGGTTTACATCTGTTCTCAGGGGGACGGTGTAATAGTCACTAAAAGTACTTTATTGTACTTAAGGACATTTTTTTTAGCTATCTGTATTTATTTTCTGGAAACATTTTAGTTTTATTTCCTATATTTTTTGTAAATATCTGTACTTTCTACTCCTGATATTTATAGAAATATTGGATCATTTTTTATTTTGATAAATGAATGAATGAATGATACATGGATTCAAATCCAAAAGTCACACCCATTTTCATTTGACAAAAATCTAAATTCAAGAGCAAATAATTTGCTATGTCATTTATTGTTATTGTTCAAAACCATTTAAAATGATGCCTTCTGCTTCAGTGCACTGCTGTGATTTTACATGTATTCTGGGGTGGGGGGGGGTGGGGGGGTCCATTGTATTTAGAGCTGCTCCAAAATGGTTCTTCATCTGCGATGGCTTGTTTTGTCATTTTGCTGCTGGCTTTTTGGTTATGAAAATGGTTCTTAATAATTCCAGTGAAAACATGTGGTGAAAAACCAAGATCTCAACATGAACATGTAATTATTCTGTGTTGTCTAGTGTGGAAACACCAACAGGAGATGGTGTTCAGCTGGACTCAAGTGAAGCTCAGATGTCCAGAGTCTGTGTCTGACAACACTCCTGCTGTGGAGCTCAATATAAATGAGGAAAAAAAGAAGCATCATAAGCTTGAGCAGAACTGCAGGCTGTGAAGATGGTGTTGGTTTGGATGTTCAAGCCTAAAGGTCTTTACACACAGGGGGCGGAATGAATAAATGACATGGAAGAGTGAAATACTTTCCTAATATTGCATCAAATCTGTCCATACTGCCGACAATGCAAATTTACAACAGTTACAACACTTGATTGATTGATACTTTATTGATCCCTGATAAGAAATTATTTTGTTTCTACAACAGTGGAGGAGAGTAGAACAGTAGAGTAACAGTTTTGACATCAGAGGCACCAAGAAAGAATTCCATAGAATATAGAAATGCAGCACATAGAATAAAAACCTCATCAGACTGTAGACACAGTACACATGAAAAACTGTGACGGGATTTTCTGGATTGATCAGCTTTGAGTATAAAGTACAGATATTTATGCAAAAATATATGGAATAAAAGTAAAAAGTTGCCATTAGACTGCAGACTTTATTAAATTTGACTTTATTACATTTGACGTTAACATTTTACTTTATTATTTTCGATTTTACTTTATTACTCCACCACCCCGTGTTTATCCGTTTGTCTGTGTGCAACATAATTCTAAAGTTATGGACAGATTTGGTTTGGTTGATACTAAGAAAAGGTGCACATGGAAGTATGTGTGTGTGTGTGCGCGGGGTGGGGGTACATGTGTATGATTTTTAGCATGGTAACTTAAAAAGTTATGGATGTTTCCATGGTTACTTCCTGCCCTCCAGCTGAAGATGCAACATCATCATAGTCAGGTGAAAATTTGAGTTAAAAAAAAAAAAATAAAACAGACAGAACAATCGACCAACATAATGATTGATCCAAAGCAATCGTGTGATTAATCTGAGTAAAACACTTTATTATTTGACAGCCTTCGTAATTAAACACCATCATCATAAAAACATGAACTAACCACCACTAAAGTCATTAGTTTACTCATTCATCTGATTAAAGTATGTACGATGTAACACATTTAATGTCTGAAGATGCTTTCTAATAAAATGCTTAAACATTTCCTCAGGCTCTAATATTCCACAACATCAGCAGTATCATGATCATCACAATCACAGCTTGTTTTTTCATTGTCATTTGGATAATATCTCATCAAAAGCTGAAATGTTCATTTTTGGTTA
>CM035791.1:49705008-50009731 GCA_020466265.1 Siphamia tubifer | reverse complement strand
TCTCTCTCTCCCTCTCTCTCTCTCTCTCTCTCACTCTCTCTCTCTCTCTCTCTCTCTCTCTCTCTCTCTCTCTCTCTTTGCCATGACCTTGGAGCCGGGTTGTGACAAAACAAATAATGAAGAAACAAGTTGTTCTTTCATTGTCTTATATATTTATTTTTTATTTTATATTGAAGAACAAATTACACACATATTCCTGAGCTCTGTTCTACATAATGCTAGTTCATCTGAAAGTCACACACTGTAAACTATAAAACCTTGAATAATCGATGTAGGAATCAATGATGCTTTTTGTTGTTTTTTCCACGTCCTTTTATTGACTCCTCATTCTCCTGTGTTTTTTTTCTCCGTCTGATTAAATATTAATCCACACCATCTACTCAATCACATATAGACCAAAGAAACATAAGCATTAAATGCCAAAATTACATGATTTACCATGAAGGGTGGGATACATGCGTTCTGAAATAATCCTGCGTCTCTTTGATGTTTAATCTATGACCTGTTGTTGCTTTTGTGCTACGCGTGCACTTGCACATGCATGAACCTGCTTCTGTGGTGGAACTTCATGTGGACTCGTGCTGTGTAGGAACCCCCCCCACCCCCAGACTGAACCAGCCACATTCATGTTTATATTTGTGTTTATGAGTTAGTTATTCCATATTCTGCCCATAAGGATTCTCATTCCCTTGCGCATATTAATTATCATACGCCTTTTTTATCAACATCAAGGTTATGTTTCAAGGTCCCCATTCTGTATGTCAGAGTAAATATGAAAAGAAAATGTGTCGATAGTGAGCAGTCTACTATGGAGGACTAAAAGTGCCAAGATTACCATATTTCCTGAACTATGATTCATATTCATAGTCCATAAATTCATGATTCACTGCAACACAAGGACCAGGAAATAATTAACCAGTGAAATAATAATATATGTTACCTTTTGTTTTTCAAAAAATTAACCTAAAATTGACATATTTATTTATTTATTTATTTAATTTTGGCACTTTTCGTCCTCCAAAGTCTTAATGCTCTGAATTTTCTCTAAAATACATACATTCTAATACCAGGGAATTAAAATTTTCACACAAGTGCATGTTCCGATTCTTATACATTTATAAACAGGTTTATAAATAACTGTGAAGGGAAATGATGGGTGTCGAAGGGTTAACCTCCACCCCTTTGATAAGTAGCTGGGAAGCAGAAAGTAGGAAGTTCACATGTTCAGAGCCCTCAGGGATTTTTTCACTGATCATTCTATACATTTCAAAAACATGCAGTTTTTCTCCAGATAGCGTCTCTTCACTTTACGCACATGTCATTCACAGCTCGTACACTGTAGAAAACATAAAAAGGGAAAGAACAGGGAGGAAAAAAACATCCAGTGGCTTTAGCTTTATTCAATCCTTCTGTCTAAAGAGTCTTGTTTACATGCAGATTCTTTGCTTTAACTTAAAGTGCAATCAGCTGTAATCTGTATTCATAAGGTACATGTAACCTATCTTTCATACCAAGTCTGTTCATGACTAGTCACCTGGTGTCCCCTTTCCCCCCCTCCCCCCCCTGGGGGGAGTGGTGGCTCTCCTGACAGTGTCTGCACGGGAGCCATGGACGACAGGATCTGCAGTATCTCGCCTGTGCCGACTTGTGACCCCGGACCCCCGCCCCTGCCTGTCTGGACCAGCCCCCCCCTCCTTCATTTGTACATGGACGTTCATCTATAGTCTGTCCGTCCATGGGAGTGGATCTGTCCTTCAATGTGGTTCTACTCAAGATTTCTTCTTTTTCCCACTGGGTTTTGAAGTTTTTTCTTGCCGAGAAGGAGGGTCTAAGGACAGGGGGAGGGTCTAAGGACAGGGGATGCTTGGGACTTTTCATGTATTTCTGTAGTTGATTGTGTTTTTGTAAAGCTCTCTGAGACGACTTTGTTGTGATTTAGGGCTTTATAAATAAAATTGAATTGAATTGAATTGAATGTATATAAGGTATTAGAAAAAACTGTGTGATTAAGGAAGGTTGTTACAATATTTAAACTGTTCACCTGTATTTGTTCTTGGAATAAGTATTTAATTGAGAAAAATCACATGATTATTATTTTTGGCCATATATTACTATTTTAATTTGAACTATTGATGGATAATTGTTGGTTAATTTTCCTGATGATAGATTCAGAACATTTTGCTCATGTGCCACAACCTACAACAGGCCTACATTTTAAACATTTGTGTCAGCCCTGCATCTATACAATACCCTGGTCTACTGTAGGGGGCTAGGACCCTGGAACACTGAGGATTCAACAGGTCACCCAGTGACCAAAGGGTTGGTAGTTTGAATCCTAGTTCAGATTGTTACGGCTACAGAAAAACAAAAATACCTTTGGCTCAAACACATGAATGGACGCCACCACGAGGTTTAGTGTGCAAAAAAAGATGTTTTTATTCATGTAAACATAGGTCTCAAAGAAACAACTGAGAGGAAAGAAAAGAAAGGGACTGGAGATCACTGCTAAAATGAACCAAACACAGGCGGAAGGACTGAGGCAGTTGACCTTTGCCCCAGTCCAACCCCCATAACCTGCCAAAGGGTCACACCGAAAACAGGACCAGCACTGATCTCCAGCCCAAAATAACAAACACTCTGATAGGAAAACAAAAAGAAGAAACATCCTAGAGAAAACCTCACCATGATGACGAAGCTGCGGCTGAGCCCCCCTTTCCCTCTCTCTCTTCGCAGCTGATCGCCCACCTCTTATAAATTATCAGGTGTTCAGCCTTGAATGTCATCAGGTGATGGTATAAAAGAAGATATAAAAAATAAATAAATAAATACATGAATAAAATAAGTGAATGAATAGAAAAATAAAATAAAATAAAAAATAAGAGCAAAATGCAAAAAAATTAGAAAAAGGAAAGAAAAAAACAAAACAAAAAAAGGAAGAAAAAAGGGAAAAGAAGAAGAAGGAAGGGAGGAAAAAAGAAAACAATAAACAACAAAAAACTCTATTTGTTACCTACTTTCCTATCTGCTCATTTGTTTTTAGTTGTTTTTTTTTGTTTTTTGTATATATGTCTATGTTTAGTACTTCAGTTATTGATTATTGGTATTGTTATAATTGTTATTGTTATTATTTTATTATTATTATCATCATTTTTGTACTATGCACTATATTACTATAAGATGAATTCAGGTTATTGGGGAAGTGAAGAAGGGGTAGAATTAAATAAGCTTATGCTTCATCCTACTCCTTTTCGGACATGTCATTGTTATTATTATTATTGCTGTATTGATTATTGTTGCACTTTGCACATGTTCGAAATAAATCATTCAAATAAAAAAAATTAAAAATAAAAATGGTCCACCTGTAACAGGGGCGTGGCAGGAACCAGAGAGAGAGAGACACACACACACACACACACACACACACAGAGGGCGAGCATGAGCAATGTGTGCCCCAGCGGTCACCCCTCCTGCCGACATGTAACAACATTTTTACTTTACAAAACTCTGAACACGCTGAAACCTAAATGTCTCCAGTTTAGAAAATCCTGTGGAACCTGCAGGTTTATATAAGATACATTCACTGTTAAATCTACATGTTGAAAATGTTTAATTTACATGTAAATATGTTTATGGTTTGATGTTTTTTTTTTTATTACATTGTTCTTTCAACCACAGCTGCCTGTTTTTCATAAACCAGATATTTTTACAGTGCAGGTTCAAACCCACACATACACAAACATCTACTGACATGTACAGTGAATGATCCAAATAAAGCAGGAATATTCACACACTGGTCTTGTCAGTATCTGTGTCTTTACCCAGAGGTAGTCTTCTTTTCCTTCATTCTAATCCTTTCCACTGTTGTTCCTTTGTTCCTCTTCCTACATAGCCACAGGAAATGCTTCTTTAACAGTTCTTTTATCTCATCCATGACTCAGTCTTTTTCTTTTTCTTCTCTCACAGGTAATCTTGGATTGCATTTATATTCTTGGCTATAATTACAGACACATTCTACCTTCTCTTATCTTTCATAAAGGCTGAAAATAAAAAACAAATAGGAGTGTCCAGAGCAATCAAACACAAAACAAGTGGAAATGGACACAACACATACAAGTGCATTCTTTTAGTTTATTTATTACCCATTCTAGTCAGACAGGAAGAGTTAAATACAATATACAAAATAAAAAGCCATTTCTGTCATTTTCATGTTGCAGGTTTTGTTTCAGTATGTTTTGTCCTGAAAATGGAAAAAGTGTGAGCTAGAGGAATACCTGATGAGTATATGTCACATTAATGTAGTATTTTTAGATAAAAGGCTTTTGGTGAAAAGAAAAGTAGAACTTTTTTTTGCCAGTTTATTGTTCCATCTTGGCTTTCCTTGTTTTTGTTTTGTTGGTACTAACTTTATTTCTGTAGCACTTTTCATACATGGTGCATATAGCACAAAGTGCTTTTACCACAGACCCCCCCATTATCCTGCAGTTGTAAGTACACTTGAATGAAAAAAATGATAATAATAAATACATAAATGAATAAAAACAGCAGAATAAAGTCATGTTAAAAGTAAGAGTTTTAAAGGTCGATTTCAGGTGACGTCACATTGTTATATCGTTAGCATGTATTTCAGATGAAGGGCAGGAAGTGAAGTAGCTTGACAAAAAAGTCTGTTTTGTGTAGTTTACAGCTGCGAAAAGAGATTTTTTTGTTTTAGAGTACTAAAGATTGTCATTCAAAAAGGTGAGAAATAGAAAAAGCTGTCGATGTTTTGTCCTCCACAGGGGGTTTGAACATGTTAAAGGGACTATGTGGAGTAAAAATAAGTTTAGCTAATTTGTTAAGATGATTGGAAGTGAATACATATAGTTAACATTAAAATTACACCATTTGGATGAACATTGTGAATTTCCAAAGCCTCTAACTCTGCACTCGGCAATCGACTATTTCACAATTTCATTGCATTCTTTTTTGAAAACAATAACCTGTTAGTATGTTAAGCTTTTCTGTTGCATACAGCTTCATTTCAATTTCTAATCAAATACTGGAATGTTTTTTTAAAAGAACGCAACGAAATCATGAATTTCCAGAACGTGTAGCTCACTCTGCAATCAACTATGTCGGGCTTTGACGTCTTATGAACCCACAGGTCCATGTGTGTAGATCAGTAACTGTGGACACACTATCTGAGGACATGAAGACCACAGGACACTTGGGTTTGTCTTTAGGGACCCTCTACTTACTACCACTGAAGTGTGACGTTGTTTAGAACTTTAGAAGAGTTAGTCTAAAAATAGCATTTCGTGTCGGTGAAAAAGACGTGACGTAATCACTTCCATGTTGACACAGTTTGACTCAAAACGACAATATCTATATTTGTCATTGTTCATCCAAATGGTATGGTTTTAATGTCAACTATATGTATGTACTCCCAATCATCTAAAAAATTTGCTAAAGTTATTTTTACTCCAGATAATTCCTTTAAAGTTGTCATTCAACTGAAAACCACTTTTCCACGTTCCTTTTGGAATCTGATGGGTCACTCCGAGTTACCAACACATGCTGCGTTTGCTGCATGGTGTGTCCCCTCTACTGTCTGCGTGGTGTGTCCCCTCTACTGTCTGCACGGTGTGTCCCCTCTACTGTCTGCGCGGTGTGTCCCCTCTACTGTCTGCGCGGTGTGTCCCCTCTACTGTCTGCGCGGTGTGTCCCCTCTACTGTCTGCGCGGTGTGTCCCCTCTACTGTCTGCGTGGTGTGTCCCCTCTACTGTCTGCGTGGTGTGTCCCCTCTACTGTCTGCATGGTGTGTCCCCTCTACTGTCTGTGCGGTGTGTCCCCTCTACTGTCTGCGTGGTGTGTCCCCTCTACTGTCTGCGTGGTGTGTCCCCTCTACTGTCTGCGTGGTGTGTCCCTCTACTGTCTGCGTGGTGTGTCCCCTCCACTGTCTGCGTGGTGTGTCCCTCTACTGTCTGCGTGGTGTGCCCCCTCTACTGTCTGCGTGGTGTGTCCCTCTACTGTCTGCGTGGTGTGTCCCCTCTACTGTCTGCGTGGTGTGTCCCTCTACTGTCTGCGTGGTGTGTCCCCTCCACTGTCTGCGTGGTGTGTCCCCTCCACTGTCTGCATGGTGTGTCCCCTCCACTGTCTGCATGGTGTGTCCCCTCTAGTGTCTGCGCGGTGTGTCCCTCCACTGTCTGTATGGTGTGTCCCCTCCACTGATGGATTTACCATCATTCATAGAAAACAACAGAGAAACCAGACAGTCAGAAAAAGTCGGTCCACTACACATCACAAGGATTATTGGTGTCACCCATGTAGGGTTAAGTCCCTCCCCCCATTGCACTGAACCTGAAGTACCATTAGCATTAGCCTCTACAAGAGAAGACGGAGCCACAGTAGCTGCTGCACAAACTGGGGAAGTTTGTTGGATCAAACTGGTTCATGTGTCTCTGTGGAAATAAAGCTTTGGTTTTTTTTCCCCTGCATGTTTTCAAAACAAGCGACGGCACCAAACCTAGCTGGATGCTAGTCTGAGATGGTAAACACACACAGAGCCAGGGTGTGTGTGTGTGTGTGTGTGTGTGTGAGGGGGGTGTTCCTTCACACATTCTGAGCCAATCAGAGACGCCTCATCACTGTGTCATGGACATGTATGAGGAAGTACAAGGACACTGTTGTTCCACCTCCAGTCATTTTTCTACTGTGAAAAACAGCTGGAAACAAAACAATCTGGACGTTTTTTTTTTAATAGCACCAAGACACAATTTATTCAACAATATGAATGAAATAACCGTAGAGTGACTCCTTTCACATGCTGTCCAGAGTATTCCATTCCACTTTCTATATTCATCATAGCAATGATCATTCCATAAGAAGGAATGTGATTTGACTGTAACCTGAACTGATGGAACTACTGCAAAAGCTCATAACATTAGGCTCCTTCAGTCTCAAAAGACAGTTGAGTATCTTCTGTTTTTATTACATATTCATAAGATTAGACTGTCAATGTAAGTAGTCTTTACTGTGGAGTTGTGCCTCGTCCCAGATGTATTAAAATGATTTACTGGCTGGACTGGCGTCGCCTGATTTCAGGGCTGGCTCACAGGCCCAGCTCATCTGATTATTCAGATTATAAAAGTCCTGCCAAATCAGAGGGGACCGAGAAGAGAAGTAAGTGGAGACAGGCTGGAAGGAAGCAAAAAAGGAATGCAAAGTATTTTTAAACCTGCTTTCTAAACAGAGTGAAGAGGTGGACAAGTTTGAAGAAGAGTCAAGACAAATCAAAAATAGAGTGTTTGGTCTAAAAATGTTCATCTTATTTTAAAGTGATGATGCTTTGAACAATTATGATGACAATTAGGTTCCTTTCTTTGCAGCTGTGATTGATCTCAGTGTCTTTCTAGAAGGACGTCAGTGTGGAATTCCTGCTGGGACACAGAAAACTAGACAATTAACACATGGCACTTGTTAAGTTCAGATGTTTGAAATGTTACATTTAGAGATTTAAAATGTCAAATCTATATTTTTAAAATGTTAAATAAGCATTTTTAAAATGTTAGTTTCATAGAATAGAATATAATAACACTTTATTGTCATTGTAAATACAATGAAATTCCATTTATCATCTCATCAGGACCAAGTGCTAATGTGCATTAAACTACATTGAAATGAGGTTTTATACCTTTTACTGCCTGGACCTTATAATAATGGGTTCTTGCCCCTGGTTCGCTGTACTTTTTGACAGGGGATCAGGCCCATAGTTGACTGTGAGCAAGGGTTCTGAACCCTGGCTCAGGCCCATATACCATGTTTAAAATGTTACATATTTTAAATGATGCTTTGAACAATTATGATGATAGTTTTCTTTCTTTGCAGCTGTGATTGATCTCAGTGACGTCAGTGTGGAAGTCCTGCTGGGGCTGAGGTTTTACAAAACAAGAACACAAAAAGTAAACTTTAGCATTTGTTCTGCCTTTTACACGTCACCGTTCAATGACCTTCCAGCTGCCTATACACAGGTCTACCTGTTTGTATTCACCTTGAGATGTGGAAATATCCCCAGGCCAGAAGGACATTTCCTCTGAGGAATGAATGATGTCAAAATATGGATGGAATATTGATTATCACTGACTCTTTTCTTTTTATTATTTGTCAAACAGTACTGTGGTTATAGTCATTTCATATTTTCAGGTCCAGGGGAAATTCTCATACCATATATTTTTAATAATACAAACATATTGTGATGGGAAGTTGTAAAAAAAAACAAAGAAAGACAGTTGGTATTGATGTTTTTCATGGGTTTTCTCTTTTCATTTTAAACTTAGTCGAACAAGTGGTGCAACAACAAGCCACGCCCTCTCGCCACTGTTTCAGCTGTTAATGGACGTCTCCCTTCAAAGTGTGGAACTATGGGTTTGATCTTTTCAACGTCGCTCAAGGTCAACAGTCATGAGGTCATTTTTGGAGGGTAGATGCTAGATTGGATCAGCCGGACGGATGGGGGGGGGGGTATGAGGAGCGGTGCTCAGGACATTCTCCTCAGAATGTTCGACGCAGTAATTTCACATTTTTGAAAGACGACAGCACCGTTGAAATAAGATCTCACAAAATATATACAGACCATCAAGAATGACTCTAGGTCTAAGTTTAATATTTTCTTCATAAACCATCACTTTAATGACAAAGGTAACGATAAATGTAAATACAACTATACTGTAGATGTCGTTATTGTGTCATATATGTTTGAAGAATCAATTCTTATATGTTGTGTATAGACAAACTTCAGTTGTTGTTTCAAAAATCACACATCAATGATATTCTTGACAATTTTTTTGTGAACTGTTCTATATTCCATCCTCGTGGTAGCATCTGACTGTCGCCAGATGCTATCACAATACCATCTGGGACCCTTCCACAACTGATCCCTTTTCAAAGGAGGGGTCTTATGTAAAATCCTTGCATGTGATTAGATGAAAAACCTGTCCGTCATCTTGACTGATGCGCCGCTTCAGCCACTCACATTTAACTCAAGCCATGACTCGGGAAGAAGAGCCATACTGCAAGATGGATAGATAGATACTTTATTAATCCTTTTTCAAGGAAATTGCTTTTGTTACAGCAACAGAAGAAACCCTCAGAAAGCCCATCATCACAGGTCACACACACACACACACACAAAGATCACTATTGCACATAAAATATAAAACATAGTGCAATTAATCCCATGTGCAATAGTGTGCATAGAAATTGATAGTTTTTTTTTTATATCATTTATGTTACTGTGCTGCTTTTAACCTGGAATTTCCCCTAGTGGGACTAATAAAGGAATATCTTATCTTAAAATGATCACTATTATTGCACATAAAACGATCAAAGGCCACAGTATAGTTGTACCTAAATGCACAGCCGTGTTGTTTGTAAATGACCATTGTCGTATGTGTGGGGAAAATTTGAGGAGAAAAGGCAACATCGGCAACAGCCAGCGGATATTCCTTGAACTTACTTATGGAAAACCTTGAGTGACCTTTCAATGTTTAAAATCAAGGTTACATGATTTTAAAATAGTCAGAACTGCAGAAAGAGAGGTCAGAAGTACTTGGTTACTATTGACAGATAGGAAACTACATGTACTGTAGACTACAAAATGACATTCTGACCTTTGACCTTGAAAGGTAAAACTCATAGTCTATTAAGAGCTGGAATGTTTGTGAGGTTTATTGTTTCTGGCACCACTTGTTAACTGTTGCTTTTGTTGTCCATCCCACAGTGTTGACATGATATTTTCATTTCATTGTAGATCTCGGTACAGAGTGCTAATTAGCATCCCTGCTAACTGTTTTAAATTCTGTTATCCTGGCTGAATAAATGGAGAGTGCCTCTGCATGAATCACAATGTCTTCAGTTTATGCACAACTAACAACAAAGCAAAACACAGAGGGAATAGACCGGTCACAATGGACACTCAAGGTACATAAATATGCAATGTTTTATAATACATGAACAAATAAAGTCCTCAACTTCAATTCCCAATCACCCAAAGTTTTCAACTGGAATTGAGTTGAAGCTAATTTTTTTTACTCCTCCAGCAATTATTGAACTGTTTGATGTAAAACATCTTCACCCAATGACTATGGAACAAAACTGTTTAAATAATAATGTGGAAAAAAGTGTAGTTTAATAACCTAAAGGAAAATTATGTAATTATGTGTCAAAATGAAAACGGCTCGAGTAGTGACAAGCCAATATAGAACACATTTATCAAAGCAGTCATGTTATTACTGCAGTAATATTATAAAAGATTAAGGAAATAACTGCAGTCCCTGTATCTACGGCAGCTATGACTCAGTTGGTAGAGGGTTGGTGGTTTGAATCTTGGCTCTGGTTGTCCACATGTCAAAGTGTCCTTCGGCAAAACACTGAATCCTAAATGTCCCCAGTAGTTCTGGTGGCACCTTGTGTGTGTGAATGTGAAGCTAATAGAGCGGCCATGGCTCAGTTGGTAGATTCGTCCAATAACTGAAGGGTTGATGGTTCAAATAACACTCTGTTGTGCCCTTAATAATAATAATGGATGGAATAATAGATTTCTATAGCACTTTTAAGGCACTCAATGCACTTTACATTTTTGACTCATCATTCAGTCACTCTCAGATTCTCCCTCTGGTGGTGGTAAACTACATATGTATCCACAGTTGTCCTGGGGCAGACTGACAGAAGCGTGGCTGACAATTCGTGCCTACGGTCCCGCCGACCACCACCGAATATTCATACCAGTGTGAGTGACACTGGAAACAGGAGGGTGAAGTGTCTTTGCTCAAGGACACAATGCACTGACTAGGACAGAGTGGGATTTGAACTGCCAATACTTCGGTTAATGGGTAACCCACTCTCCCTCCTGAGCCATGGCCCTTGGGTAAGACACTTCACCCTCCAGTGTCACTAATACTAGTGTATGAATGTTCGGTGGTCTGCCCCAGGACGACTGTGGATGCATCTGTAGTTTAACACCACCAGAGGGAGCATGTGAGAGGGAATGAATAATGGGTCACTAATGTAAAGTGTTTTGAGTGGCCAAAAAAGCACTATATAAATTCAGTTATTATTAAAGTGATTATCCAGAGTAAAAATAAATTTAGCTCAGGTTTTAGATAATTGGGAGTACGTACATATAGTTAACATCAAAATCACAATACTTAGATGTACATTGAAAAATGCGAAGGTTGTACGGAAACGTATGTGTTGGCTTTATAGAGTGATGATGTGGGTGGAGTCTATTTTATGTGCTGGAGTGCATATTGAGACGTTAGAAAGGAGGCAAAAATTATGCTTCATGACTTTTAACATTAGAAGCACAAGGTAAAGATGCTGCGAATGTACTATGTGAGTTTAGAGACAAATTTAAGCTCGCGGGTTGATAGCTGGCGGGTTGGGTTTATCGATACGTGACATCATGCGGGTTGGGCGGGGCGGGCCTAGCCACGTCTTGGGTTTGGGTGGGGCAGATTTCTGTATATCCCCCTAACCGCGCATCACTACCGCCAACCCTTCAGTTATTGGATGACCCGCTCAACCAACTGAGGCATGGCCGCCCCATTCCACCTTCATGCTTTGAGCAGCATGAAGGTGGAAACAGCGCTATATATGTGCAGACCATTTACCATTTATTATTACTGTCCTCTTTTATTACTGAGAGTCTCATCGATTTCTATCGTTGCTCGGTGCAAAAGTAAATTAGCCTTTTGACACTAGCATCATGTATCTGTCATTCTTGAGGAGCACATCTGTCCTCATCTGTGACATGTTACTTTTTTGTGTCTATGTGGAAGTGCATGTATGTGTGATGATGAGACAGACGCCCGTATGTCATTCGCAGCGTGGCGGTGAAACTGCCAAATTTTGTAAACTGCTCATGTGCGATTGATTAATTCAGTCTGAGACCTCAAGCAGGTGTATTGATTTGTTTTGCAGACACAACAGGTGGTGGACTTGAAATGAGAAGTGGACTCGTTTTCATTAGCTTTTTCCTTAGCCTCTCAATATTCACATCACATGACTTTTTTGGTATTATGTCAGAACTTTCTATCAATATTTATTACTGCTTTAGATCCAGAAATTGCTTAACACCGACAACCTTGCAGAAAAGTGTTTTCCTTAAAACCCAATTACTTCTAGTTATCATTTTGTGTGAGCGTATTAGAGTTTTAGTCAGGAGGGTAAACCAATTTGAAACTGGAGAGAAAGGCCTTGATGGAATTCCTGATGTGTGTGTTCGCGTGCACGTATAATTTCATGGTGAGTTTGCATGTGTTTGTGTCTGTGTGTGCTTGTGCTTATGCCATGCTCAATGCACTCTTTATCAGGGTCTGTCAGCTCGATGCGCCACTCACTGTACCAGCCAGTCCTCCAACTGCCTGGATGATTGGTTTGATTGTGATCAATAACCACCAATCCATGAGGCCTGTGTCACCGCAAAGGTTTTTGTGACTGATGAACCGAGCTGTGTGTGGGTGTGCATGAGTGCAGGCGGCGGTTAGACGTGTGTGGATTTTTTTTTTTACTTTTTTTTTTTTTTGGGGGGGGGGGGGTGTGGCAGGCCTGTTAAGATCATTCTCCTGTGACAGACCACTCGCTCTCATCCTCTGTGCTCTCAAAGTCAACTCATTGCGCTCTCATTTCACACTTGATGGCGAATGGAAAGAGGGACAGAAAAAGAAAAGGAGTGAAGAGGAGGCGGTGGAATGATTGGACGGGATGGAACGGAGGGTCAAAAATAGTCCTGGGATGGCAAATGAAAAAAAAAAGGCTAGGGATTTGAGCAGGATAGAAAGAAAAATGTGAAAGGAATTTGCCGATCAGAGGAGAAAATGTGCTTGTATCTGATAAGATCCTTAATGGGAGCAGCTGCTCTCTCATGTTACTATTAAAAATGCTCTTTGATTTTATTTTTCCACATACACCATCAAATCACATAAGACAGATTTTACACTTAATTTCTCCCATCAGTGTAAGTCAGAGTGGTTCTCCATTTGGAACGTAGTTGGTTCAACATTTCGAAGAGCTTTTAAGTTTAAAAATGACTTGAATGACAGTTCATCAAATGTAAATAATAATGGATTAGATTTCTATAGCACTTTTCAAGGCACCCAAAGCGCTTTACATTAGTGATCCATTATTCATTCACTCTCACATGCTCCCTCTGGTGGTGGTAAGGGAGTATATGAGAGTGAATGAATAATGGATCACTAATGTAAAGCACTTTGGGTGCCTTGAAAAGTGCTATAGAAATCATATGTATCCACAGTTGCCCTGGTGCAGACTGACAGAAGTGTGGCAGCCATTTTGCACCTACGGTCCCTCTGACCAACACCGAACATTGACAGAGCGGGAATCGAACCACCAACCCTTCGGTTAATGAACGACTGTGCACCCCAGCAAGATCACGAAAAGCTGTCAAAGGCAATTGTCCCTGGATCTACAAACAACCACTGAAGGTAAAAGTGACAATTAAAACAAAACCAATGGTATGAAAATGACCCACATGTCTGGTATGAAAATGACCCACATGTCTGGTATGAAAATGACCCACATGTCTGGTTCATCAGTGAAGACACATTTACCCACTGACACCAATAAATTACATCTAAAATCTACATTTCCTTTTACTTTTAACACATATTTCATACAAAATTGGACCATTTTTAAAGGGTTTAGGGTGTAGTATTTGGGGCCCTGGAACCAATCAGGCCTTTTACATGTAAAATTCGACTCTATTTAGGAAAAATTCACAGTACAAAACCACTTCTGGAACAAATTAATTTCATAAGTAGAGCTACCACTGTATATGAAAATGAACAAAGCTTCTGTTCATGTGACCCACTGGTTTGTGAAGCTCAGTGGGTGCTTCCAAAAATTACCATCTTGGCCACATTGCAGGAATATGGAATATGCAGAGGTAGTAAAAGTACTCACATTCTGTAACTGAGTAGAAGTACAGCTGCTTCTGTGAAAAATATTCTGGTAAAAGTAGAAGTACTGATTCAACTCTTTTACTGAAGACATCCAGACGTAAAGGACCGTTCTGTCCAATCAGAACCATCTGTACCTCCAGCTCTGAAAGAACAATTAACTAGAGTGGAATACACCTGTTTCCATGGAAACCTTTATTCAGAATTAACATGTCTAGGTAAACATGAAGGAAATAGCTTTAATTCTGAATCATTTTATTACGAATAAATAATTCTGAATTAAAAAAAAAACCATAATGTAAATGTAGCCACACAGACACACATCTACATGAGGGTCATTGTCTCCTCATCTGGGTTTTGTTATTGGCCCACAGTGACAAACATTTCAGTCGAATGTAGCAGGGCTGCCACTGATAAACCAGTGATGCTGCGTTCAGGGACACTTCCTAACAGACTTTCCTCCACACATAAACTCTAGAGTTGAAGAAGGTCAGGTGACAGCATCACATTTACAAACGGTTGAGATGTGTTTGGATCAATTTGTAAAATGAAAATGAGCTTAAATGGAGCATTAAACAGGAGCTTTCTGAGCCAGATGGTTAAGGGTGAACTTGAGTCATTTGTTTTATTTTGCTCTGAAAACGTTGCAGCTAAAACCAGCTTTTATTTGAATCAAATCTGAAGCTTAGACTGAAACATTTGCATGAGGTATTGATCATCAATAAGATGCTGTTGTTTTTTTTATTTGTCTGGACTGGAGCTGAAAAGCTCCGCTCACATGCCCCAATCATTAAAATTTTCTCAAAAATAACTGAAAAAATATATGAATAAATAAAACCCTATGAGGTCAGAATACAGAATAATTTCATGTATCATTAACATTTTATCAATACAATTACTCCTATTAGCAGTGCTTATTGATTGATTAAATTGTACTTATTTTACATTTTCTTATCTATTTTTCAATCGATTTGTGTTTTCTCATTTGTAGCTTTGGTTATAACAGTCGTTTTCAAATAGTAAGATGAGGTGGTGTGGAATGAGACAAAAAATAAGCCTGAATAAAAAAAGAAAAAAAACCCTGTAAATATGTGGCAAGTTAAGGACAGAACTTGTGAGTAAAAATTAGCAAAAATGTTAAGAAAATGTTAAAAACAAATAAATAAATTTTTTTAAATGTATTTAAAAGATGCTGAAAAGACACCAAAATGTTAAGAAATGTGAAAAAAAACACAAATAATGTTTCAAATGTTTTAAATTATATAGGTTTAAGAAATTATACATGTTTTAAAGATAAAGATAAAGATGGAGGGCAGGCCCTGCTCTTTGTGGATTCAGTTTTTTTTATTTTTATTTTTATTTTTTTTTGGGGGGGAGGTTATAATATTGTTTGCAGGGAAAATGTGAAACAAATATCATATAGAACCTTTTGCTGTATAATTAAATAGTCTTTAATTGATCAATGATCAATAGATAAGGTCTGATCTTATTATTATTATCTAACCCTAACCCTGGTTCAATCCTCCTGAATATGTGCTGATAAGAAAAAGACCCCCTGAACTCAACAGCTGGAAACATAAGGAACATACCAGAATCTCTTCATGTAGTGATTGTTAATTATTCTGAACAGATAAAGTGTGACTGGGCTCAGGATGTAATCATTCCACTTGGTTAAAGGTGAAAACTGATGTGTATTAAAGAGGAATGTGTGAGAAAACTTAATTAACCACATTTTATGGGCACCAGTAAATTCAACCTTTATAAATAAACAACCAATCAGAAGTGACATGTTTTGTGGCATATGGATAAAACATTTATAACTACCTCTTTTTATCAATATTTCCCGTCACTGAGTAAACAATGCAGCACTCTGTAACTCACACCATGTTTTCTTTGATAATATATCAAAGGTTATTTTCTAGAAAACTATAACTTTAATCTGTTTTTCAGTGTAAAAGAGAAATTGTAAAAGTATAGTTCTTGCTGAATGTCAGTTTCCAAAAATTAATTTTTTTTTTTTCTCAGAGTAAACATTCATTATTCTCTATGTCACTGGTGTCAAACATAAGGCCCGGGGGCCAAATGTGGCTCTGTATCCATAGGATGAATTTAACTGAATAAATTAACAATCTATGGTGAAAAATAATGTTAGTTCAGGTTCCACATACAGAATTATTAGGTTTCATTTGGGTCAGACCCAGTAAAATATGTTACATCAAAATGACTTTTTTTTGCTTCAGGGTTGATTTTAAAGTACTTTTATTGTTTTTTTTAAGAGCCTTAATGGTTATGATCCTGTGTATTTATCAGATCTGCTTTTGACATATGAGCCCTCAGACCTCAGGTAGTAAACTTTTAATTGTTCCTAGAGTTCAGACTAAAACACATGATGACGCCTCATTCAGTTTTTATTTCCCCAAATTATGGAACAGTCGACCTGAGGATCTGAGGTCCGCTGCCAGTGTTCATATTTTTAAGGCTAAAATGAAAAGCTACCTTCTTAACTACTTTTACTCTCAACATTACTTCATTCTGCTACTTCATGTATTTACTTTTATTTTATTACTATTATTTTGTATTTATTTATTCTATTCTTTTTAATTCTTTAAATTGTTCCAACAACTGTGGGATAATGGGCTCTGATGTAAAGCGGTTTTTACAACATACACCATGTATGAAAAGTGCTATACAAATAAAGTTAGATTTTTCAGACCAAAAAGGATGGGAAACAATGTCATTTTATAAAACAATAAGAAAAAGTAGATTTTTATATAGGTCTAGTCCTCCAAACACTTGCACTTAAATAGATGAACTTGTGATAAATTAAATGTATGTGAGATTAAACAGCTTCATGTCTTTATGTTTTGCTTCAGATGGATTAATTGCTTTAAAATGTGTAATTAGATTAATCATGATGACGTATTAACTCCTTAATTTTTACAGCCCTAATTTTTTGTGGACATTCTGCTGAACCCACGTCCTCGTTTCTATCACCTCCAGACAAAACAGGTGGAAAAGCACAAAGCCATTCCATTGGTTCTGTGTCATTTCACAGTGACAGTCATATATTTTATTTTACTTGGTAAAAGGTTTTTTTTTTTGTTGTTGTTGTTGTTGTGTCTCATCTGCAGATACAAGAGTGAGGTGTGACCCTGACAAAGCAGCCTTTGTATGGATGTGGCTGGTTCCTGCGTCCACCACTGGCCTTTTACTGTCCCCCACAAAAGACATGTTGTAACACATAGCAAAATATCAAACCATACTCTGTCACTGTCAACATCTATTCATAACGAACATGTCTGTGGAGATACTGTAAAGCAGGGGTCTCAAACATGTGGCCCGGGGACCAAATGTGGCCCACCAAAAGTTCTAATCCGGCCCTGGGATGAATTTGCAAAGTTTAAAAATGTCATAAAGTTATTTTACTTCAGGTTCCACATACAGAAAAATATGATTTACAGTCAAATAATAATATAATAAATAACCTACAAGAAATAATGAGTCCAGATTTTCTTCTTGGTTTGATTACATTATAATAATAATAAACTTTATTGCAGACACATGTCCATATCACACATCATACAGTATCCAATATATAATATACATAGTATAAAAATAGTTTATATAAGAAAGAAAAGACAAAAAGAAAGAAGAAAAAAGGACATATTTAAAAAATATACAGACTATTGCACCAGTGCCTCCTTAGCCTAGAGGTAAATCTGTAGCTAGATTTGGTGGGGTTGACTAGAGCCTGAATTATGCTATTCTCTGACCCATCCAGGCGATACATAAAACTGGACATCAGCTGTCTTAAGAGTGCCTCAAAGGTTGGCACTCTATTGGACACAAATATCTGACTAGCACTGTGCCACCTAGGGACCCTTAGCAACAGCCTCATTGCATCATTTATGCTAATAAATACATAATCACAACTTCAATTTTTTACATTTAATAAGTATCCTGTAACAATAAAATGTGAATAATTTGAACAAATATGAACAACTTAGAATAGAATAATAGAATAGTCATTTATTGTCATTGTAACCAGTACAACGAAATTAAAAAGTGCTAAACAGTCAGTGCATACAACTTACGTTAAAAAAAAAGTGCTGAATAAATAAGCTATAAAATAACAATAAAAATAACAATAAAAATACGAATAAATAAGTAAATAGATAGTCAGGCAATCTTCCTTAAGGCATTTAAGATGGTTATTGCAGTTGGATAAAAACTATTTTTGAGTCTGTTAGTTCTTGTTTTAATTGAAATGTCTAAAGACAATTAAGCAGGATTTGAACTGTTTTCTGCGTTTAGTTTCTGTCGAACTGATCCCATAAAACACATGAACTAATGAGAAGTTTACATAAATAGAAGAACCTACAAGAAATAAGGACATTTTTGACGGGTTTTTCACATTTTATACGAAATCCATGAATCGCAGTGTCAACCCTGATCTTTTGAGACCAGTCTCCACATTATAGTTTCAATATTTTTGATCTATTTACAGCAGTGTGGGACGCTTTTTTTTTCAAAGTTTTTTGTATAAATCAGACAGAATAATAAATACACCCCTGTGCCTTGGATTACATGCAGGCACACGGGGAACTAATAATAACCAGAGATTTCTAAAGAAAATTAAGCGGGATTTGAAACATTTTCTGTGTTTAGTGTCTTTTTAGAACTGATCCATAATAACAACATATGGACTAATGATACATTCAGAATATTATTAAAAATGTGTTAATTTTTTTGTTTTTGTTTTTTTGTTTGGACAGTTTATAAAAGTAAGTATTTTTATAATTTAATGGGGTCTTTGTACAAAATCAAAGATACAAAAACAATTGAAGTTTATTATATATATATATATATATATATATATATATATATATATATATATATATATATTTATAGGTTATTGTGTTATTATTTTTACTGGTCTGGTCCAGTGCAGATCAAATGTGACCCCTGAAAGAACATGAGTTGTGAAGACAGAAGTGAGATTCTGCTGTAAAGGAAGGGAAAGGTGCAGTGGGTTCAGCAGAAACATACAAATGTTTACATTAAAATGGAAGTAGGGGTACTCTCCAAGCTTCAAACGATGGCTCTGTGCTTTGTTGTATGCCACGGTGTTTGCACTGGAGGAGTTTTTTTTTTCTCCTCTGTATGACTCAAAGCTCCCTCACTGCTCGCTGCCTCCATCCACTTCCATTTATCCCACCATACATCAACAGTTCAGATCATCAAGTAATCCAACAGAACAAATCAAATACATTTGAATTCTATTTTTTACAGAGTATTAACTTCACACTATGTCATGTAATAATTACACCTGTCAAATAATTAAAGTTTTTAATCAGATTAATCATGACCAAAACATGGTCGACTTGTTATGTCTTAAAAATAACATCCTGAATTTCACAAAAAGGGAATAAATATTCAAAATGTTTCTAGAATACAGAAAGAAAATGGTAAAAAATAAATGATCCAAATATATATGTATATATATGTGTGTGTGCGCAATTAACATGTTTATTCAGTGCCTTCAACAGTTTAAAACAGTGTTCCATTTAACTGTGTTAAAAATTTTACTCAGATTACTCATGATCAAAACACTTTATATGGGGGGGTTGTACTGAAATATGCCACAGAATAAGAAACTAAGAAACAATAACTGTGGTGATCCATCCTAATGATGAATATGATTAAAAAATTCAATGCAATTAAATGGAACAGTTGTTTTGTTGAAACTGTTGAATAAACATGTTAATCGCATATATATTAATATTTTTACATACGTTTTGGATATTTAGCAATTTTTTACATTTTTGAATGTTTTGAATATTTTATCGCTTTCTGTGAATTTTTAAATTTTTTTGCCACAACGGCTGTGGCTCAGTTGGTAGAGTGGGTCGCCCAATGACCGAGAGGTTGGCGGTTCGCGTCCCAGCTCTGGCTGTCCACATGTCGAAGTGTCCATGGGCAAGACACTGAACCCTGACTTAGGCCCCCAGTAGGACTGACCTTAGACCTTAGAAACCTACTGGTGTATGAGTGTGTGTGTGTGAATGGGTGAATGAGAGGCTAATGTAAAGCGCTTTGAGCACCGTGAAGGTGGAAAAGCACTATATAAGTGCAGTCCATTTACCATTCTTTCTTACTATAGTTTTGTGTATTTTGTGGCACATTTCAGTACAAAAACCTCAACACAGAACTGTCGACCAATATAAAATGTTTTGATCATGATTAATCGAAATTAATCCAATCTGATTAAACATTTTAATGCAATTAAATGGAACAGTTGTTTTGTTGAAGGTGCTAAATAAACATGTTAATGTTAATTGCATATATAGTTCTATTTTTATAAACGTTATGGATATCTTATCAACTTATTGAGTGTTTTTTTCTGCATTGTAGAAGTTTTGAATATGTTGTGGATTTTAACATGTTTTATAAACTGCATTAATTTTGGACAGAACTATTAAAAATCCAACCTCTGGGTGGATGAGTGACATGTAAGAGCTGTCTTTGCTAACGGCAGATTCATACAGAGACATTTAGAGATGCAGAGAGGGGACGTGGTGAAGAGGGTACAGCGTTGCTTCCTTCAGCCAAAGCTTTTAGTGAGAGTGTGCTATAATTTTCTAAAACAGGAAGAGTGACTGCATCAAACAGCAAGACCTGCTCTTTGATCCATATCTTTCCATGGAAATACTTCTCTATCTGCACCTTACGACTTTTCCATCTGCCATCCTGTCATTATTAAGTGAATTTTAATGGCCGCACTAAAAGAAAAATATCTTCACATTAAGTGTTTTAAAGCTCACAATAACATCTTATGCGACACAATTAGAAACGTTTTTCATTTGCATAGAAGCCTGAGGTGCAGAAAATTAAGAACACCTCAGAAGGTGGAGGGAACAGAAGCAGTCATTTGCAAATGAGGGATCAGGGATGGAAGTGACGGGGGGATGGACTCAAAAGGAACGGTCCAGGTCAGAATTAAACTTGTCACTTTATAGTCTCATTAATAAAGCAACCGTGGAGTTTGGCTTCAACATTAAAAAAAAATAATAAAATTGTCACTTCTTGGCCTTTCTTACAAAGTGCAAAGAAAACATTACTGTGCACTAATCAAGTCCACCTCATTGTGATTAATGAGCAAAGTGGGACTCATCTACATATCCCACCAACTGTGAACTATGTACAGGCAAAAAGATGTCAAAGAGCCCCCCCAGGCAGAGGGAAAATATCACCTATTTAAGGATCAAACCTTCGAAATAAAAGAAAACTTTGTAAGCATACTACATTGTGTGTTTCCTTTTTGTTTTTTTAAAGTCTATTTCTTTGCCCTTTCTGTTGTCTTGGTCATATTCATCTGTTAAAACTAAAGTTTACAGGTATACAGCTGTGGTGGGCTGACAAAACAAAACCTTAGATGAAAAAAAAAAAACAGCACGGCACCTGAAGAGGCATTCACTAGCTAACCTGAGTGTGAGTAGCAGCACAGACAACGCTCTTTTTTTCCCAAACATGATGTAGACAGTGTGGTGTGTGTCTTGTTGGCCGCTGGTTTAAACTGTGACATGTGACAGATGTGTGGACACTTCAGTTTTAGAGCCGTGGGTCCAGACCAAATATGGACATATGTTCACCCTACCTTCAGTTAAATTTAACAGAAAAGTCTTTACTAACATTAGCCTTTGTACTGTTGGGGTTAAAATGTTGATATTTGTGTCTTGTTACGTTGCAGTGAACTTTAATACAAGTTGCTCATTGCTGGACAGACGTGTGTCCATGTTTTTGTTTGTTTTTTTAGCTCCACTGACAATGTGATGACACGTTGACTTGACTTCGACTTTATTGACAGTTAGAAGTCGTTAATGCCCTAATGTGCATCTGTGTTATATTACACTTTATCCTCACTAGGGTCACAGGGGTCATATATATATACAAACAATCACTCTCACATCCACACCTATGGACAATATAAATTAACCTATCACTGCTTGTCTTTGGATGGTGGGAGGATGTCGGAGTACTTACAGAGAACCTATGCAGACACGGGGAGAACATTCAAACTTCACACAGAACCATCTGGTATTGGAATCGAATCAGGGTCCTATGGAATTTCCAGCATTCTGGTGAATCTTTATTCACTAATGTGTGCATTTTCTGCATTAATTTATGGTGGAAATGTATTTATGTAAACATACAGTGTATATAGTAATAATGAATATTAAAGAGACTGATACTATCTATAAGAAATGTACTGAAGGACATGTTTTACAATCTAAATATATTTTTAATAAAATTCTCAAAGGAAACATTCATAGTAATTACTTAAAATAAATGTTTTAACTAAACTCAAACACATTACAGTATACATGAACCACAATTAAAATACATTAACAATTTATAGAATGATTTAACAAACAAAATGAACAGCAGATTTTTAACCATTTATCCTACATACTGTATTAAGTGTAGTGATCTAATATAGCCATGTATGTAACAGCTATCACTGCATTACCCAAGATCCCTTGCTCAGTCTTACTCACCAGTGCAGAGCTTTCTTTAACAAAGTCACTGATCAAGTCTTGTATCTTTTACAACAGGAAAGGACAAAGACACCTGTTTTAGTCTGAACAGTGTTTGGAATATGAGTTTGTTTAGTTGAACAAAGTAAACAGCTACAGTATTGGAGTGGGCTAAGCTAACAGGCTAATGTCCACCACTACGCTGACACAACACAACAGCTTCCTTTGTGAAGTAGTTTGTACGATGCTGTTGGCCTTTTCTTTCCCTCTCCTGTCTCTCTTTCTTTTCTTTCCTTATTTTGGAAAACATCTTGGCAGCACTGCTCACTCAGCGCTCGCAGTCTGATTCAAGGAAGGGTGGACCAAACCATTTAGTGAAAATACAAGGGGGGGGGGGCAATACATATGCTCTGTGAGTGTTTAGTTTTTGCGGGAAAAAAAACAAGACAAGAAAAATGAACTAATTTATTTCCTATTAAAATGACAATGACTAATAATAAAATAAAAATCTAAAAAATTATACTATCAGCCATCCCTCCATGGGCCCCCGTCAGTGCTCAGACCCTTAGAATCATTGCCACCTTTCCCCACCTGGGGGCGTACTTGTATGTATGTACAGTATTTTTGTGTTTACATGGTGGTTATGGTTTATGGCTAAAGTGAATCAGAATCAGAATAGTCTTTATTGTCATTGTGCCACCTCCCTTTGCATAAATAAGTTAAAAGATTCAAGTATAAAACAAGATTAAAAAGACATAAAAGCATTAAAAAAGTGCTGTGCAGAGTGATGTGGATGGTTACAGCCTCGTCCAGTTTGACTTTACAGTGTTGACAGCTCTGGGATAAAAACTGTCTCTGAATCTGCTGGTCCTTTGGTGTAGTGACCTGTAGCACCTGCCAGAGGGCAACAGGTTAAAGACGTGATGGCCAGGGTGACATGGGTCCTTTCTAATATTGTGAGCTCGACTGAGGCAGCAGCAGTGGTAGATGTCCAGGACAGAGGACAGAGGACAGCCAAGGATCTTCTCTGCCTCAGTACAGCTGAACAACCACACCATGATGGAGTACCGCTATGGTCTTATCAGTCCAACAGAGATGTGCTGTGATGTGGAAACCAGGAGATTTGATGATCCTCAGGAGGGCATGAACAGAAACGTTGGCTCCTGGAGCACATGTTATTCTTTTTCTTTCTCTTCCTTGTTGCTTAAACACAGACCAGTCAGACCTAAACCAGAGGAGACATGGCTGACGCAGGTAAAACAGGGGGTGGTGGGTCTGACAAAATAAAACGGGTCAGCGGCCTGCACAATATGCAAGTCCAATTTAAAATAGAACAATAACACAAGCATTGTGCCTGACAAGGCATCCGCTAGCTAACCTGAGTGATACGAGCAGCAGCACATGGTGTACGTCTTGGCGGTTGTTGCCTTAAACTTTTTGCACTTTATGCAGGGTTACCAAATGTCTGCACCAACGGCTCTAAAACCAGACTGTCTGTCACACGTCCTCACATTTTACAGACAAAATGTGGACATGTGTATCACCCTACTGATGTTGAGTTAAATTTAACAGAAAACTCTTTGCTAACGTTAGCCTTTGTTTTCTTGGGGTTAAATGTCCACTTGTCAGTGGACATCGTTACGTCCCAGTGAACTTTAACACAAGTTTGTCGTTGCTGGACAGACGTGTGTCTGTGTTGTTCCTCCGCTGACAATATGATGATGTCATCACGACTCGACATCAACTTTATTGATGGATAAGTGGACTTGATAAAAACTGAAGTTGTTAATGTCCTCACTCTGTCGACACATTCACCGTTGATGAACAGGGGTGGAGGGGCAGCTTTGTTCTCGTCCAGGATGAGGAGCTCGTCTCAGGAGGCTGATGTGTGTCGTGCATCTTCTTATGCTCTATTTCCTTTTAATGTGAGATTTATAGGAAATATTAAAAAGACAATAGTGAGACGTTGCAGGGTTTCATTTATGTTGCCAGTGTGTGCTAGTCATATAAACTATCTGATTGATTATTGGATGACAGTGAGGGGCCTCAGACTAATAAACAGACTTAATCATTGTGAATTACACTCAAGTGACAGGTTGTGCATCTAATGATAGAAGAGAGGGGTAAAAATGGTAGGATGCTGTTGTAGTATGAGATTTGCCAATCGCTGATTGTCTGTAATTTAGTGGCAGCCGAGCCACAGAACACATTAGTAATGGCCCGATGTCAGTGCTCAAGAAGACGGGCTTGAAATGCAGTCTGAAATTAAGATTTAATGGCTTTGCTGGGAGAGTCAGAAACTGGCGAGATGAGATCAATTATGTGCTCATTAAATGCCATATGTATTTGAGGGTTCAGCTGTACACTGATAAAAGTTAGCTGTCAAAAACAAGCAGGAAGAAGCAATAAAAATGGAGGAATATTTATTAAAATAAACAAATTAACTGCCAACAGGATAGAAAATGTAACTTAGAAGAAGTTAAAATATCTCATCTGATAGGACCTACACATATCTGAAAGTTTCCAAGCAGAAAAGTGATAAGAATTATACTATAACCTAGAGGAAAACATGCTTAGAAAGATCACGCCTTTGAAATAAGACTGTATGCTGAAGGAAATGGAAGATACAACTACATTTTCCTGGATGCTTTATTTTTAAACTGTAATTGTTTGTCATAGAATCTGTGTATCATTTGTTTTTCAAAATAAAAGAAAAACCAAGGCAGTCACAGACAGCAGCCCTCTACCAAACATGATGTGATGGAGCCATAGGTGTTTGACCCATCTGTCCAAAGGTGAGATTGTCTTGATTCAAGCAAAAAATATCTTGTTTTTAATCAATCAGGGATTTTTTTTTTTTTTTTTTTTTTTTTTTACAGTTTACAGCATAAAATACATTCATTCTATTTGGGCTCATTTTTGAGCTAAGTCATGTCAGAGTGTAGATTCTGGAAAAAACAAACATCTAAGTGTTAAATAGAAATTCACAATTATTAATAAAGCTGGTGCCGTTCACTGACTGTTTATTTTTTTCGTGTTAATATGACTTCATGTCCCTCAGAATTATGTTGAATTTTCAAACAGTCTATAGTTCTGCTGTATGAATTAAGAAAAAAAAAGTGAGACTTGACATGGAACAAGTTGTAAAGTGGCCTTAATGGTGCAGAAGATGCTGGTGTTTGTGACAGAAAATACGTTTAAGTTAAGCCACATTGAACAGCTGACAACAGCTGATTGTCTATCACAGTTCGTCATCTGCTGTCGGTGGGAGCAAAACAAAAGTGGTCAAAGGCAATTTTCATCACATCATTTCTGTCTGTCAGCCTGTCAACTTAAAGCCTCTGGTCCTGCTGCTGGTTGGAAATAAGTCCACACACTGGTCACGCACACACCTACACACTCACACCCACTAATACTTATAGGACAAGCATGACATACACTCTCAGAAAAGAAGGTACAGTAGGGGTACAAATCTGTCGTACAATAAACACCAATATACCCCCAAAGGTCTTTTAAGAAGGACTTTCACTATTTAAAAACTAGTTTGTACCTTTTACAGGGATGAAAAGGTACGTATTAGAGGTACTTAAACAAAAAATATATAAACGAAAAAATAAATAACTTATTTGAAATGTATGGTTCCAGTCACAAATGTTCCTTGATCTGATTGATTCATTGCTCTCATCTCTCTAAATTTTAAATAATTAACAAGAGTGTATGTTTTAAATTACACAAACTTCCCACTCTGAAAATCATCACAATGAGCAGATGTTTTTTGGTTCTCTATAATTCTATATTATTTATCAGTTTGTTTGTTTTTTTTTGTTCCATATTTGATGGTTCAAGTTTACATAATTCAATTTGAACACTTGAACACCCTTTTTTTTTTTTTTTCTTCCCCTCCTTTCCTTTTAAATTTCCTTTACGTCAATACAATAACCATTTTTTTTCTCCTTCTTTGCATGATGGAGATATGAGGTTTGTTTGCCTTACTTTACTTAATTTCAACTACATCTCAGTTGTAGAACTTCTCTGGAAATGAAATGTTGTTATTCTTAGCGTTGTAGACATGCGTGCGTTGGGAATGCATCGACTATGTAAGCCCCGTTATGATCTAAACGATAGTAACAGACAATCTTAGTGAACAGTTAACAAAAACAGGACGCAAAACTAACATGTGAATGTTTTCATAACATTGTCATCCAATGTCCATAAGTTATTGTGATGTTTACATGTTTAGTTTGATTGTGAACCAAAAACACATCACACAGAAGTGGAGTTTTAGATTGTTGAAATGGTTCAAGGCATGGACGTTTGATAGTGAAACTGTACAGGTCTAATGAGAACATGTATTTTGCTGTTTTGAATGAACTATCTGAGGTGTCATCACACCATTGCAGTCTTCTTCCACTCTCGTAGTCTATTAATTATGTAGTTTAATAAATCATTCATTTGTTAATTTTTATTGTTGATAATGAGGTCACAGGCCTAATGCATCATATTTATACATGATTTTACAACTATGCATAATTTAAAAGGCAGCACGGTGGTGCAGTTGTTAGCACTCGTGCCTCACAGACAGAAGGTTGTTGGTTCTATTCCCACACCAGACCTTTCTGTGTGGAGTTTACATGTTCTCCCTGTGTCTGTGTGGGTTTTCTCCAGGTACTCTGGCTCCTCCCACCATCCAAACACATGTACTGATAGGTTAACTGGTTAACTGGTTAATCTAAATCACCCATAGGTGTGAATGTGACAGTGATTGTTTGTCTATATATGTTCAGCCCTGAGATGAACTGGAGACTCATACAGGGTGACCTCTGACCCCGCCTTCACTCACTGTAGATGGATTAGGCCCCCAGTGACCCTAGTGAGGATAAAGGTGGTTAGGATGACAAAACGAGATAATGAATAAAAAAATAACAATAATAATAAAATCTAACTGAACTTAATAGTTCCATTCATTAACATAAAGTAACATTGAAGGTGCTATTAAATGTTAACCTTGAATGTTTAAAATTATATTTAAGGACAATACAACCTTGAGTACGTATCAGTCCAAAGTGATGTACCCCCAAAGGTTAATATTTGGACCTTTGGGGGTACATTAGTGTTGTACCTTAGTCTACAGATTTGTACCTTCTTTTCTGACAGTGTAACATGCACGAGCTACGACAATCATCCAATGACAGAACAGAAGGTAGGCAGTGAAATGATTGACATGTTTAGTTCTCACTGACCCACACAGCAGTCATTTCACACAAATCTCCTCAAGAGTGCTTATCCAAATCTTCGCCGCCCTTCCTTACTTGTAATAAAAGCTTCAGACTTAAATCTTTCCGGTGAAGAGATTCCTGCAGTTCAGGGTGCCTTGCTAAAATCAATGGGTGCCAATTTCAGTCAAGTGTGGTCGTACAGTGTTCCTCCACAGCACCTGAGGCAAACTTTTGGTAGAAAGTGCTGTCTTTTTAGAATACAAATGAGGTGACTAAAACAAGCCTTTATTATAATACGTGTCCGTTTGGCTGTCTGCCAGACACAGGAGCTGATAACGTTAGATAATTTAGTACTTCTGGATTAAAGCCTCAATTATAGTTTGGGAGAGCAAAGGTGAAATGCTGAAGAAGTTCAAAAAAAGTTCAGTTTTATATTTCATTGAGCGAAAAAAAGACTAAAATGGGAAGATTGTGTCCATGGAGCATTACATCATGAGAGAAGTTCCTTAAATACAAAGACTGGTCACCCTTAAACCGTATTCTGACGGCATTACTTTGATTTAGGGACCTCTTGGAATTTGTAATAATTACAGAGATGGTGAAAAACTGGTTTTGAATGTGTCTGCGTGATTCTCATCAAACAAGAAAAAGTCAATGCCCCTGAGATTTAAGTGGTTTTATATATATATATATATATATAAACACGTCGACAACCTACAAGAGTGGCATGTGTTTCAAGCAATAGTCAGTTGCAACAGACTCTGGGTTATGGTTAGTGTTAAGGTTAGTGTGAAGGTTCTGTACCAGGAAAAAGAAAGATGGCCATTGCCGGCTTCTTAACTGTTCACAGTGGGCGGAGCTTCAAACCAAACATGACTTTATTTCACATCCCCCATGAATACGATAGTTCTACATGATTTATACATGTTAAGAGAAAGTACGATGCGGTCCCCGAGTAAACTCCTATAGAGCTGATACCATGTAGTGGAAATGTAGCAACAGTGAGCGGATGTTACGTAATATGCAATGTGTTGACGTTATATCCAAGAGATGTGAGAAAAACCCAAGGTAAAATGTGACTTTGTTTACCCCGTGAGAACAGGCCACCTAAAAAGCAGCCATAAAGGAGTTGGTTTTTTTTTTACTTCACTGTTCCCCAGGTTAAACTAATCCCATCAGAATAGGGCTTTAGACTTAGAAAATACTTTTTCAAAGGAAATGCCTGTTACATTATCTTTACAAATATTTCCAATTACACACAATGAAATAAAACAATCACCAACACACCCATGTACCTGGAAAACTATTGTTTGCACTGGCTGGGCTAAATGTACCTGACACTGAAAAACAGCACTTTGCTATTACTTTAAAATGTCATTTTTAATTAGAAGCTACAGGAATACATCTTAAAGTGCAGTAAACTCTCAGCTCTAACTGCAACTTCAAATAAGAGCTCTGCAGGGGGTCTGGGGGACCGGAAAAATAAAGTGGACCAGGAAAGACCAGACTGTTCTCACAAGTGCCAGGTGACAGGCGAGGAGGAAGGAATATGCAGAGGTGCTAAAATGTAACCGGAAGTATTTTCTGTTGGCAGCAATTAGACTTAATGTGCATTTACAATAATAATGTTTTTATGTGCAGTAGTGATTTTTTTGTGTGTGATTTGTGATGATGGGTGACAGTCAGGTGAACAAAAATGTCCACTCAGCTGGAAAATAT
Source organism: Siphamia tubifer (assembly GCA_020466265.1). Taxonomy (NCBI): domain Eukaryota; kingdom Metazoa; phylum Chordata; class Actinopteri; order Kurtiformes; family Apogonidae; genus Siphamia; species Siphamia tubifer. The sequence continues at coordinate 49,980,304 of CM035791.1, read as the reverse complement.
GTGTTTAACCCTTTGATGCACCCTGGTCACTCCTCTCTCTCCTGTCTGTTTGTCTGTCTAAATTACTCACTGAGTATAAATACAGCTACTTGTGTGAAAAATACTAAAAGTAGAAGTACTGATTCAACTCCTTCACTGAAGACATTCATACGTAAAAGTGGCCGTTCTGTCTAATCAGAACCTTTTGTACCTCCAGCTCTGAAAGACCAATTAACTAGAGCCGAATACACCTGTTTCCATGGAAACCGTTATTGGGAATTAACACAAGGGAAATAAATTACATTTTGAATGATGGTATTCTGGGGCGGCACGGTGGTGCAGTGGTTAGCACTCGTGCCTCACAGCAAGAAGGACCCTGGTTCGAATCCCGTACCAGACCTTTCTGTGTGGAGTTTGCATGTCCTCCCCGTGTCCGCGTGGGCACTCCGGTTTCCTCCAACCATCCAAACACATGCACTGATAGGTTAATTGGTTAATCTAAAATTGTCCATAGGTGTGAATGTGAGAGTGATTGTTTGTCTGAGCGCCAGAGAAGCTTAGGAATGACTAAACAAAATGGTGGATGATGGAGCTTAATGACTGCTGTCGCTTCTGTAAAAAGAATTTAAAGATGGCTGACGTTTTCTCACATTCTTCATTCATCTTTGATAAAAGGAAATGGCCACCCAGACAGCAGCCATCTATAGTTATCGTTCTTTTTCTCTGGTTGTTTCTCTCTGAATCATTGTAGCGTCACTTTGTTAGGCCCGCCCTCTGACTCTATACTTCACTGTGATTCGTCGGCCAGTTTCAGGGAAATCTAGCCAAAAGTTACTTTGAGCGAAACTAGACTACTACGGTAGCAAATAAGATTTGCTGCCGCTAGGGGTATTGAGGATGGCTAGGCTAACTTAAATCTTAAATCTTTGGTGCGGAAAACTTAAATCAATTGATTATTTCAAGAAAAATAGCTTTGTGACCCCAAGATAAGGGATGATTAGCCTGTTATGACGCCAAACCCTCCAATGACTTCTGAGTTATAGGAGATCAGCAGTGCTACGCCAGCAGACAGAAATAACATCTTGACAACTGTAAGAGCTGACTTATGCTGAAAATGTCAGATCAAGAAGCACCCGTTATCACACTGTACTTCAATCAACATCAAACACAGGCAGAACATGCATTGTGTCTTTGTGTTAGAGATAACATTCAGTTCAGTCCTCGTTATTTAACCCCGTCATGTTCACATTAAGAAAAAGGACTCGCAGCATCAAGTGCAGAGCAGTACTTTGAACTGCTTGTTTTATTATGCTCCGCACATATCACACATAACAGCCAATAATTCAGAGTCCCTCCAACCAAACATCCCTTAATAGTCCAGCCTTTTCAGAGGAACGAATTGTAATGGAATTTTTTTTTTTTTTTTTTTTTTTTTTAGAACATTTCTGTGAATTGTCCAGAACAACATTAACTAAAAGTCTTAAGAAATCCTGGTTGGGTCAGTAGGTTTAATTTCCATTAATCAATATGGACATCCCAATAGGCTTTACCCAACGACAATGAAAGAGTCCATGGAAAGTAACACTTGTTGCATAACAAGTTTCTTTGAAAATAAATGTGAATTTGCAAATGAGTTCAACATTAATCAAGACTAATGTATCAAATATAACAGATGTGACATTAATGTGTTAAACACATTTTTCATATTTATTATGCTAATATTAATAGAGATAACGGTAACACTTTGACGGGTGAGTTCATGAAGCATTCATGACTGTTTCATGACACATGACTCAACATTCATACCAAACCTTTCATGAATGTGGAAGACAGAATGATGACGACTTTTCAAAATAAAAGTCCAACAACCACAAAGCAGCACTACCATTTTTTTCCCTACAAACGTCTTTACCATCATGTCACAGCTCAGTCAATGGGCTAATCCAGTCCAGTGCCAATTTGTTTAATAATATAACATTTGCTGATGAAGGGGATAGCCTCTTGCAGGAATGGTCGCAGGATCAGGACATGGGCTCGTTCTCTGGAGTTGTCAGCGCTGCTTTGCGATTGTTGGACTTTTATTTTGAAAAGTTGTCATCATTCTTGAAATATTTAGTATGAATCTTTTATGTGCAGTTTATGACAACTGCTATGAATGTGTTATGAACTCACCCATCAAGTAGTGTTACCAAGATAATAGTATATTTATAATAAATGTGTAATTAACATTAACACATTAATAATGTCGGCTGTGGCTCAGTTGGTAGAGCATGTTGTCCAATGACAGTTCATGTCCTGTCTCTGGCTGAATGTGAGGCTAATGTAAAGTGCTACATAAGTCCATTTACATGTAATAAAGATTTTATGAACACACACTATTTTAATAGTGTTGGTTGATTTTTGTCACACCAGAATTTGAGTAAGAAAAGGCTCAGTTTATATTGACATGTTGTATCTTTTATAGTCCATCTTTAGTTACTAGTTACCTTCGCTAAAGCTTGCTCCAACCAGTTCCTTGATGTCATCTGATTGTTAGAATTACAAGAACAAAACATTTACTTTACTTAACTTTAATATAATGTTATCTCCACTGTTCTTCTGACTCCTGCTTCAACACATAAATATATAAATAAAAAGATATTCCCTTCAATAGGTCTAATCCAAACCCTGAAAGTATTGCCCTCAGGGTCACACAAGTTTGTTTGTTACCTCTGCCAAGGAGGTTATGTTAGTTAGCAAGATATCTCAAAAAGTTATGGACGGATCTTGATCAAATTTACAAGGTAGGTTGGTAATGGGGAGATGATTAGATTTTGGTGGTGATCCGGGGAAGGGGATGTCAAGATACTTTAAAAATTTATGGACGGACTTTGATGAAAACAAGGGACAAATTATTACATTTTGGTGGTGGTCCAAAAGAGATCCTGGATCACTTTGAAATGTATTCTCCGTTTACCGCAATGTCAAATTTCAAAGTGATCCAGAATCACCACCACAACTTAACACCAACACATCCTGTAAATGTCATCAAGATCTGTCGATAACTTTTTGAGTTATCTTACTTACGAACAAACAAACTGGCAAAAACATAACCTTTCATTTTTATGGGGTCGGTGTGCCTTTGGCGGAGGTTTGTGCTGTAGTGTGAATTAGTTATTGTTATTGTTATTTTTCCATCTGACAACTGGGTCTGTATTCTTCTTCATTAAGATTTTAGTTGTGATCACGAAAAGGTATTTGTCCTCCAGTGGCGTTATACTGTATGCAGGGTTCTACAGTGCGCCCATTTCACTCGCATTTGTGAGCAAATATTTCAAAGTGCGAACGAGGAAAACAAAACAGTTGCACATGTGCGAGTGTTTGTTGCAGCACACAATAAGACACACAGACCTGAGGAGTTAATGAAAACCTACCCGAAATGAATTAAAAGTGTGTGAACAGCTCCACATAGTAGAGACGAACACGGCACATATTGAAAGAATTAACCCTTTACCTCCTGATGCGTCAGCGCTGACACGTTCTGAGTGGATGGTTTAGTTTAAAAATTCAGACAAATTCAAGTGTTTTTTTAACTGTTATTTTACTGAGAATTTTGTTCATGGAACTGATGTACAGGTGTAGAAAAGCAAGTGATTAAGAAAAAGAAAAAGCCCAAACTAAAACTACTGGAACCAAATTACAACACTAGTTATTTATTCCTTTTTTTTTACTTCATTTTGGGTTTTTGTTTTTTGTCCTTTTTTCCACGTTATTTCTTATTTTGTGAATATATATTAGTTTCTGTTGATGTTGTTTATTTTGTTTATTTTTCTGTTTTTTTTATTTTATTATTTTTCTTTAATTGTGTTCTGTTAGTGTCTTACTTTGTTCATGTTACATATTATTTTGTTGGTTTATTATTCATTTTTGTTCATTTTACTGATCACTTTGACTGTTTTTTGTTCATTGTGTTGCTTATTTTATCTTATTTTATTTTTTACTGTGTCTCAGTCTCAGGAGTTAAAGGGTTAATCATTCTAAAATGGATCTAATAACAAGGCAGCCAATACAACGTTCTAAAATGTATCAAAGGACAAAGCATCCCATAATACAAAGTTATGTTATGGTCTGCTCTAAATTAACACAAATGACAGCAGTCATACAAGAATGTTGGTATCTGTGCGTAAGTACTGCACTGTAAATAAATAAACATTTAAAACTAAAACCGACTTGTGCCCCTATTTTTTTTGTGTGCTCCTAAATTTTTTAACTTAGGGGCACGTGTGCTCCTGGAAAAAAAAGTTAGCGTAGAGCCCTGACTGTATGATGACCAAAGTGTAGAATTGTGGATCCACAGCAGAACATTCCTGAACATTCTCCTCAGAAAATGACTTGGGAGGATCCTGGACTTTGGTGATGCTGTAGCTTTATGCAAATGACGGATCCTTCTTTGACTCTGACAAATGTCCACAGACTCTGTACAGGACACCACATGCATACAGATGTGATTGGACAATATAGCTGTCAATCACTGGATACATTTCTTCAAACCACTTTAATTACAAGAAAATGAAAAGTTATAATGGGATTTTTACCAACTGATACTCATACTGATACTCTTACTCTGTTAAAGAACAGTAATAGTCCATTTGAGTCATATGACATTCTTGAAAACGCACAAAAACACTTCAAAGTGCTTTACTTTTAGAGTGCCGATTGAAAAAAACATTACAAAGCACTCAATTTCAAAACGGAAAATAATGAAAGCAGCTGTACACTGTGTGTCCTTGAGGGTATCATTATTTTGCTCAGCAGGTTAGCTGTATTGAAGTGGATAGAGTAATGCTGTGGTTAGAAACCTCTACATTTTCCAAAGCTCAAATTGAAGTCAAATAATAATAAATATGTGTATTTGAACTACATATTCAAAACCTAAACATTTTTCTTTTAAATAGAAATGCTTTTCTCCTCTTACTCGTTCTTTTTTTTCCTCTGGTTGCATCAATTTCTATGTGACCCATTTCTAGTATTTCAGATCAATTGGGTTAATACAATGCTAGGATGGGGCTGAAAAGAGGCAGCAGGGGGTCAGCTGCCATCTGTGACGCTTAGAGACGTTGATCTGCCTTAAATATATGAGTGAACTCAACTTTAGAAATGTAAACTCAGGAAAGTAAGTTATATGAATGAATGAATGAATGATTTATTTGTTTTTTAAATGTGACATTGACTTACTAAGTAGTATTATGATTTAAATAAAACTAACCTTCTCTTGTTAAATAAATGTACAATTTATTGTTGATTCGATTCACAAAGTTCAGTTACACTAGTTGTTACTTGTGATTTATAAACGTTTGAGCCTGACAACATATATATATATATATATATATATCCAGGCAGTGCACAGGTTGGTGCATGGAGAGGCATCTGTAAAGAGTATGGACTGGAGGTCCCAGGGTCAAGATGGGAGAACCCCCCAAAGGTGACAGAGAACAAACAGGCCAAGATCCTGTGGGACTTCCAGATCCAGACTGACAAGATGGTGATGGCCAGTCAGCCTGACATAGTGGTGGTGGATAAACATGAGAAGACAGTGGTGGTGATAGATGTAGCAGTCCCCGACATCAGAAAGAAAGAACATGAGAAGCTTGAGAAATACCAAGGGCTGAAAGAGGAGTTAGAGAAAATGTGGAGTGTGAAGGCAACAGTGGTACCAGTAGTGATGGGGGCACTAGGGGCAGTGACCCCCAAGCTGGGAGAATGGCTCCAGCAGATACCAGGAACAACATCAGAGATCTGTGTCCAAAAGAGCGCATTGCTAGGAACAGCTAAGATCCTGCGCAGAACCCTCAGGCTCCCAGACCTCTGGTAGAGGACCCGAGTCTGAAGGAGACACCGCCCACGTGGGGCAAGAGGAACATTTTATTTTTATATGTATATATATGTATATATATACATATATTGCACTTGCCCCCTCCATACCGTAGGCTACATCCAACATTGTACATCACCTTCACGGAAATTCAGTTAATAAAGTGAATGTATTAATTAAAAAAAAAAAAATTACCTAATATTTAAATTACAATGATGACCAAGGTTATTTTAATGTTTATCTCAAATAACAAATTACCTGACCGCAAATATCATTAAAAATATTTTTCAATAATCTGCTACCGCAGGCGCCTGCTCACTTCAGGTTAGCCGACACATCATTCGTTTCCATCTCATGGTTAAAAACGCAAAAATCTTGCTGTTTCGTGTGTGCGTTGACAAGGCAGCATTCTATCACAGCGCCATCTACAGCCGGGCATGAATATCTAATCCACTTCCACACCCTCCTGTGTCCTTGTATGCACAGTGATTTCTAAATGACAACGCTCATGTAAATGCAGATAAAAGGCTTCAGACCAGATGCCAGTTTTACGTCTTCTCTTCCCATCGTCTCAGTATAAACGTAGCTGTATTCTATGACACAGAACAGAAGTGCACTGTGCCATATTACCTCCTTAAACACATGCTCAGCTATAACACTTCACTGGGGTTGACACAAGTAGGTTTGTTCTGAGCAAGGCGGCGCGACCGTGTGCAGTAGAAGTGGATCTGCAAATACATTACAACTAATGAAGCCTTTATAGCTGGGCTGTTGAAATTAGAGGCCATTGTTTTCGTACTTACTAAACAGTACAAACAGTCCTCGCTGAGCGCTTTAGTAAAGACAATGTAATGAGTGCAGAGTGAAAACCCACATTTCATTTCACCCACTTCAACTTTAGATTTTTCATTTATTAAAAATCAAAGCAAAAAAAAAACACACTGTCAAAGCCGAAGTAGATACACACATATCTATAAAATAAGGGTCTCAAACATGAGGCCCAGGGGCCAAATGCGGTCCACCTAAGGTTCCAAAATGTACTGGGCTGAATTTGCAAAGTCCAAAAATTCCACAGTCAAGGCTGTTGAAGTTATTTTAATTTAGGTTCCACAAAGATAAAAAAAAAATAAAAAATGCTATCACATTATGCTGATAAATAAATGACAACTTCAAAATATTGTCCAACATTAAATTCTGAAAATGTTAACATTTACAAACTATCCTGTAAAAATAAAATATGAATAATATGAAATGTCTAAAGAAAATTAGGTAACACTTTAGTTCCTAACACATTCATACTAAACCTTTCATGAATGTGAAAGACAGAACAACAATAACTTTTCAAAATAAAACCCCAACTATTGCAAAGTAGCACTGCTGTTTTTGGCACCATTCAAATACACATTTTAATAATTTTGTGAAGTGTATTTTATGCTTTGCGGGACTCCAGAGAACATGTCTATAGCCCGCTCCCCTGACCACACCTCTCCATTCCCACCTGTTCCTGCAAGAGGCTGTCAAACAATGACCCGTACCGCATGCTTTTGCACCGCATCCCATGGAGTCCTGTCCTGTTATAGGCCTTTACCTGGAACAGTTGGACATTGTCATCAGCAAAGGTTACATTATTAAATAACTGGATTAGCTCAGTGACCCAGATATGAGGTTTGGGGGGAAAAATAATAGTACTAAGTTGCAATTGTTGTACTTTTATTTTGAAAAGTTGTTGTTGTTCTGTCAAGTGTTCCCAAAATTAGAACCAAACAAAGTGAAGCATCATTCAGTTCTTCTGCTCCTCACGAGTGGAACAAACTTCCTGAGGTCTGAAAACATTACTATTTACTGGAGCTTTTATTTCAATTCTTAATTGTTTTTTTTAAATGTTTTTATGTCTCTTATTTTAATTTTCTTATATGTCTTATGTAAAGCACCTTTAATTGTCCTGTACAAATAAATTTGCCTTCCCTTACTGTAATTTAACCTTGTCCTAAGTGTTTAGTGTCATTGTAGAACTGATCCATCATAAAACACATGGACTAATGAGATGTTTAGGCAGAATATTTGTCATGAATCAAGCCTCAGGTGTCATGTTCTGTCTATGTTAATGTTTTGGGCTTTTATTTTGTTATGTGGGTTAATGTTTACCTTTCTAGTTGTACTTCCTGTCACAGGTGTTTCCCCGCCCATTAATATCCTCCTAATGTGTCCCACCCATTTTGTGCACTATTTAAACTCCTCTTGTATGATTGTGTGTTGCGAGTTTGTCTGCAATTTATGAGCATTTTTTCAAGTCTATGGTCTTTCTGGTTTGTGTAGTATTTTTTTCGTTGTCTCTGCTTGTCCCCTGTTTTGATGTTCTTCCTCGGACCTTGGGTTGGACTATTTTCTGGATTACATTAAGGGCTTTTGGATTGCCTGGTAAACCAAACCTCAGGATGAACTCTACTGCTGTGACCCCAAACAAAGTTGTCAGAAACCTTGGTGTCATGATCAATGACCATCTGTCACTCTCTAACCACGCGGACCTGTGCTGCACAACATACAGAAAATCAGACCGTACGTCACCCAACACTCAGCACGACTAATGATTCATCTCCTGTCTGGTCGACCAGCCTGTGCTATAAAACCTCTGCAGATGGTGCAGAACGCTGCTGCATGTTTGGTATTCTCTCAACCCAAACGCGTCCATGTTACTCCTCTGTTCATCCAGTTGCCCTGGCAACCAGTGGCAACAGGCACAAGACCTTGACCCTTGCCTTCACAACCATCTCAGGAGCTGCCCCTGCCTATCTGAAGGACATACCAAAGCTGTATGCTCCTTACAAACCCCAGATAGCATTTGCACTTATTGTTCTGTACGTTTCCTGTCGACCTTGTTGAACTGCTAGTGTTGGAGGCTATAGATTATGTCCTCTATTGTAAGTGGCTTTGGATAAAAGCATCTGCCAAATACAATGCCTGCCTGTCTGACCTGTGCTTTTCCCCTCGTTACTGCATCCCACCCTCCATTGAAATCCACAGTATTATTTATTAATAATTCTACTGTTAATAAATTTAATTACATGTATTTCCTGCCATTTGGGTCCACACCAATACCTGAGTTTTGTCAATATTGTTAAAGTTACACTTATTTTTCTTAACAAATTTCAGTTTTTTTCATCTCTTTTTGTTTGGATAGTGTAAAGAAATAAGTATTTTTATAATTTAGCGTTTTTTTTGTACTAAAACAAAATACAACATTTGAAATTGTCATTATTTATAGGTTATTTTATTATTATTTTACTTGTCTGGTGCACCAGAGATCAAATGCACTGAAATAATATGAGTTTGAGACCCTTGCTATAAAACCTGTAACTTCCATTTATCACTGACAGTACATGAGTCTGACATATTTTTATATGAGAGGCTGGATATAAAATATAATGTATGTGATGTACGCGTATATGTGACTGAATGACACACTGTACTCACTCCTGAGAGCATCCATTTTACACAAACATTAGGAATGAACAGCGCATCCCACAGACACCAGCACAGATAATAAATGACTTCAGGTTCACAAGACCAGGAGAGATAAATGAGAACTGTCAGCATGTTTACCTGGAAACTTCCACAAATGCTCCATTACTGTTTGGTTTCGCAAAGTTCAAAAGAAACTAAGGAAACTGTCCTTCTGACGATAAATTCACCATCAATAGCTGCATTTCTATGACAATTTTTTGCAAAACAATAATGATATTTCTAAAATTTCAACACAGTATATTTCCACTGGGAACGTGTTTCCGTTGATGGTTGTTCTCAGCAGGAGCGTTGGAATTCTCATTAAAGATTTCACTGCTGGAAGATGGACCTTTCTATGTCTAACGCCTAATTTATACTCCAGAACCGGACAAAATGTGTCTTCCTTGTTCTTATGCCTCCGTCCGTATTATGGATGTTGTGTTTGAAATCCTCTAGGGGGCGCTAACGAGTCGAATTGCAGAGGGTTCAAGAAACATGGCGTCTATTGAAGCAGTGATTTTGATGTATTTGCTGTAGAGGCACGAAAAACTGACCAGAAATAAGTGTTTGTCCACTTAATACAAGGAGGATAGTTGATGGTGAATTCATCTCATTGGTTCTAACTATGAGTCACATGGATGAGGAGAAACATCTTCAGTGTTTCTGTGCCCAGGCACCGTTGGATCATAGACATGGATATATCCACTGACCAGCTCACACATTCTATCCTCTATCGCCATTTTTAAAGGCCTAGCGGGAGCCTTCTTCGTGGGTGGAATTCTGAAATTTTACACTTCGGCCTCTCTACTGCCCCCACCATTTCCTTTGGTATTGCTAAACCTTTGACCAACGGACAAACTGACGGGTGAAACTACATCCACAACCGGATGTAATTAACAGAGGGTATAAATTAGGCTTAAAATGTCAGTGAAGAATGTGAGAAAACATCAGTAATCTTTAAATTATTTTTACAGAACTGACAGCAGTCGTTAAAGTCCATAATCCACCATTTTGTTTAGTCATTCCTAACTTTCTTTAGCGCTCTAACTACATCACCCTAAACATTACACTGATTGGTTGTAGTACCGTCCTATTGCACACAGAGTATTTGAAAGACAACCTTTTAGCCCCGCCTCCCCTGACTATGAAGCATCACGAGATCCAAACATGTAATGAATAGGGATAGCGCGGCTAGGCTGAGCTAGCAGTTATGTTTTTCTCATGAATTATCTCAAGAAAAGTCTCCGTCTCCTCCTCTGTCTGAGAGAAGTGATCATGTGACGTATAATTGAGGAAAAATTATTTCCATTGCGCTTTTGCGATATATTAGAACATCAAAACATCTGAAAAGCCACCTAAAAAACCATGTAAAAAGTTTTTACTGATATTTAAGGTGTTTTTTATTATTATTTCAGGTGTTTCTATTACCAGGTTTTTTTTTTATAGCGCTATTTACATTTTGCGAATTTCCAAGGGTGATGGAAACGCAGCACATGCCTCCTTAAACTGCTGTATTAAATTTTTATAATTGAATATGGTTAAAAACCAATCAGAGTTGTGCTTTCTATCTTGTTATCAGAACAGCTGTGTATGACAGAGGGACACAACACAACACTTCATCATTCCAACAGCAGTACACCACCGTACAAATATAACCATGAACATAAAGAAACCATTAACTGTCTTCAAGAGATGAACAATTTCCTGTGATCTACAGCCATTGGCCACCATTCATCAGAAAGCAGTTATAGTTTGGCACAACTCTTCGTGTAGCTGGTCTGATTGTGAGTAAAGTGCTCAGTCGCCTCAGAGAGTAAAGATGCTTTATGGCTTTACCTTGACTGAAGGTCACTTGTCCACATGCTGCCTTTCAGTCCAAAACATTCATTAGAAAATTCATGTTTTATAAACGACACTGTCCTCTTCAGTGATGTGCAGATGGACTGGCTTCAAACTAACAACTGTTGATAGTAACAACAAGGTCAGTGTCTCTATTAGCATCTTTCAACACAAGTGTGATGAGAATGAAGATGTCTTTTTATGTCTCTAGTGGATGTTTTAGACCAGAGTCACACTGACCAGACTTCCCAAAGCTGCTCGTCTCATTCATTCACAGCCCGTCATGGGGCAGCGTGTCCCCACTGTGATGGAGGGAACAGGTCGATCTGCACTAAAGCAGGAGAAGTCAGCCAGCAGGAGAGCGCAGACAAAGACCAGACAATATGGATGTTCTGACGACAAAACAACATTCCTCTGTTCCTCTTATTATGTCAAACACTCCTGCAGACTTTGAACAATTTTGTAACTATTGGTTTATGCCACATCATTAATATTATCTACAATTAAGTTGTGAGGACAATATTAATATCCTGTTAAAATATAGAGGATACATTTTTCTGCAGTTTTCATTAAAGACGTAAAAAAAACCAATCGTATGCTGTAGGTAATGCATGTATGTGCAGCCAGTAGTTAAATGAATAGTGAGTTTTAAGAAGAAACCATTCTTTCAATATTAAGGGTGAAATTAAACTGCCTAAGGCTGTTTGCATAATACTTAAAGGCTCTGGATTAAAACTGTTTCTTTTTCTACTAAACAATGAAATAAGACATTTCAAACATACATTTCCTCTTTTATGTTACTTTTGCGTTAATATGTTAATTCGTGGCTGAAATGCAGTTAAAGCATAAAACACAGAAGATGTTATGAAATAAATATATCATGAAACAACATTACTGCTAAACAGCTCGTATTAGTTGTCTGAGAACGCTGCTTTTTTATCTTGGCTTTAATATAGTCTGTGTCTCTGTAGAGCCTGAAACTGTCAATCTCTGAAAGAACTAGATTTTGTTGTCATAGTAAAAATCCCAAAGGAGAGGAGATAATGCATCAAGAGGCCGTCAGCAAGTACTAAGACAACTAATATTAGCCAATGATTCATCTTAAATCCCTTGATGATGTGTGTCATTTCTCTTCCTAACCTTGTATTTATGTAAAATGATTATTATAGGTGTTATCGTGCGTATACACAAACAATATACAACTTTGGAATAAAATAAGAGGCCACTGTGAAATCATCACGTCTGCATAAATAACAACCATTCTCTTCTATTCCTGAACATTCTATGAAGGAATGTGTCCTTTTACTGACACGTGCATTGTGTTGACATGACTTTAACACATTATGTGTTTTATTCAGGGACATTATCAGAGATATTTGAAGTTAAATTACACATTACCTGTCTTATTTTAAATGTACAAAGTAGTCAAATATACTAACATTTATTCATCACAAAACATGAATGTGGGTTGATTATGACTCCAAATATTTAGATTTTTCCTTATTTTCACTGACCTTTTACCTCAGAGATGTAACACCATTTCTGGTCATAAGACACATGTGAGCCATCGTGACGTTTTTTCCATTCTGCCTAAAGTGTGTTGAAACTCAACACATTTTCTGTCATTTCTGACACATTTCTATCTGTTCAAGTCCAACACAAACACCTTTTTCTACTGAATAAACATCTGATAAATATTTTATTTAAGAAGATGAAGTAACAGTGTGATGCACCAGCCCAATTCATGCTTTTATTTTGATGATAACTGAGAAAGGCATTGTTTGGCCCATTACCTTCACTTATGCTGCTGTTTTTGAAAATACAAAAAAGGAGCAGAAAACATCTAATAAACATTTTTAAAAATTAATTTATGTTGTTGCTAAGGTTAAACACACACAATTCATGACTCTTCTGGTCATGTGACTGATGGACCATCACTGCCGTTAAACATAAACTCCAGAAGAGGAATATTCCTCAACACTTTCACTTATTTTTAGTTTAACCACCAGGTTTTTCACTCCACATATTTGCAAAACACATTTTATTTGATCTGAATCGTTTTAGTCCAACACATACTTATTCATGGTAAAAGGATAAAGTGATTATTTTGCAGTGGTTTTTCTTTCAGAGCTGTATATTAAAGACAGATGTATGCTGCAAGCACACAGAGTATTAGTTTATATACTGTAAAAGAAGAAGAAATACTTTAGTGGTAAAAAAAAAAAAAACCCTGTCATTAAAAGGATGTAGCCTGTGGTGTTGAGTGTGTACGACACATGCACAGCTGAGATACTATAATCTGCCAGTTTACAGTCGCAACAGCAAAACAAACTGTAATCTCACACAAGCCACTGAATTCCTGAATATATATATATATATATATATATATATATATATATATATATTTATTTATTTATTTTTTACCCATACCATTCGCTGTCAGCTTCATCTGTTTTTTTTCCTCTAGGCCAAAGCGTCACGCAGAAGCCATGATGCGAACAGTGGAAATATGTGGAGTGTATAATGTAGTCCACTCACAGGACTAGGATGAAAAGCTACTGACCTTTAATTGTGCCACAATCTGGCTCATATGTGTGTTTATGTCATATTGAGAAACTGTACCTACATTTGTGTTACACCTGTTGTTGTTTACAGTCCAATGTTAAACTCATTGATCTGTAAAGAGTGCATCTATTTTACCAATTATTCTAAAATGGTGAAGTCAAACATGAAATGTACGGATCAAACTTATTGAAGAGGAACACTGGGAAAAGTGAGTGGAAGATAAAGGTGGGCAAATAATAGACTAATCTAAAAAGTCATTAATAAACATATATTTCCTTTAAAATTTGTCGATATGATTTGTATTATTATTATTATTGTTGTATTTATGTGATTAACTATTTATTCTTGTTTTATATATTCTTGTTATTGTTATCATTATTAATTATTACCAGTGCTATTGATTTATTTCTATGTGAGATTATTGTAATCACTGTGTGTGTGTGTGTGTGTGTGTGTGTGTGTGTGTGTGTGTATGTGTGTGTGTGTCCGCAGAGACTTGAAATTACATGGACATATACATGTAGCTAATGTGCATCATATGCAATGATTCATTTGAGTGAAGGTTAAAGGTCAAAATCTCATTATCGGTTATAACTCAAAAACGGAGGATCACAGAACTTTCAGATTGGTACCAAACGATGCAGAATGAAGATGTCTACAATCTCTGGAGGTCAAAGGTGACATGTTGCAAAATTAACTTGTGTAACACTGTGTGTGTGTCAAATATAAACATATCACGCTATAACTTAATCAATACTGGATATATTATCACAACGTTACACACACTGACACCTATATACATATAACGCAATTATCAATATTACAAAAGGTCAAAGGTCACATTTAGCAGAAAGGTCAAAATCACATTATTGGCTCTAATTAAAGAACAGGTTTTCAGAGAAACTTGAGATTGGCACAAAATAGGGATGAGATTCGACATTCTCTAAATACTTATGTTATTATTTTACTGGTCAAATCAGCATGAATGTGGACCCTGAAAGAAAATGAGTTTGACACCCCTGCTCTAGGGTGTCCTGCCAAAATGTACGGTTTGGGGATTCAACTTCATTTATAAAATCCCAAATCACAACAATGTCGTGTCACAGGGCTTTACAAAAACAAACCTAACTACAGAAATAGATCAAACATTCCAAGCATCCCCTTTCCTTAGACCCTCCTCAGAAAGAAAGAAAAAAAAAAGAAGACATTTTGAGGAGAACCACACTGAAGGAGAGATCCACTCCCAATGTTAAATGGAATCTGGATGTAACCTGTGTGTGTGTGTGTGTGTGTGTGTGTGTGTGTTTGTGTCCAAACACATGATCTTCTTTATAGTTCTACCAAATATAAAGCATGACACACAGTTATTTACACCCCTGTGAAGCATGTTGATAGAAAATAGCATTTCCCCTTGACGCCTACAACTTTAACACAGGCCCAGTTCAATATCAATATCACATTTCACACCGTGTTTAGACTGCCAACACACACACACACACACACACACAATCGCCTGAGGCCACTGAGTTTAAATGGAAGCTGATGCCGACGTACAGAGTAGCTTCTCCAAATCACATGGAGATGTCTTTAACCCCTCACCATTCAGACGGGATTTTGTTTAAAAAGCCTGAAAAATATCTCTTTAAATTCAAAATGACAGCAGCTCTTCAACTGTTTGGAGTACAGATAAAATAATGTTAATGTCTGTGCATTTTCCAGTTCAAAGGTGAGAACTTTATTTGTAAAATATGTCAGTTTAACAGCATTTTTTTCTAGGGTTCTGGAAAATTTGGCAATTTTCCCAAAGTGGCTACCTTATTTCCCAGCCAAAAAAAAGCATAATAAAGAAGGAAAAAACTAATATAAATGGAATTTTTTGGGGGGAAATGTATTTGATAAAACCTAATACCAAGAGCAGACATTTAATGGTGAAAGGCAAGTTAAAATAAAAATAGAAAACAATCTGTGTGTCATCCATTCATTCAGTTTTCAAAATAAAATGAAAAATAAGACAATGAAAAAACAAGTCGTTTCCAAAACCAAAGTGAAAAAACCATAATAATGCAGTTTTACAATTTTCCTCTTTGTGTTTAAATGAATAATGGAAAAAATGGATAATGACTGTTAACAAAACAAAAACCGAAATGACCATGACCCGCAGTGACAAAGAATGAAACCTACGTCCTATTTCTGGAAACTAAGAGGGTCACCTTAGAGAGACAGATCAGAATAAGGGACAACTGCAGAGACCAGGGTTCAAATAACGTTGTCTATGTTCCAGGCCCAGGATATAAGAAGTCAAAACACTGTTGTCTGTCCTTTTATTTTTCAGGAAAATAAATAGCAGGTAAAGATATGACAAGAAAAGACAGTATGTATAAAAGAAAACAGATAATATCAGTTATTTATGAAGTAAAGGCTTAGTTTTGGAGTGTTCCTTAAATCCTCTAAAGCTGATTTAACCCCATGCTGCCCAGGAAAGACCAACTGCTGTGTGCGAGTGTTTATGTACGTATGAAAACAGAAGTTGATGCAGGGGATTATGTGTTCCTAAGTAAACAGGGTGCAGGGGGCCAAAGGGGCTGCAGCTCACACTCGTACTCTTCACATATATACGTAGTTTTCCTTCAGCTCTGACTAATACCAACAGTCACATGGTTTAGTGAGGAGTGGGTTCTGCCTGTTAACCGTCCCAGTCAAAGGTGAATATCTTTATTTATACAGAACGTTTAAAAGATCCACAGGGGGAAGCATGAAAATAGGATAATAAATTAACCCTTTGATGCATGAATTATGACAACGTTAGTAAAGACGGTTTTATTTCTCTTTAGGATGAAACAAAAAAAACCTCATTGTGATTGAAATCTTTTTACTCACTCCCTCGTCATCTGAACCCGCTTTAGCCTCACTAGGGTCACAGGGGTCACTGGAGGCCTAATCCAGCTACAATGGGTGAAGGCGGGGTCACAGGTCACCCTGTATGAGTCTCCAGTTCAGGGCTGAACATATATTGACAAACAATCACCTATGGGTGATTTACATTAACCAGTTAACTAGTTAACTGGTTAACTAGTTAACCTATCAGTGCATGGTGGGAGGAAACTGGACACGAGGAGAACATGTAAACTCCCCACAGAAAGGTCTGGTGTGGGATTTGAACCCACAACCTTCTGTCTGTGTTAACTACTGCCGCTTTGAAATCTTTTTAAGGAACTTATTTTTTTAATGGAGTTATAAAAAAGTCCACTCAGCTGGAAAATGTGTTTAACCTTTGATGGTCACTCTAGTGGTCAGTTCTATTTAACCCATAAAGACCCAAACACCCACATTAAAGTATTCTACTGATGTAAACTGTTTAAATATACATTAATCCATGTCAATAATATAGTTCTTCATCTTTTCATGATCTTTTGTTTTTTTCTAGGATGGTAGTGATGCCTCAGACGATAACACTTCAGTGTTAACATGAACTTTTATTTTCACAAAGTCCAAAAACCCACTAGTGATGAGGAGTGTAAATATGTACAGTGAAAAAAATACCAGGGGGGACCTGGGCCAAAAAAGTTTGAGAACCCCTGATCTAAAACATGCAGGACACCAGCCCTCGAGGACCGCAGTTTGACACCCCTGCCTTAAAAAATGTTTAACAGAAAAGTCACTTCACTTTTATTTATGAATGTTGCTTTGATAAGAATAACAAAAAGCTGTTCATTATTATGGATTTCAAAGCTTCTGACAACTTTCATCAAAGTACTTGAGCTTTTAATGTATTCTCAGCTCAGATTGGCTCCGCTCTTATCTCCACCCTCCCTCTTCTGCCTCCGTCTGCATCTTAGCATCAGAATCACAGATGACTGTCAATGAACCTCCTGCCCTCGCTCTGCACAGCCGCGTCACATCCTTTTACTTTTCTACTGCAATCAGTGGTGGAGCAGGACGGGAACAGAGGGTCAAAGGTGTGAAGATGAGCTGCTTTTTTTTTTTTTAACAGATGCAATCAGAGGAAGGTCTTCCAGTTGCTAATTTAAGGTGGATAAAGTTCAAAGGTCGTGTGATGTGTTGTCTCGGTTTCTTTTTTTCTCAGCTGCTGTAACATAAACATGTCATGAACATTTGTGTTTAGATGTACAATCATTATTATCTATTTATCTACCTGCTTTTAAAGGACTTTTAGCTGCACTTTCTTTTATATCAGCGTTTATTTCATGTTTTTAATCATGTTGATTTGATTTGAATGATTTATTTCGAACATGTGCAAAGTGCAACAATAATCAATACAACAATAATAATAATAACAATGACATGTCCGAAAAGCAGTAGGATGAAGCATAAGTTTATTTAATCCTACCCCTTCTTCACTTCCCCAATAACCTAAATTCATCTTATAGCAATATAGTGCATAGTACAAAAATGATGATAAATAAAATAATAACAATAACAATACCAATAATCAATAACTGAAGTACTAAACATAGACATATATACAAAAAACAAAACAAAAAAAAAACGACTAAAAACAAATGAGCAGATAGGAAAGTAGGTAACAAATAGTTTTTTTTTGTTGTTTATTGTTTTGACTGCATTTATAGTTTGTTTCTCACAGTAACGCAGTAAAAGTACTTAATTACTGTAGATTTTTTTTTTAGGTATCTGTACTTTACTTGAGTATTTATTTTTCTGGCAGCTTTTTAGTTTTACTCCCTACATTTTAATATAAATATCTGTACTTTATACTCTTTACATTCTCACAATAGACTTGTTCCTTTTCCAAACTAAACAGATGTGACAGTATGAGATAATAGTCATAACTATATGACTATTATCTCATCATTTTGACTTTTTCTCTTAAAAATAGAAATTTTATCTCATATTTATAACTTTTCTTTTTTAAAAAAATCTCATGATTTTATCTCAATTGTGACTTTTCTTTCCCCATTTGTCTTAAATTTTCTGCCTGTATCCACAAATCTGAGTAACTGTGACTCAAACACATTATCTACACAGTAAATTACTTTTAAAGGTTTTATTTTAGATATTTTTGAAACTTTTCTGGTTTAATTTTCTGATTTTATTTTCTGAAGTATTATTGCGTTCATGACAAAAAAAAGTAGTTTTACTTTTTACTTTATTACAATTACTTTTACTCAAGTAGAGGAGTTGAATCAGTACTTGTACTTTTACCAGAGTATTTTTTCACACAGGTAGCTGTACTTCTACTTAAGTACAGAATGTGAGTACTTTGACCACCTCTGAGTCGGAGGAGCGCATTAATGTGATTCAGGCAACGAAAACGTCGACTTATTCTGGTAAATATTCACCAAATATTGACATAACAGATTAACGTGGTGCCAACTAAGCTAATTTATAATATAACATTAAGCTAATATCTACACAAGCTAATGCTAACTCCAGATGAGTTTATGGAAGTATTTCTAAAAAAAAGATAAAAACATTGACAGGTATCATTAACCTTTTACTATCATAAGTTATGTTCACATTTGTAATTAAACGTAAATGATCTAACCTTAATGTTTTATGTAATTATATAAGACAATTAACGTTATTGGGAGGAATGATTGAAGAAGAGGTCAAAGGTCAAAAACAGGCTGGGACCCTAAATGGGTGAAAAAAACCCATGAGATTTCATTCACAGACAATTGCGAGTGTTGAACTGTTTTCAATTATAACTTTACATAATATAGCTACAAGCCAATATCTATTTTAAATAAAATTGGACCAAAGACCCTTAGAACTTTTCTACAAAAACCCTAAAGATCCACTGAGATATTTATTTTTTTACATTATTTTTATATATATATATATATATATATATATATATATATATATATATATATATATATATATATATATATATATATATATATATATATTTAATATATATAAATATATATATTTATTTACATTTGTTTTATTATTATTATTATTAATAATAATAATAATAATAATAATAATAATAATAATAATAACAACATTTAGTTTGACTTATTTTAGTTTGTTTTCATTATACCATTTGGTTGTTAAAAGTCAAATAAATCACTTCTAGAAATAAAAAGTGTCAGTTGTTTACGCTGCCACGACTCCCCGGCGCTCCAGCCCCCGCTGCAGAAAAAAAATCCTACAGGAAACACTGGAGCGGCTTCGTAATCCATGGTGCACGTTTGTGGGAGTATTTTGTTGTATAGTATCAAATAGAAAATGTTGATTCTCAGAAAAAAAAAAAAAAAAAAACCCTCACATCTGCTGCATTCTGTACATGTTTGTGGGAGGCCGTAGGAGCTGTAGGAAGAGCTTCCATTTGTGCTCAAAAGACTGGAAAATAAAAGACAGTTACACAGAGGGACTGGATGAGAAGACAATGAAAAGGAGGCAAATGAGTCTGAGGTGGAGGAGGAAGAACAGAAGGAAAATGACATTAGTATTCAACATGTGGATCTGCATGTGCACACGTTTAAAAAGGAGAATATAGGAACAGTTTTACACTGAGATCTGCTGCAATTTTATTATGTCAATATTTTACACTTCAGTTTCTAACCCCCCCGACCTTCACATGTCACCACCTTATTACAATTTTAATTAAAAATGGACATTTTTGACCTAATTGCAGAGTGTAAAAGCAGGTCCACTGTCTGTCAAAGACAAAATAAAATATAAAAAAACCAACTCTGTGCAGGTTGATGTAAAAACAAATAGAATTTTGAAATATGTACCTGTTTTCACGTCACTGTGGTGTTTTTGGTTTTACATTAACGGAAAAGGAATATTATTCTGAAATATTGAGTTAGGGTTATATTATATTATTCTGAAGGATGAATAACAATGAAGATATGATTTGAATTCAGGTTCTATATACAGAATAATTAGATCTACATTGGGTCAGAGCAGTAAAATATGATCATAATTACATATAAATTATGAAAACTGCACATTTTAATGTAAAAAAAAGGAAAATTAAATGAAAATCATTATATTAAGAAAAACCTCAATAAATACCTGAACAAATATGAAGCAGCTGAAATATATGAAGGTAGAAAATATTTAAAATGTCACTTGTTTTTCTTCAGACGTGTCCAGTTATTGATGTTCTTAACATTTTGAGGGAAACATCATCATAATGTAATTTAACTTTTTTTTACTGGTCTGGTCCTTTTCACATCATATTGGGCTGAATGTGGAAGTGAAACTAACACAACTTTTTAAGAGTTTAAATATTTTTATGTTTTCCAAATTTTCTTTTACATCTAATTTTTACTGAAATTAAAAAAAAGGTGCAGAATTATAAATAAAAGAAGAAGCAAAATCAACTCATAAAGATGAACTGCCGACCAGTAGAATCTATAATGTTCAATTGTAAGGAAAGTTCATGGAATTAAATCTCCCAAGATGATCTAAGATTAACAGTTTATTTACAGTTCACAATCAGCACTGATATTGGCTCATTGGACCCACAAGGAAAATGTGTTGCTATTTTCTTCCATTCCTTTGACGATATCTCCTTCGTTCCTCCACTCTGAACACGACCTGATGACATAGTTAGTCCCACCCCTGTCCCACTCATGTCCCACCCCTGTTCGCTCGTGCATGTTAAACGTCTAATGTTTAGATATGCAATGATTATTATTTATTTATCTATCCAGTAGGTGCACTTTCATTTATATCAGTATTTATAGTATGTTGTTTTTAATCATGTTCACTGTGCTTTGATATTTTCTTTCTTCATCTACAGTAGAATAGACTTTGTTTTGCCAGAATATAAAAAGCATAAATAAACATTCATCTGAACCTGCGTTATCCTCACTAGGGTCAGTGTCCTTTGTCTACGTCTAATGTCCTTTGTCAAAACATAACATTGTTCATCCTTGAGTCAGAGCCAGGGAATTATGAATCTTATTAAATTCATTATTAATTAATTAATAAATAGTGTTAAATAAAGAGTAAAATTCAGTTGGGAACTGGCAGAAAAGTAGGACTGAGTCTTTATGGGTTAATACAAAGGTTAAATTACAAAGTACAGTGTTGAAATCTATGTGAAATATAATGTGTTCCAAAGACTACAGACAGGCAGACAGACAGGCAGGCAGACAGGCAGACAGACAGACAGACAGACAGACAGACAGACAGACAGACAGACAGACAGGCAGGCAGGCAGGCAGACTGGCAGGCAGGCAGACAGACAGGCAGGCAGACAGGCAGACATGCAGACAGGCAGGCAGACATGCAGACAGGCAGGCAGGCAGGCAGGCAGGCAGACAGACAGACAGACATGCAGGCAGGCAGGCAGGCAGACAGGCAGACAGACAGACAGACAGACAGACAGACAGACAGACAGACAGACAGACAGACAGACAGACAGACAGACAGACAGACAGACAGACAGACAGGCAGGCAGGCAGGCAGACTGGCAGGCAGGCAGACAGACAGGCAGGCAGACAGGCAGACATGCAGACAGGCAGGCAGACATGCAGACAGGCAGGCAGGCAGGCAGGCAGGCAGGCAGGCAGGCAGGCAGGCAGACAGACAGACAGACATGCAGGCAGGCAGGCAGGCAGACAGACAGGCAGACAGACAGACAGGCAGACAGACAGACATGCAGGCAGGCAGGCAGGCAGGCAGGCAGACAGACAGGCAGACAGGCAGGCAGGCAGGCAGACAGACAGGCAGACAGACAGGCAGACAGACAGACAGGCAGGCAGACAGTCAGATAGACATGCAGGCAGACAGACAGACAGACAGGCAGACAGGCAGGCAGACAGACAGGCAGACAGGCAGACAGACAGACCTCTTGATCAGGACTCTCTTGGAAAAGTTGTTCTTAATCTCATTGTGATCTCATTTTGTCCTCCTTAAATGAAAAGTGAATAACCTTCACATGAACGTACCTTGAACATTGAACTGAAGTCTAACCTGAATCTAAAAGAGATTTTAAAAATAAATAAAAATCCACAGAGAATAAGATGCACCAGTGCAGATTCGTGCTGAATCATACATGTCATTGTTTTAAAATCACTTTAGAGGCTGAATCTGCATAAAAATAATGTTAGAGTAAATGTATTCAGTGTAGTGACAGTGTTTGTGATCACTATTATTCTTTCAGTTTGTAAATCTTTCTACTAATGCATAATAATAAACACATGGACCATCAGGTGTCTGCAGCTCCAGAGCATCTGTTCAACATTTGTTTTTATTACATCCACCAATGTTTTTGCCAGCGTTGGTTGGTTTGTTTGTTTAGAAGATACAGTAACTCAAAAACTTATGGACGGATTGTGATTACATTTTTAGGTTGGTAATGGGGGGATCTGGAAAAGATTAGATTTTGGTGTTGATCCGAGGGGGGGGGGTTACCTTGGTGGAGGTCTGCGCTCTGCTTTTCTAGTTTTATTTTACTTTTTTATATTTATTCAGATACTTTGCAGAAAAACAATACAGGAAAATCATCCATATTAAAGGAAACACACACAAACAAACAAAACATTAAAAAAAAAAAGTGCTGGGTGAGAATCAACAAACTTTATTTGTTATTTTATCCAAGGATCACAAAATGAAATTTCACTTTGACCAACCCTCCCAGGGTCATGGGGTCATGCAGCCATATTCACCACTACCTTCAATTAAAACATTAGACATGGACCCGCACATCACTGCTGCTGGTTCGTCACATGTTAATGCAGAAAATAAACTTTACAATAACATGACATATTAATGGTTAAACACACCAGTGTATTTTCGGACACACTGATGGTGTCGCCGACAACACGTTCTCCAGAGGAACATGAGATTCATGTTCCTGAACAACAGCATAAAAATAGCATCTACTTTGGGAAGAAAAAAAAATATGTATTTTTCACAATTTCCGGTGCGACAGGTACAATCAGATCCAGTGTTGGTATTAAAACAACACTTATGTTTGTACAGATGGTATGAATGTTGTTGATATTAGAAAAGGCTGAACTATTCAACACGGTGCTGTTGTTGAGCTACAGTGATTACAGGAATTAAAATGCATAAGTCCTGCTTTATTATAAATAGCATCAGTGGAGACCTGGGTTTAGATCCTGTCTTTATACAAGGCTGAGAAAAACCTCATATTTCTACAGAGAAGGTGAAGATTAATGAGGAATGTTGAGCTGCAGTTTGGAATAAACTGTCCTAAATAATGCTTTATGTAATAAATTAATACATAATTCATACATTAATGTCATCAAGGTCACTGTCTCTATATCACAGGTGTCAAACATGCGGCCTGCGGACCAAATCGGGCGCACCTAAAGGTCCAGTTCGGTCCCTGCAAAAATAATTATTAAGATATGAACAATCATTTTAGTTCAGGTTGGAATTGGGAACAAAAGCCTTTAGGTTTTCTTTTCCTTCTGTTGGAACCACCTGCAGACGAAGCTGAAACTGCAGAATATTGTCCTGAAATGTTATTAAATTTTAACTTAGTATATTTATTATTTCTCTTATTTTACCTCGTACTTGAAATTTTTTATCTTGTCTTTTGAATCTTGTGACAATAAAGATCATTCAGTTCTATCCACAATATCTCAACAAACCATTAACAAATAACTGTTAGATTAGTTGTTTTGTTTTTTTTAACAGACCGGTGCATTGTTTGTTTACCTGCCTTAAGGATAAACAAACAAACAGTTGTAAACACTGCATTTGTTTGTTAAAATAATTTAATTCCACATTTATCTTTGGAAAACAGTAAGAACCTTTACAAATGGTTAATACATAATGAACAAATAATTATAAATAGGTAATAAATGATTAATACTTTTGTGTGTAGGTTTTATAAAGTGTTACCAATAATAATAAAATGTCTTTTGGTTGTAAAAACCATGTCAGTGTTGTTATCCAATATTAATCAACCACCAGCAGAGAGAGACAGAGATTGAGTGAGATAGAAGTGTGTGTGTGTGTGGTGTGTGTGCGTGTGTGTCTGTGAGTGTGTGTGTGTGTGTGTGTGTGTCTGTGAGTGTGTGTGTGTGCGTGTGTGTCTGTGAGTGTGTGTGTGTGTGTGTGGTGTGTGTGTCTGTGAGTGGGTGTGTGTGTGTGTGCGTGTGTGTCTGTGAGTGTGTGTGTGTGTGTGTGGTGTGTGTGTCTGTGTCTGTGAGTGTGTGTGTGTGCGTGTGTGTCTGTGAGTGTGTGTGTGTGTGTGTGGTGTGTGTGTCTGTGAGTGGGTGTGTGTGTGTGTGCGTGTGTGCGTGTGTGGTGTGTGTGTCTGTGTCTGTGAGTGTGTGTGTGTGTGTGCGTGTGTGGTGTGTGTGTCTGTGTCTGTGAGTGTGTGTGTGTGTGTGTGGTGTGTGTGTCTGTGAGTGCGTGTGTGCGTGTGTGTGTGTGCGTGTGTGTGTGCGTGTGTGGTGTGTGTGTGTGTTTTTCCACACTCTACTTCCTCTGCTCTCATCATTTACAGATACTAAAGTCAACCTGTCAGACATCTGGGACTAAGTGTGATCAGCAGCACTTTTATCAAACTGTGAAGTTAAACTGCACCAGAAATAAACCCGTACCCGTCGCACCTCCAGCTTTAGTCGACACCAGTGAACGAGTTAGTACCAACATGCTCGACCTGGTTAATGATGTGTTTAACTCACAGCTCTTTCATTTCAGCTCAGATTAGAAACGCTGAAAGTAAAGGTTTTTAGTAACAGCTGGAACAGTGTCTCTATATGAAGTAGATTATCACCCTGTTGACCTGATGTTAACTACAGGGACACTTTACAACAGGGGTCTCAAACATGTGGCTCGGGGGCCAAATGAGGCCTGCCAAAGGTTCCAATGCGGCCCCTGGGGTAAATATGTAAACATTTTACAGTAAAGGTTGTGGAACTGATTTTTAGTTTAGGTTCCACGTAAAGAACAAAAAACCTACAGAACTAGAAAAGTTCTGGATCACCACCAAAATATAAGTATTTATTCCTTGTGACACTAAGCATATCCTGAACATTTTATCAAAATCTGTCCATTTTGAGTAATGTTGCTAACAGACAAACAACCAAACTATAAATGTGTCTTATCTAATCATAAATACATCATTATCAGTTTCCCAGATGTAGAGGAAATGGCAAATCTCTGCTGTCTTCTCTTGTAGATGCTAATGCTAATGCTACTTCAGATTCGCTGCAATTATTCCCACGTGGGTGACGCCAATGTTCTTGTGACGTGTAGTGGACAGACTTTTTCTGGGTGTCTCGTTTCTCTGTACGATGGTAAATCCATCCAGTGGAGGGGACATATCACCATGGTAACTCTGGGTAACCCATCACCATGGTAACTCTGGGTAACCCATCACCATGGTAACTCTGGGTAACCCATCACCATGGTAACTCTGGGTAACCCATCACCATGGTAACTCTGGGTAACCCATCACCATGGTAACTCTGGGTGACCCATCAGATTCCAAAAGGAGAAATGGGGTTTTCAGTGGAATGACACTTTTTAATTGGCCTCCTGCATTAACCTGGGGGGCTCACTGGACTCTGGTTCTAGGGTCCCATGTGCTCTGCTCTGGTGGTGGTCTGGTTTTGGCTTGGCTCCGTCCTGCTCTTTTCATCCAGTAGTTCACCTTGTCCCCACTTTACCTTCTCTCTATCTGTTATTGTCATGATCTTGGAGGCGAGTCGTGACACATATGAACTAATAGAGCAGCTGTGGGTCAGTTGGTAGAGTGGGTCGCCCAATGACCGAGATGACCGGGTTCGTGTCCCGCCTCTGGCTGTCCACAAAGTGGACAGTGAAGTGTCCTTTGGCAAGACACTGAACCCTGACTTTGTCTCCCAGTAGGACTGACAGAACCTTAGAATCCTACTGGTGAATGTGAAGCTAATGCGAAGCTAATGTGAAGCTAATGCGAAGCTAACGTGAAGCTAATGTGAAGCTAATGCGAAGCTAATGTGAAGCTAATGTGAAGCTAATGTGAAGCTAACGCGAAGCTAATGTGAAGCTAATGTGAAGCTAATGTGAAGCTAACACGAAGCTAACGTGAAGCTAATGTGAAGCTAATGCGAAGCTAATGTGAAGCTAATGCGAAGCTAACGTGAAGCTAATGTGAAGCTAATGTGAAGCTAATGTGAAGCTAACGCGAAGCTAACGTGAAGCTAATGTGAAGCTAATGCGAAGCTAACGCGAAGCTAATGTGAAGCGTTTTAAGCACCATGAAGGTGGAAAACAACTATAGAAGTGCAGACTATTTACCATTTAATAAATTAATCATATGAACTACTATCAACTAAAAATACTGCCTTGCTCATAGGGCCCCCACAAAGCTAGAAACGGCCCTGTTTACCACCCAGCACAAACACAGTTCATGCTAATAAAGTTTCTGTTGTTTCCAACTTTGGTTGAGTTTGTAAAATATGTATCGACTTGAGTCTGTGATTATTTTTGGATTTTAAAAATTGGATTTTATCGTGTTTTGCAAGATGCTCCTGTTTTTGTTTTTGTTTCCAAGAGCGACAGACGTGAATTCTCAAGAGGAATTAGTGTGTTGGTGTAAACACTCCTCAGGTTTTACTTTTCATGACATCTCAATATGACTATAACAACACCCCCCCCCACCTGCAGTTATAATTTTCTGTGAATGTTCTCACATGATGCAAAACATCTTTCAATTTATCTGTGTATTTATAAAGTGTGACTGGGATTAATTAATATTAACTAAATAAATTCTATTAAACTCTACATGAATAAAAAAGATTGTGTCGTTTGGTTTATTGTTATGTTCAGTTAATGACATTTTACTCATTTTTCTTTGAATAATATCAGCTGAAAATCATTGAATAGAAATTAATTCTATTTTTTTCAGTAAAGTCAACAAGGTATAAACCAATATCATCTAGATATTTAGGAATATTAATTAATTCCACCTCAGTAAGTCTAAATGATTTTTATTTTTGCAGATATTTGGTATTTTTCCAGATAACTAGTAAATATTCAACAGTTTTCCACCTAAAATGTGTGTGTAAGTTTAGTAAATACTTTTATTTAACTTTTCTAACTTTTAAAGGGTTTAGGGGCAGACATGTCCAAACTCTTCCACAAAGGGCCAGTGTGGCTGCAGGTCTTTGTTCCAACCAAGCAGCAGCAGAACACCAGACTGGACTCAATTAATCAACTGATCTCAGTCTTCGGAGAGTTGGAACAAACTCTTTACTCTTGGTTGGTTGGAACAAAAACCTGCAGCCACACCGGCCCTTTGGGAAGAGTTTGGACATGCCTGGTTTAGGGGGTAGTATTGGGGGCCTTGGAACGACTCAGGCTTTTTACATGTAAAATGTGACTGTACTTCTGAAAAAATCATGTTATGAAACCACTAATGGAACAAATTCATTTGTAAATAGAGATACCACTGTGTGTGTATATATATATATATATATATATATATATATATATATATATATATATATATATATATATATATATACACACACACATATATATATATATATATATATATTCATGCCTCAATGATCCAAAACAATCAAGTCTTTTACAGTGACACATTTCTGAAAAACAAAACCCCTCCTGCTGCTCCTGTTCTTTCCGTTCCTTCTTCCCACAGACGCCCGTTCTTCCTTTTCCCTGCGTTCACCTTCACTGGTGTCATTAAAGACTGAATAACCGATAAGAAGATATTTTTGTTGCATAATGGGGCTGTAACAGTCTGTTCAGATGCATGTCTTATCTGCTCGCCTTCATGGCGACTGCTTATCAATGATTCTTTTCCAGACATTACAGGAGATTAAAACAGATTTACTCCCAGATTATTCCTCTTCTGGAATTCCAGTTCTTTACACTATTATGTCAGAGACAACATGATAACACTGACAACCTAAAACTAACTGGAAATCTATCCGATGTTTTTATTTTTTAGATGTTTTTAGATACTGTAAAACGTCCTCATAATAATATTTGATACCACAGTGGTGTCAACGTTTCATATGAATGATGTGAATGTTGTCATTTATGTTTCAAATATATTTAAGTGTTTATTTAATGATCACACTATTAGAATTATTTTCACATTGATGTCAAAACACAAATAAAATATAGTTTTATTTTTTGGATGCTTTTTTTCCCTCTTATGTATTTATTTTTTTTGGCCAAATAAAAAAAATGCAGTTAAATATTTACATTAATATCTTATGAAGCACACATCCTTTCATGGTGAAGATAGAGCTGGGTTTTTGCTTGTACTTTAAAAAACACAAATTAATATTTTAATATAATTTCACACCAGAGAGCAGCGTCGTACATCTGACAGACATGGGGACACTTCCAACAGCAGCATTTCTTTTATTAACAGTTATATTCAGCTTTTATGGAGCATGTGTCATTAGCCTCCATTGGTTACTTCTCCAAATACAACATCAATATGTCGGCGTATTTTATTTTGGCGGTCACCCAGTCAGTCCAAACAAATGACTTCACCTGCTTTGCTTTCTTCTGTGGAATGGAACAGGAAGTAGGAGTATCGCTGATTCTCTATGAGGCTTCTGATTGGCTGATGTTGAATTGAATAACATGTCCACCCACAGGCTTGGTGTGTGTCTTTATGTGGATCAATATGAATGTAAATTAAAAAAACAAAAATAAAATAAACAAAAAAACGCTGCGTGTGTGAAGTTTTTTATTTTAAAATTAACTATATATTTTTTTTAAAAATATAGTTTTGAAAATATAATTTAAAGATGCCTTTAACCACAGTCTGTAGCTGATCCTGTGGATTTTTCTGGAAATTACCTCCTTATTATTCAGCTAACTAAAGAAAAACAAGTAAATTCTGGACTCATCATTTCAGTAACGAGCTGTTACATTAGAAACTGTATGGAAATGACTTGATATAAATGTTTACAAAGACATTATTACCATGAAATTACATCAAAATGACCATAGAATTATCACCTTATTATTGATCCTTAATATAAAGTGATACCCAAACCTTAAATTATGTCAATTTTTTTGGGACATCCTGTATAATGTTATAGTTTTATCGTCCAGTAAAAGGTCATAATTTTAGTTTTTTAAAAAAGGGAAAAATATTATCAGTCATGGACCCTTAGATTCAAGCTTATTTTCTTCACCTTCCAGAACCCAGGTTGGTAGAAATGTTTGAAGAAGTCATGAACAGAACAGAACAGAATCTACTGTGGCCTCAGGTTTAACTAGATAATAGTTCAACACACAGTTCTGACACTTCCATTAAAGTTGGCGTTTTAATCAATGTTCTAACCTGCCCTGTATGACCTAATAATTTTACTTCTACACATGACTATATCACTGCTTCCTTTCTCTTTTTCTGACACATGGTGCGTTTAATGTCCTCTGTAATACCTTATTCTTTTTGGCCTCTTCACTTGTTTTCATTATGATTACACCGTACTGTAGGATTACCTGTCAGCGTCCAATATTTATCACTAAATGACCACTGGTCTAATCCTATTTCTCACTAACAGCAGCGAAAGATATATATATATATATATATATATATAAATAAAAGCAAAGGAGGGGATCATTGTGTTCAAAGCAGATTTCCTCTGGGGCTGAAAAAGAAAATAAAAAAGTGATAAGTGGTTGATCAAAAGTATGACTCTAAAGTCACAGCATTAGTTGAACTAACTTGAATTATAATGTTCCTGTAAATACAACAATTGTTACAGGTTAAAGTTAAGTGTCTGAGGTTATGATTTTAATCCTTTGATATAATAATTAGGAGTGTTTTTATTAATATTTAGGCTGAAAAAAAAACAATATGACTGAAATATTTTAAATGAACTTTTTTTTATGGAGTTATAAAAAATGTCCACTCAGCTGGAAAATATGTTTAAGCTTTGAAGCAAAGAAAAGTGTTTTTAAATCACATTAGAACACTATGAAAAAAAAAACCCTTTTAATGCAGTTTTTGTTTAAAGCAGATCTATTCTACTGATCCGTGTTTTTCTATAATATCGACTGAAAACCTCAAAATGTTACAAAACATGAGCTATAGATGGATTTACATAGTGCTTTTTTCACCCACTTCACATTAGTGACCCATTATTCATTCACTCTCACATGCTCCCTCTGGTGGTGGTAAACTACATATGTGTCCACAGTTGTCCTGGGACAGAGGAGGAGGGTGAAGTATCCTTTGCCTTTGGGAATCAAACCACCAACCCTTCAGTTAGCAGACAACCTGCTCTACCAACTGAGCACGTGCACAGCTGTTAGCAGTGACATCACCAGCCCTATTGAAAGAAAGTAGCTCCAACCAATTATGAGGTGTGAGTTTTTGTTCTGTGATGCAAATAAATCACTTAAACACGTTTTATTTTGTCGACCTCAGGAAACCTGCCGGGACTGTGGGTGTGGGTGCACCACAGACTCATGTGAAAAATAATAAACTATCCCTTTAAAGTGACTATGATGGAAATCTATAGTTGCACTGACAAGCCCCCCCCCCAGCAGTCACATGGAAAAACACATTCCCATAATGCATCAGGAACCTTGATCAATACAGTGATTAATTCACAACATGACAAACGGCTCTGATTTGAAGCTTGGGAAATCTTCAAACCTGCCAGAAAAATCATTACAAGTAATTAGACTCAAATGAATATATTCCGTTTTAGTAAAAAATACCCAAAGGAAATACTTTTTTTTTTTTTTTTTTTTTTTTTTTTTTACAGATTTTCTTTAACCCATAAAAACCCACGGTTACTTTTGTGGCAATTAAAAAAAATAATTTTGTCAGGACTGAACTGAACCCAAAAGCAAAACTCAACATTTGAAAATAAACTGGTTTATAATAACTAGTCCAACAAAAAAAAAACTCATAAAGAAGACTTCTAACAAATGTTAAACTTATCCATAATAAGGTAATAATGCTTTATAACTGATAATATCAAATCATTTCCAGAGACAGTGATGCAAACAGCTTTTATTTCAACTATAATAAAATGTTAATTATTTTAAATTAATGTGTAGTTACTGAAATGATGAGTCCAGGATTTACTTGTTTTTCTTTAATTAGATAATTAGATTAGATAATAATCTAATAATTAGATAATCATTTTCTTTAATTAAAACTATAATAAACGCATTATTACCATAGAATTACAACTTTACAACCTCTGTAATGTGAAAGTGTTACCAATGTTTTTATACCTTTTTGAGCCACATTTTGTAATAAATGTCCAAAATATAATAACTTCTTCATTTAATTCTTTGCTGTATTTTTTTAATATATTTTGACGCATTACGTAATAAGTTATTACATTTTAAAAAGGTTCTTACAAAATACACTTGTACCTTTTTTATTTTCTAAAAATGTAATAACTCATTATGTAATGCAGCAAAATATATTCGATAATGTGGCAGTTCATGACAAAATACAGCTTTATGACAAAATTAATTATGACATTTTGGACATTTATTACAAAATGTGTCTCAACAAGGCATAAAAAAATATTTATAAAAACATCTATTAGTTTTTTTTTTTGTCCAATGTATTTTAATAAGTGGTTACAAAGACATTATTACCATTAAATGACCATATAATTACCAGCTTATTACTGATTCCTAATGTTAAAGTGTTACCACTGTTTTTTATGCTTTTTTGAGCCACATTTTATAATATCCAAAATGTAATAACAGCTTCATTTACTTTTGTTATAAAGCACATTTTGAGAAGATTATTACAAAATGCAAATTTTTTATTTTCTCAAAATGTAATAACCTCATATATAATGCGCTGGGGCAGTTTTATCAGGAAATGAAATGAAAAAAGTTATTACATTTTGGACATTTATTAAAAAAATATGTCTCAACAAGGCATAAAAAAATATTTATAAAAACATCTATTAAAAATTAATTAATTTAATATTTACACCTGTGTTACTGTTTACTTATTTTACTATTTTTTTTAGTGTGGAAATAACTTCACAACAACTTCTCCTAAAACCTTTTCAACAATAATAATAATAATAATTATTATTATTATTAGTCTGTGAAAAATAAATATAGTAATTTCAGGCAGAACTTTATATTAGTATAAATACAGTAGTCGAAGTATTAAATGGTTGATTATTGTTACCATGTATATTAATAGCATCTCAGCTCTTTACTATAAATTAACTTTTAATGTTTAATTCTGCATAAATTTTTTTTATAAAAACATCTATTAGTTTTTTCTTGTCCAATTTATTTTAATAAGTGGTTATAAAGGCATTATTACCATGAAATAACCATAGAATCACCACGTTATTAATGATCTATAAAGTGAAAAAACCCACTGTTCACATAAAAGTAACTAGTTTAAATAAAGCCACACATTGTTATTTATGCAGCAGTGGCTTCACTTTGTCCCACTGAGTCGTGTTGATAAATGACTTAAGGTTTTGTAAGGAGTTGAAAATCTATTGTTAGTGTCTCAGTTTCCATATTAAAGTCATTAATCAGCGTCCTACAGGCTGAGACTTTAATGAGACGACTGTTCACACACTGCACTGATGAACCGTAAACACAAACACCAGGGACAAGAGGCTCTACACTGTAAAAAGTTTCAGCCAATGACGAGCTCCCATACGATCGTTCGAAGATGAAGGTGATGTGTGCTGAGTTTTGGTCCATGTTGACCCACAATCACAACAATAATGTTCCCTAGAACATTAACGACTTCCGTTTTTTCCAAGTCGACCTGTCAATAAAGTCGACGTGTCGTGATGATGTCATCGAATTTTCAGCGGAGGAACAACACAGACCACGTTTTAAAAATACTATAACATATATTTAACTAACACTTATATAACAAGGTTCTGTGACATTGACAATAAATAAAACTAAACCCAAAGTCTAATTCATTTGTTCTATTGATGTTCATTTAGTGTTTTATTTTGTATTATATATACTGTGCAAAACTACATATAATATTTTTTGTTATTTTGACTTTAGAGATAAGAAAATAGACACTATTGTAAATCTTTACATATTTTTAGGGAAATTTCATCTTCATAAAAGCACATTTAAAAACTCAGTAAAAGTCCCCAAAAAAAAATCATTTTTATAAACATATTTATTTTTAATTTGAATGAATTGTTTCTGAAACCTTGATTTTTTTATTTTAAATTTTTTTTTACAATTTAAACATCTTTATTGTCATCTCTAGATGTGTGTGACGCATCTTTGTATTATTTTAATATCTCCTTTAATGCATTTAAAAAAATTTTTTTAAACATCTGCATTTACTTTTAACATTTTACTCCATATTTTTATGTTTTAAAACAGTTCTGGAGAAACTACACAGGTTTAACATTCCATGTATGTCCAATTTTATTTATCAGATTTTTCTAACTTTTACAACAAAGATTATATGTTTACATATTTAGTCATTTAATTTTTTTAATATTACAAAAAAAAACCTTACAAAGAAGACTGTTTGAATAAATAAGACAAAAACAAAAATAAAAACCCTCTTACGACACAATCGTAATCAGTCTTCACTACTTGATCATCTTGCTGGCTTTTTTTTTTTTTTTTTTTTAAGTCTGTGAATTGTCCCCATACCTTATAGAAACTTTACCCATATTTACTAAATGTGAAAAAAAAAACTGAATTATTTAATGTTAGTTTTTCTATTAAATCAGAAACATTTTCATTCATTTGTTTATTTTATTAAATGACACGAGTCATTGAATATGGTGACAAACATATTTATTATTATTATTATTGTTATTATTATTATTATTATTCTCTTAACTTTCTATCCTGAACTACCTTTAAACAGGAGTGTTTGCTGGTGTACACACACACACACACACACACACACACACACACACACACACACACACACACACACACACACACACACACACTATAATGATGACATGAATTCTATGTTTCAGACAAACATTCAAATGCACCTGTTTCCATTTTTAGTTCCTGCAAATTAAAGACTTCATTATTACTGACATTGTCGTTGGCTTTAAGGCTGAAATGTATTAATTTAATATTTACACCTGTGTTACTGTTTACTGATTATGTTACTTTACTTATTTTTCTATTTTTTTTAGTGTGGAAATAACTTCACAACAACTTCTCCTAAAACCTTTTCAACAATAATAATAATAATAATAATAATAATAATTATTATTATTATTAGTCTGTGAAAAATAAATATAGTAATTTCAGGCAGAACTTTATATCAGTATAAATACAGTAGTTGAAGTATTAAATGGTTGATTATTGTTAGCATGTATATTAATAGCATCTCAGCTCTTTACTATAAATTTACTTTGAATGTTTAATTCTGCATTATTACAGTTTACTACAGCTAAGACATTATCTACACTTTAATGCTCTTAATCACTGCATTGTTTTTTACTGAACAAAAATGAGCAAAAATGTATAAAATATTCAGTAAAATGTCATTTTGAACCCAGATTTATCTTGGAAACTTGATGCAACCATCAATTCCAGTAAGATTTGAATTTTCTTCTTCACTAAACACATGTGGGTTTGATTCCAGAAGAATTTAACTTTACTATTGTGACTTAGCCTAGGATCTAGTCTGTCCCCAGTGGCCGCAAATGGTATTTGCTACGGGGAGACAGACTAGACAGCCTAGGATCTGAAAATCCCAACTGGGTCGGACCAATCAAATCGCGAGGGGCGGGATTGGAGCCCGCCCTGCCTCATGACGACACGTAATGTTGTAGTCGCAGAGACGTAGCAGCTAGCACACCAAAGAGAAGAAGAAGGCGTAGCTGCTAGCTAGCACACATTGCCGTAACACCAGTTGCTAGCTGCTAGACAACATGGCTCATCACCAGGAACAACCATTGGAGCTGGCTTTGGCAGCAACGCTAGGTGATTTAAAATGACAGTTTTCCCTGCGAGAGGAGCAGAAAACGGCACTTAAGCTGTTTTTGGCAAACGCTGACTAGCTAGCTAAGCTGCTGCACTCGTTTTGAGACTACATTCTGGTGTGTTCTTCCGGTGACGCTGTCTACGAAATCCATGTTCATCGCTCTGATTGGTTGGCTCTGACTGGTTACCCATCCAATAGTGTGGCGTTGTGTAAAGAGAAAACTTGACAGACAGCGGTTATCCCGCCCACAAATTCGCTCAGACTTTCTAGACTGCCCCCGTAGCAAATGCAGTTTGCGGCCACTGGGGACAGTCTAGATCCTAGGCTAATTGTGACTAGAAATGACAAAAACACACTTTTTTCCCCCTATTATAACGATGTCTAACAGGTGAATAAAGTATTAAATTAACTTTTCACATGTAGTTTAGAATGGACCAAAATAAGTAAAAGATCCTCATTTTTACATCAGAACATGATTTACACTGATTATGTTGGAAGTGGATGTAATAAAGAAGGCAGGTTACAGATTAGTACTAATCCTGCAGCTGTGGTGTGTGATGCATGGGCTGGATAATGAACACAAAGGTGGTCTAACCTGCATCTGCCTCTGAACGGCTGCACTGGAACGGCTTGAAAAGACAGAGGATGAAAGAGTGGGTGGGAAAAAAAAACACTAAGATGAATGTGTGGATGGTGTGGATTAATAGTCCTGGAGACCAAGAGAAATCATGTTGGGAAGCGAGGGTGTTTGTAGAATCCTTAATCGTGTCTTTGCGCTTCATAAACCACTCAAGTGACCACCTTCCACAAGTGCATTTATTCTTCGCTCTGAAGACAAATGGACTAAAGCTTCACAAACTTCCTTCACTTTCTTTGTCCTTTGGCAAAAAAACAAAAAAATAAAAAAATACAAGTTACAGAAGATGTCAGTGTGAAAAACTTTACATTATGGACGGTTAATAAGGTGGTAAATCTGACCTCATTTTTATGTTATTTTATGATAATAATGTCTTTGTCAAAGGTGTAAAGTTACTAAGTAAAAGTACTTTGTTACTGGATATTATCTGTACTTTACTTTAGTATTTATTTTTATGGAAACGTGTGACTTTTACTCCCTATGTTTCTGTATAAATATCTGTACTTTATACTCTTTACATTTATATAAATATATGTACTTTATACTCTTTACATTTATATAAATATATGTACTTTATACTCTTTACATTTATATAAATATATGTATTTTATACTCTTTACATTTATATAAATATATGTACTTTATACTCTACATTTATATAAATATTTGTACTTTATACTCTTTACATTTATATAAATATTTGTACTTTATACTCTTTACATTTATATAAATATTTGTACTTTATACTCTTTACATTTATATAAATATATGTACTTTATACTCTTTACATTTATATAAATATATGTACTTTATACTCTTTACATATATATAAATATATGTACTTTATACTCTTTACATTTATATAAATATATGTACTTTATACTCTTTACATTTATATAAATATATGTACTTTATACTTTACATTTATATAAATATTTGTACTTTATACTCTTTGCATTTATATAAATATTTGTACTTTATACTCTTTACATTTATATAAATATATGTACTTTATACTTTACATTTATATAAATATATGTACTTTATTCTCTTTACATTTATATAAATATTTGTACTTTATACTCTTTACATTTATATAAATATTTGTACTTTATATTCTTTATATTTATATAAATATTTGTACTTTATATTCTTTACATTTATATAAATATTTGTACTTTATACTCTTTACATTTATATAAATATATGTACTTTATACTCTTTACATTTATATAAATATTTGTACTTTATATTCTTTATATTTATATAAATATTTGTACTTTATATTCTTTACATTTATATAAATATTTGTACTTTATACTCTTTACATTTATATAAATATATGTACTTTATACTTTACATTTATATAAATATATGTACTTTATACTCTTTACATATATATAAATATATGTACTTTATACTCTTTACATATATATAAATATATGTACTTTATACTTTACATTTATATAAATATTTGTACTTTATACTCTTTACATATATATATATGTACTTTATACTCTTGGGTTCCAGAGCTAATAGTGCTCAACTTCATCCAGAGGTGACATTCCATGTTCCCAAAGCCAGCTTCTGTAACTGGGGGGGGGGGGGGGGGGGGGTGCTCAGTCTACTGGACCCTACTGTCTTTCCTCACAGGTGGTGGTTGACCCACAAGATAAAAAAAAAATGCAAAAGGATAATATTATAACATGTTAAGAAATTATTTAGTTAAAGTTATAGAGAGGAAAAATTCATTTGGGAATTAACACAAAAACATGGATCGTTCTGGGATAAAGACACATTTTCTGTTTGACAAAAGAAACCAAAAACTGAAAGTGTGTAGATGATACATTCTGAAAAAAAAAAAACAACTCAGCTGTAGTTTTCCAGTTTTCAATTTCAGATCAATAACAAATGTGTGCGAGGGGGCGGGGTTTGTTGTCCACACAAATACAGTAAGAAACGAGTGATGCCTCACACACTAAACCCCGCCCCCTTCACACACATTTGACCTGATTGGTCCTTTTTCTTATCATTGTAAAAACACATTTTTAGTAACTGTGACCTTTGACCTACATTCACCAAAATTGAATGGGACCTATTCTGAACATAAAGTGATTTAATCATAATTAAACCACTTTATGTTTGATGTTTCCATCAGATCAATAACAGAGGTACACGTGAATATGTTGGCTGATTACTGCATTTTATTGAAGGCTTTGGAAAAAGCAATACTTATTATTTGTCATCAAAATAGTTGAACTGAAAGACATCTTCTCTACTGCGTGTGGTTTCTGTCATTAAATCATCTACTGTTAAAACTACTAGAAATGAACCAAAACGGTAAGAAAGATGGTTTGTGTTTGAGGGTAAAGGCTGAAGCATAAGGCTGTCGTTCAGACTGCTACTCAACTATCACAGTGTCAAAGGAGCTAATGTTAGCATTAGCTCTTTCCCAGGGAGGTCGATCGAGTTAATGTCAAAAAAAATAAATCCTTTAATCCCAGTAGAAGAGACAAAAAAAAAAAACAACTGTTGTTACAACAAACAATATATTTCCTCTAACCATTGACACACGTCCTCATGTCTCTTTTCTTAATCATTTCAACAAACTTAATAATGACAAAATGTAGTCGTTTGGAATTCTTCTGTATTTCCCAGATTTGCCAAACTCTCAAATAGGGTAGAGATAAAAAAAAAAAAAACAAAAAAAAAAAAAAACCCCAAACCTGACTCTTCGTCAAATGTCAAAGTTCCGTCTACATCAAAAAACACTCAGCAATGATTGGTCAATTTAAACAATAAAAATGGCAGAGCAGCAGGACATTTATACAGTGCTTTTTTTTTTGGCCACTCAAAGCACTTTACATTAGTGATTCATTCACTCTCACATGCTCCCTCTGGTGGTGGTAAACTACATATGTATCCACAGTTGTCCTGGGGCAGAATGGCTGATAATCTGCACCTTTAGCCCCTCCCACCACCACCTGTGGCCCCTCCCACCACCATGGAACATCCAGTGGGAGTGGCCAACAACATTCCTTAAAGGGATTATCTGGAGTAAAAATAAGTTCAGTTCATTTTTTAGATGATTGTTAGTACATACATATAGTTGACATTAAAATGTTTGAGTCAAACATGGAAGTGATTAGGACACGTCTTTGTCCTCGACATAAAACTCTGTTTGAGATCAGTACCTGTGGACACACTATCTGAGGACATGAAGACCTCAGGACACTTGGGTTTGTCTTCAGGGACCCTCTACTTACTACCACTGAAGTGTGATGTTGTTTCGAACATTAGAAGAGTTAGTCTGAAAATAGCATGGAAGTGATTAGCGCACGAAATGCTAACACACTTTGACTTAAAACGGCAAAATCTAAATTCCTCAATGTTCATTCAAATGGTGTGATTTTAATGTCAACTATAATGTATGTACGAACAATCATCTAAAATTTTTACTCCAGATAATCCCTTTAACTGATGCATTTTGACTCAACAGTGATTTATTTTCTCAAAAAAAAAAAAAAAAAAAGCAAGCCACGTGGTTTGGACTTTTTTTAAATCAAACATTTTATACGATTGGATGGCTCCCGACATTTGCAGTCAGTTTAAATGTTTGTGTCGATGTTAGCGTTGACAAATGGCAACGATCTAAGGTGGAGACGTCAACGCAAACCTCAGCCAAACGTGCAGAACCCTGCTGGCGCTGGTCCAAAGGCTTTTCTTCCACTGTGTTTAAGGTACATGCATGTGAAGAGGTGTTACCATGACAACGACAATTAAAAAAAAAAAGATGAAAATGTGAAACAGGTTTTTTTTTTTTTGGTTATTAAAGTGCTCTGACACACCAATAATTAGCAGCAGTATGTATATACATAGAAATGTAGTTCAACATTCTTACAAATCAACCATTAAAAATCATCTATTTTACAGTCGAGAAAATTCAAACCTAAAGAAGAAAAAAAAAACATCTGTTGTCGTCCTCTCAGTACTTACATCAACTTTGACCTCTGGTTGTGACTAAATTATACTGGTTTTTTTTTTCTTCTTCTTCTTCTTTTTTTTTTTTTAAAAATGGAAGAGAAACACAAAGTAAAACCAACTAAAGAAACATCATGCAGAATATCATCCATACTATATACATACAAAATTACATTTCTTTTTTTTTTCTTTTAAGAATAGATTTTGTAAACGCTGCGTTCGGTCCTTCAGTTTCGCTCTTTCCATATTTCTGCTACACTCTAAGGTTTTCTATTAAAAAAAAAAAAAAAAAAAAACAATGAAAAAAAGTCCCAGCCTCCTGCTCTGGCACCTGCAGAACATTTTTTTTGAAATATCCACCTCAACCCCCCCCTAAAGTTCTGCTCATTTCACTTTTAAAACCATAGAAAGAAGAAAAACTAGAAGAAGTGAGTGGAAGCTCGAGTGGTGAAGGTTTTATGTGCGTGTGTTAAAAATGCAAAGATCATCTTTACATTTTTATGCAGCACCATAGACCTCATTTAGGTACAAACCAACACAGAAAGAGAAGATCGTTTATAAAGAGGGGAGGGGGTGTATGGGGTGAGGAGGACAGGTGTAAGCTGAGGACCAGGCTAAGGTCTGAACATACAGTAGATAAGGCATTAGCATTAGGGTGGCGTCAGGGGGGTCTGGGGGGGGGTCCACATGGCAGGTGGGTGGTTCGTTTTCAGCAACAGGGGGGAGGGGGTTAGCATGAGGCAAAGATGTGTCTGTGTGTGTGTGTGGGGGGGGGGTTCAGAGGCCTTGGAGGAACTCCTGGAGCTGCCTCACAAGCTCCGTGTCCACGGTCTCCATCAAGACCCCGAAGCCCTGGTCTCCCATCATGCCCTGCTGCGCCTTCAGCTTCTCATACACGAACTGCTGCAGAGAAACGCTGTGCACCGGGTCCTCCAGCGCCAGCTGTGGTGGGACAGAAGAAGAAGAAGAAGACAGACGGTTAGTGTCAAGTAGACCAGGGGTTCTCAAACTTTTTTGGCCCAGGTCCCCCTTGGAGGGGTGACATTTTTCCATGTCCCCCCTCATCCTCGCGATACTGAAAATGATAAAAAACCATTTCAACAATGATTATTATGAAACAATGATAACCTTTTTTAATAGTGCTTTTGTGCAAACCAGCCACATTTTCAGGTATTATAATATAAATGAACACTTCAGAAACAACAATTTTAAATAATTTTAAAATAATAAACGGAACAAATGACACACAAAACCGTGTGTGTGTGTGTGTGTGTGACAGACAGACAGACAGACAGACAGACAGAGACTTAATGAGAGGGATGATCTTGTCAAACTCAATATAACTATCAATGTACTTTCTCTTTTTAGGGTTAGGGCGTTTGTTTTTGTCATTGTCATTTTCATTGTCATTTCTTTTACCACTTCTTGAGGAACTTGGCGGACACAAAAATCGATCCATGTTCGCTGCAGGGTGGCTAAAAATAGCCTGTGACTCGCTCCGTCTCAATTTAGTCAAGCTGGCGTTAAACAGCGCTGTTACTTCCGCCCGCTTGCTACAAAATAAAACTTCCGCATTTCAAAATAAAACAGCAAAAAAAACCCAAAAACAAACAAAAAAACCCCAAAAAAACAAACAAAACCCTGAATAATTTCGCATACCCCCTGGGCATGTCCAGTTTGAGAACGGTGGAAGTAGAGCATGACATGGGAGTGGATTTTCACTTCCTGTAGATAATGATGGATTCGTGATTGGAGAAGATCGCAGATTTCATATGAATCGTGAAGTTCCCACCCTCTGGCCTTCTAGTCTATGTTGTTCCTCCTCCCGCCCACTCTTTTTATTCCCGTCTCCAATTACAAGATGAACTAGAAAAGCACTTTGAGAGCACAGACCTCTGTCAAGGTAGACCCCCCCCCCCCAACCCTGATCACCATGAAAATTAAATAATTTCTTCCTGTTCACATTTACAACATATCCTGAAAATTTCATCAAAATCTGTCCATAAGTTTTTGAGTTATCCTGAACACAGACAAACCCTAACCCTCCTTGGCGGAGGTCATGACCTTTTAAGTCCCCTCCCACAGGAATCATGTAACCAGCAGGAAGGTGGTGATCATTGAAAACATCCAAATCTAAAGCTCTAGTTTCCACTAGTATTCCCATTCTATATATTTTGTGTGTAGTCAAACCTTAATGTACTTCTTATTTATTTTATTGAAATTTTCTATTGTATGTATAATCAGTTTATCTTGTACTTTTGTAATTTTATAATTTTGTGCAATCAAATCTTAATGTATTTCTTATTTCACGCTTGTCTTAAAATTGTATTTTAATTTTTAATTCATGTGAAGCTCTTTGGCTACAGTTTTTGTATGAAAGGTAGGATATAAATAAAGTTTATTAGGATCAGCTATATCTGATTCTACTCACTTTGGTGCATTTCTATTATGAAAAAGTACCCAGTCCTATGGTACCCAGTCTTACATTTTTGGTACCTATTCTGCTGAGGTTCCAGTGATTCTATAACGTGACGTGTCATCAGCGTAGACACTGATTAGTGCTTTTTTCTCTACGTCACTGTCTTATCAACATGTGACCACCATTTAAAAAAAGTGAATAAATTGGGAGTCAGAGTGACCCGTGCAGTCACTTAAATTCAGTCCAATGCAATGATGTCATTCTGTAAAACTACACCGTGGTCAGTGGTGGAAGTTCAGACATTTGTGTCTTTGATGGATGAAGAAAAAAAACCTGATTTCGAAACCTCCAGCAAAAATAATGACATGAAAACAACTAAATAAATACAAAGAGATGTTAAACAAGTAGATTTGCATCATTAATACTGTGATAATAATTT
Organism: Siphamia tubifer; assembly: GCA_020466265.1. Lineage (NCBI taxonomy): Eukaryota > Metazoa > Chordata > Actinopteri > Kurtiformes > Apogonidae > Siphamia > Siphamia tubifer. The sequence goes on along the minus strand of CM035791.1, from coordinate 49,937,228 downwards.
CATTTTTTTATGTTTTTGTTAGTTTTTTATCATTTTACTTTGTCACCGTCTATAAACTAAAACCAAATAAAGACTCAAAGAAAGCAAGTAAATTATACTGAATAAAATTAACATTACGTAAAAACAGTGAAACCTTTAATAAAAAAGAAGAAGTAATGAAACTATAAAGATAATAATTTTGCTCGGGATCAGATTTCTGGAGACTTTAAGAGTTCACACATACCGACAGTAAACACCAAACATGTTCTTATTTATCCACTTTTACACAGATCTGTCTTCATTAAGTATGAAACCAAATTAATATTCTATCACTGATGAAGCTATGAGCTAAATTGCAAATGAAGACAAAACAATCTCTTCCTCTCCTGTGTAAAGACAGGTTTCATCTGTAATATTTGTTTTTAATAATACTACAGTACTACTACTACGGGTATCAACACCCTGGATGTTTCAAATCCTTTTTTCTGGAGACTTTCCAGGTGTGATTTCATGGCTGATGAGATCTTACATGTGTCGTCTTGCACCATCTTTGTTTGCTTCACAATCTAGATAAGTTCGACAGACAATCGATCAGACACTTTCAGCTGTTTCAGTCTGAGCAGAAGACAGTAATGAGTGTTCGTACATTCAGCAGCTGCACACACAGCTCTGGTAAAAATAAAAGACCACTACAATTTCCTCTGAAATCAGCATCACTGTTGTACAGGTCGATGTAGAAACCACCCGCAACCAAGCGTTTTTTTTTTTTTAAATTAACCCGCCCCCGAAACTCGGACTGCAACAAATACATTTGAAAAGGACAGACTAGACCCACTTCTCGACCCACATTTTTAAAAAGTAGTCGATGGTCTTTATGAACATCACATGACCTTTGACCTTACTCACATACCTGCATTTATTTCTGTGTTTAAATTCCATGTCATTGTTTGTAAGTTAATATGTTTATAAATATGTTTGTTCTGCTTCATCATTCAAAAGTTATCAACGCTAACGCAGCATCTAAACCAGGGGTCGACAACCTGTAACACCCAAAGACACATTTGAACCTGGTTTCCATGGAAACAAAAACACTGGGAGCTGCTCATCATCTTTAAAAATCCAAAAATCCATCCAAACCTTAGTGTTTTTGTTTGGATGTTTCCGGAGCTTCCACTCTCCTAACTTTATTTCCTCTCTTGCTCTGTCCGTACCGTAGGAAACTGACCACGATGGACGACACCTTCACAGAAGTTCAGTTAATAAAGTGTATTTACCAGGTTATTTCAATGTTTATCTCAAATTACAAACGACCCGATGGACCACAACCCCAATATAATTAAAAATATTTTTTAATTTTTATCTACTTTTTTTTTTAAATCTCTGTCAAAATACAAAACAAAAAAACAAGCGCAAGGCAGGTAGACACATTTTCACACATAATAAATATACTGCTTGACCGAAAAGGTTTAGGGCTGAAGCCGAAGCTTATTTAAACCACCATTACCAATACCTTACTGCAATATGTTCTGCAGGAAAAAAACAAACAAAACAACAACAACAAAGATCAAATACCCACAATGCAAGAGTCAAATACAAAAACAACTGTCCAAATAAAAGTCCTTTTTTTTTTTTTCCCTTTTCTCCCTTTCTTACCTACCTACCTACCTACCTACCTACCTACACACAAAGAGAAAAACAAAAATCAACCCTAACCATACATCTGCATTTGAATAAATACCTAAAACATCTATAGAGTACTTTTTAATATCGATACAATACTGTGAAATTAAAAATTGCAATATATTGGAAAACCAATATTATCTTATATACTTAGGTAAAAATAAATGCACTTTATTACCACTCCTGAGCCTGAGTTTTAGAATAAGTTGGATGAACCTGCAAAATCTGAGGGAAACTCTGGATGTTCAGAAGCAGTTAAGAAATCCACTACTCTCATCCTGTTGCTTTGTCAGAATCATTTATGTCAATAAGGAGGAAAAAATAAACTTGGACACGTTACCATTTCCAACTTTGACACACACATCCAACTGACGCTTGAGAAAATGAATGAGTGTTTGCAGCAGCTGTCATTCATCTTATGCTGGCGACTACGGCGAGAAAAACAATCCTTGACAAAAGAGTCAAAAAAAATCAAGAAAACGTTGAAAGACTGACTAGAGCAGACGCTCCTGTGAGAAAGTACACTGTCATTTATTCTCTGTGACAAGAAGTTAGGTGAGAAAAAGTAACAGGAGCAAAGAAAACTTCCAGGAATCGACATCAGATGAGTGATGCCAACAATAATGAGCCAGGTGCAGCGCTGGTTTGGACCCAAAATCGGGATTTTAGACGACACTATTTTGGATTTGTCAAGACGCTTTTTTTTTTTTTTTTTTGCAGCGCTTCTAACTTTTTCATCAACTATTGTATTTTATTAGTGATCGACTGACATGAACATTTTAACCTTTTCTTTTTTTACCCCTTTTTCCTTCGTCTGTTCAAACAGTATTATGTCAGTTTCTGTGATGTTTCCATATGTTGCTGAACCACTGAATGTTGATGATACTGTTAAATATGATTTAGCTGGTGTTAGGGTTTTACATTGAGGTCACAGGATTATTATTATTATTATTATTGCCAAGAGGGAGACACTAGCAGTGTCTTTAGCCTTGGTAGAAGGACTAGTCAAGGCAGGGGTTATGGAGACAGGGGAACATAAGGGGAATAGTTGATGATGTATGTGTTACCGACCGGCGCTCATTGTTTGTGAACTGTAAATAAATTGTTAATCTTAGACCGATCGAATCAGAGCTCGTCAATTCTTCTTTGGAGCTTTTATTAAACAAACTTTGAGAATTCTTAAATTGATCTGAAGAGAAACGGGAATGAATAGAAATTACAATTAAATTTTTTTTCTTTAAAATCATTCATCCCTAGACAGAGTTGTCAAACATGTGTCCCACCAAAGGGTCCAATCTGACCCCTGGGATGAAATAACAAAGTGCAAAAATTCCTGTCAAGGCTGTAGAACTATAAATAAGGACCATTTTTATAAAGCAAATTTTTTGCTTTATTTTAATATAAAAATTACATTAAATCTGAGATAATTTCATTTATTTGTTTATTCGAACAGGTAAAAGAAAATAAGTAAAACATACAAAGTATTTAAGCAGAAATTAAAACAACACCTCTTTAGTATCCTAGATAATTATACCTTGTTCGAAAGGGTGTAGGATGAAGTTAAGAAAACTTATTTTATTGACTCCTTTAACTGAAACACAATGCATTTTTAAGTACAGGTACAGGTGTTTTTTTTAAACATATAAATTCCCCTCAGATTGTGTTTATTTTCCTTCACTTGAAACGACCCTTGGACACTTTGTAGAAACTGGCTTTGAACTTTGTGAATTATTTGAATTGTTTTGAGGTCGACCAAATGCCTTTAATTTGATGAACAGTGGGTTCGATGGTTCTACAGGTGCTTTTGTTTCCAATCCTTATTGCTCTTTTTTGAAGTCTGAATATTATTTGTGTGTTTGTTTTCTATGTGTTCCCTCACACTTCCACACAGTAGATCATATATGAGAGAATAAAGGAACAGTACAATGTCTATAGTGATGACTGGTTTACAAGATATTTGACTTTATTTAATAATGCAATTGATTTTGCTATTCATGACAATATTGACATTTTCAAACTATTCTGTAACAATAAAATGTGAAAAAGCTGAACAACCTCAAATGTCTAAAAACTATTTCAACCATTTTCTGCTTTTGTTACCAGGTTTTTTTTGTGTGTCTTTGTAGATCTGATCCATAATGCACATGTAGAAATGATAAATTGAGGCAGAATATTATTAAAATTGCACTTATTTTGGTTAAGAAATGAAACTTTTTTCAGGTTATTTACATGTTAGTTTATAAAAGGAAGTATTTTCATAACTTAGTAGAGTTTGTTTTTACTAAAGCAAAGACAGACATTTGATTATCATTATTTATAAGTTATTATTTTAAAGGTCCGGCCACTTTAGATTAAATCAGACTGAATGTGGCCCCTGAAAGAAAATTATTTTGAGACCCCCGGTGTAAGATAAGGAAAAATTGTTTCCAATTAATCTGCAAAAATGTAAAGTCTTTTTCTTTTGTCATGAAACCTAAAAACAACTGTTGCACACAGTGTGGCTTTTATATTAGTGGGTGTATTCCCATGTTTACCTGCAGTTTCCTGTGTCCACCTCTGAGTTTGCTTCCACTTCCCCGTAGATTAATTACTGTTATTACCTGACACTGCTTGCCCTCCTCCTCCAACCTTTTAAAATCAGCTCAGTGAACTCAACAACACTAACGTTCAACAGTAACTCAGCCACGGGAATGTCCTATATCACCTGACATGTACAGGGTTGACATTTGAACAAACTCACGCACCTTCAAAAATAAAATAAAATAAATAAATAAAGAAAGAAAGTAATTGAACAATGTGGAAATTGCAATGACAAACTCTGGGTCTCAAACCAATGACCAGAAGGAATACTTGTGATGCTAATTATTTCTTTGTCATTACAATGCGATCAAACCAACAAAGAGTGGCTGTTGTAGAGTGGCTTAATGGAAAAGCATCTAACCTGGATAATTACCTGCAGCTCAAGCACCTGCCAAAACACACATGAATAGAGGACACACAGAAGCTCTTACGTTTACATAGAAGACAACCACTCCATTTCAACAACCGCACTTGCAGAACTTCTACGTCCATATGTTGGACTCAATCCGTACATTTACATGGTGTTTTTTTTTTTTTATTCCGAATGAAGTAATTCAGAATTAAAGCTATTTCTTTCGTGTTTACATGGACATGATAATTGTGAATAAGCGTTTACATGGGAAACAGGTTTATTCCACTGTAGTTAATTGGGCTTTAAGAGCTGGAGGTACAGAGGGTTCTGATTGGACAGAACGCCCATGTGACGTCTTGCTGTCTACCGGAAGAAAACAATTGCATCCACTACCTTCGTTGCAACTATCAACATGGAAGACTGGATACTACATGCTATATTTAATTCTTCCACTGCTCCAATCAAATACTTTACTTCACAGTGACTCCAACGCTTCCTTCCTACGTCTCAGAAAATGTTCCTACACTGGTGTCAGCAGCACGGAATATGTGCGTGCCGGCGTAATGAGCTAGATAATAGGGACAAGACGATGAGCATGTGCAGAATGAAAGGAATAATGTGAAAGTGGAATTAACTGTTTACATGTGACAGGAATTATCTTATTTGGAATTTAGTTTAAACAGGCATTAGGTGTTTACATAGTTATCTTAAAGCGGAATTAAACAGGAATAAAAACTCCCAGTGGTGGGACTTTATGGAATATGCACTTGATTGAACAATATTTGCACTGGTGCTGTGATCATGTTCAGCCATGAATTTAGATCATTACATAGAACCAAACTAAAACAACGAGGCTGACACTTTGGGAAGTCACAGCTCGGGGCATATCTCCAAATATGTCCAATCCTTAGGGTGCATTCACATAGTGTACTCCAGTCTGTACTGAATCACACCTTTATCCACAGACGTGTTCACACAATGGACCGAGGCCCGTGTCCAAATATGAATGGGTGTTACAGCTCCAACACACTAGGTGGCAGTGTGGTGTGGAGGGAATTCTATTGCTATTAACAAATGGCAAAGTCAGAAGAAGACAAACCCTTACCTATTGGTTAGTCTGTTTGAGGCAAAGAGGAGAAGAGTGACCTTCGTTGTATTTTTGACAGAAAAGTTCTGCAGACAGTGATTAACAACGCTCAGAAGATCAGTGGCTGCTCTCTGGTCACACAAGGCTCAGACAAAAAGGGTTTCTTTCCCCAGAGCCACCAGGGCTCTGAGCTCATGTTAGTACTATAATAATAAATATAAATAATCCCTTCTGTGCAAGAACAGAAACAGGTGCAAATACGGCAACGTTCAATCGTCCTTTTGAAGTAGTGTTCAATATTTTAGTAAAATGCAATTTTATATTTTTTATTAATAATTTTTTTTTTTTAAATCTTGCAACAAACACCTTGTTGAACAGTAGTCATAATTGCGTTACATGACACTGTTGTATAATGACAATAAAAGGCTTTGACTTAATACATGACTGAGTGGTTCAGTTGATAAGGTGAGCACTTTTTAACTCAAGCAACTTTTATTATATATATAGATATATTTCAATATATATGTATGTATGTATAGATGGATGGATATATCAGAGGTGGGTAATTCCAGGTCCATCAAGTCAAACCATGTATTGGTTCAAAACTGTCACTGAACACAAGTGATTCCACTAATGATCCCATTTACCTGGATGAGGCATGTGATCATCAAAATGGGCTGGTTCAATGAACCAGTTTGAACGAATACATGGCAGGACTTTGACTTGATGGACCTGGAATTACCCACCTCTGATATATGTGTATATATATATATATATATATATATATATATATATATATATATATATATATGTGTGTGTGTGTGTGTGTGTGTGTGTGTGTGTGTGTGTGTGTGTGTGTGTGAGAGAGCACAGGTGAAATGTCTTTCCTCTCTTCCAACAAGTTAAAAATAAATAAAAAAAGAAGAGAATGTAATTTGCAGGGAGAGTGGGATGTTGGATGATGTGCAGGCCCCTGGCTAGAGCACGCCATGGCTGAATGAGTGGCAGCAGGGCGAGGGAGGTTGGAGGTGGGAAGTGGGGGTAGGACAGGAGACAGTTGAGTCTCCTGACAGCCTGGGCTTCACCTGGCTTTGACCGCAGACTGCTGAAGACACTGAGTGATGGGTGAGTGGGATCACCTGTGATCCTGGTGACTCTGCAGGTGAGGTGGGAGTGGTACATGTCCAGTAGAGGGGGGGCAGATGGACACCCATGGTCCTCTCAGCTGCAGCATCTTCCAGCAGCAGCTGAACAGGAAGCTCTCTATGATAAGAGCATGATGGGGGCAGAGAAAATACAGCGTCCTCTGGTACAGACTCAAATACACTGTGTGAAAACGCCCTGAATGATGTCATGACATGAAGCATCCCCAGGTCATGACCTTTCATTTGAAGTAAATCAGACAAATGGTCTCAGAGATATGAATGTGTTATAGTAGTGGTAGTGAGGACACATACTTTGTGGAGACTCTGCTGCAGTATCAACACATCTGAAGAGTGAACAATAAGAACAATAAGTATTATCTACTATCAACCCTCGGGACAGAGACAAACAGGAGAAGACAAAGGAGGAGGAAAGAGAACAAAAGAGGCGAACAAGTGAAGAGAACCATGTCATTATTCCAAAAGCCCATTGTTTGAAATCATGCTGCACCAGGGATCTAAAACATCTTTATCTAAACTACAAATATTTCAAACACACACAGTATCTGTTAACCCCACGGTTCTCAAACTGGGGTCCGCAGACCCCTAGGGGAACGTGGCGCATGTCCAGGGGGTAAGCGAAATTATTCACGGTTTTGTTTTTGTTTGTTTGTTTTTTTGCTGTTTTATTTTGAAATGCGGAAGTTTTATTTTGTAGCGAGCGGGCAGAAGTAACAGCGCTGTTTGACGCCAGCTTGACTAAATTGAGACGGAGCGAGTCACAGGTTATTTTTAGCCACCCTGCAGCGAACATGGATCGATTTTTGTGTCCGCCAAGTTCCTCAAGAAGTGGTAAAAGAAATGACAATGAAAATGACAATGACAAAAACAAACGCCCTAACCCTAAAAAGAGAAAGTACATTGATAGTTATATTGAGTTTGACAAGATCATTACTCTCATTAAGTCTCTGTCTGTCTGTCTGTCTGTCTGTCTGTCTGTCTGTCTGTCTGTCCGTCTGTCTGTCTGTCCGTCACACACACGGTTTTGTGTGTCTTTTGTTCCGTTTATTATTTTAAAATTATTTAAAATTGTTGTTTCTGAAGTGTTCATTTATATTATAATACCTGAAAATGTGGCTGTTTTGCACAAAAGCACTATTAAAAAAGGTTATCATTGTTTCATAATAATCATTGTTGAAGTGGTTTTTTTTTTTATCATTTTCAGTATCGCGAGGATGAGGGGGGACATGGAAAAATGTCACCCCTCCAAGGGGGACCTGGGCCAAAAAAGTTTGCGAACCCCTGGGTTAACCCATGTACACTGCAGCCATTATTAAACTGACAATAAACTTAGCTAATTTCCACCAGTCTATTATACATCTTTATTTTGTTTCGACCTTTCAAAGCTGTCCTTTAAAGGTGGGAGATCTTTTTTGGAGCATTTTTTTACCGTATTGCTTGAAAACCTCTTCATGGTTCCATAGCACGCACTGAAATACAATGTCTGCAAAAAAAACAACTAAATGTTTTAGTCCAGTCTAGAGGGTGGAACCAGAGGAAAACTCTGGCCAATCACTGCACTGATCATACATCCATCAAATATCAGTCCATCACCTTCACAGACATTCAGTTAATAAAATGTATGTATTAGTAATAGAACATTTTATCTAATATTTAAATTACAATGAGATTAATTGAATGTTTAACTCAAACGACTCGACCGACTGCAACCCGAATATCATTGAAAATATTTTTCAATGACCTACAACTGTCTGCTCATTTTGGCTCAGCCAGTGCATCGCTGGTGTTTACACTTTCTAAATCTTTTATCCTACCTTTAAGCTCTGTTCTCATCTCCTCACTGACATTTTTCCTTCCCCCATGACAGGATGCTCACTTCAGTAGAAAAGTATGTTTGTAGCATGGGACGTTTAAGGAAGCTAACTCAGGCGGCCAAATGCTAACAGGAGTTAATGATGCAACCACTTGTACTTTTCCAGCATTTATCTGGTGTCCTGTGGTGAACCATGTCTAAGTGTAAACATACTTGTAAGTAAACACTCAAAAGCTGCTGCGCGTGTGTGAGTGCGACCACTCACTTTGGTGTGATGTAACGAGCTGAGGGGGTGTGTGATGTATTTAAGTGTAAAACAAGGGGGTGCTCAAAGTGAGAGGCTCCGCACAAAACACTGCAGGCACATGTTAATTTCATCAGCTAATTTGTGAGTCATCTACAGACCGCCGCTGTCCGGTCGCCCTTGGCAACACGGACGACTCCAGACTGGCAGGCCTCTCTCAAGTGGTCGAACGGGCATGTGCGAGACAAGCGATTCTCAACACATATTTTAATGACAGTGAAATAAGCTTTTCAAAACCTGTTCACAATCCACACTTGGATTTTCAGGGCCTTTTAACAGCAGAGGAAAAAATGAATTTTTTTTAAGAGAAGTTACATCACTGCTTTAAAATTTTTTTTAAATTAATTAATTAATTTTTAATTCAATATGGGCATGAGATAAGATAAGACTTCATTGATCCTTCAATGGGGAAATTCACATGTTACAGTAGCAGTGATGTAGAGCAATAGAGGGACAGCAAGAGAAGAAAACATAGAGATAAATAAATAGTATATGTACACAAACACAGATATTGAGAAAAAGAAAAAGACTAATATGCTATGTACACTGTACAAAAATATGCGGGATTCAAAAAATATATACAGAAGGAATAAAACTATGTTGAGATGATAAAAAAAACTATGTTGAGATGATAAATAAGAATAACAGTATATATATATATATATATATATATATATATATATATATATATATATATATACATATATATATATATATATATTTTTTTTTTTTTTTTAATTACACATAATACAATAGAGGAAGTGGTGTCAATAGTATTTGTTATTTTACTACTTTGGAGTGGTGAATGTTGTACAGTCTGACAGCAGTCGGTAGGAATGACCTGTGATAACGTTCCTTTTTACACCGCGGGTGTAACAGTTAGGGCCACCACAGTCTGGTGAAGGGGTGAGAGGGGGTGGGAGGGGGTGGGAGGGGGTGTCCTTGATGGATGTCAGCTTGGTTGACATCCTCCTCTCACCCAGCCAGCCCTTGTGTCCAGTCTGTCCAGTCTCTTCCTGTCCCTCTCTGGGCATCCACAGTCCCAGCAGACCACGGTATAAAATATTGCTGATGCCACCACAAAATGAGATGGGGGTGTGAAGGTTTTCTTTTTTCTTTGATGAATAATTTTGTATTTATTTTATTCATAGCAGATACTTTTGGCTCCATATTATGTTCTTGGGGTCAGGTCCTTTTCCTTCCTTTTAGTTTATTTTTGTTTGTGTTTTCCATTTCTTTTTACACAAATGCACATTATTATTGTTACTATTATTATTATTATTATTATTATTATTATTATTATTATTATTATTATTTCCATTTATGGTTTTCATTTTATATGCATGTATGTTCATATGTATCAGATCTACTTAAAGTGTAATGTGAAAGTTTTTTTTTAAATTTAGACTTAGTATTGTTTAGAAATTAATTTTATAACACCTGTGTGAAAATGAGCATGATCCAAAAACCCTATCTTCATAACATTAGATTAAAAGGTGCTGATACGTCATGGGAGGTGAATATATAAATGGTGGAAGCGCTAAATTCCACGTTGTGTTTCTACGAGTAAAATTTCAAGTAGTTGTTAGAGAGATATAGTGAGAGCATCTTAAGAGTCAAGACGGTTAATTATTGTGTTTGTGCTGGTTGTGTGAACTCCAGTCTGTCAGGACATCATGTTCAACATTTTCTTAGTAGAAAAAATAAGAACTTTTGGACTTGGGTGATGAAGACAATGGACTTCACAGCTCACTTGTCCATTTGTGGATCTAATTATCATTCTGGGGATGTGATGGAGTACAAGATGGTTTGATGTAGACTACTATCATTAAGTAAGACTTTCTTTTCACTGTCATGGCTGCCGCCATAGTAACCATAGTAACAGAGCAGCTAACTATGTTCAAAGTATCAGTAAAGTAATGAGGGTTGTTACAGCATAGTATGAACAATATAGACTGTTAAGATATTGAGTGTATGAAGACATGAACCATGTTTCGTTGTGTAAATCTGATGCCTAGAAACTGTGAAGTGTTGCAATAACTGTATGTGCGTCACAGCAACACAATGATGCATTTTGTGTTTAGTAAGACAAAATGTTGTTCCTAAAAAAAGAACAGCTACATAGATGTTTACTGAAAAAACAAACCCAAAAGTATTAACCATGACAGTACATTTATTACGCTAGCAATATAAACTCATAGCATTAGCCACTATGCTACTACTGTATTCACCTCCTTTGCCCATCATTCCTGTGTCTATCCCTCTCTCTACTGCCCTGGCCTCTCTCTCTCTCCGCTGTGGTTCAGCGTAAATACTATCCGCTCGTCTTATCCGACATGTCCTTTTCTGTTTTTGATGTAAGTAGTTGTCCAATAGCTGCTAATGCTAATGCAGCTGGAGGATCTGTGGGTTCCAGGTTGTCTGGTTTGTCTCCAAAACAACCACTCTGGAAGAAGTCTTAGATTTTTGCATATTCACACCCCCATGGCACCATGTAAACGAAAGGCACTTCTAATAAGATATGACGTCGTATTTAACTGCAATCGTCCGCGTGTAAACGGCCCTTTAGACAATGAGAACCCTGAAGAGTTGCTCTTCAAGTTTATAGAACATAATTGTGCGTGAAATAAGATCAGATCAGGTTATTTAAGGCAACGTACCCACTACACATGAGGAACCTTGATTAATATTTTGCAGTTGCCGGAGAAACGAAGGTGAGTAAACGGGACATGTGAGGATACGATAAAGGGAGGAGCAGAGATGTGATGAGCTTTGTCCTGCAGAGGTGTAGCATAAACTGTTGTTAGCCATCAACTGAACAGAGAACCTGAACCAAGATAAGGAGCACAAGCACAAAACAAACATACCTGTCAAGGCAAAAAAAAAACAAAAACACAGAGGAAACGGAACACAGGTTTGAGAATAAAAATAAATAAATAAATAAAAAACCAGGTGATGAGACAAAAAGACTGACGATGACAGGGAAAGCAGAAAGAAAGAATGACAGGCCTCCTGCTGTGGCGCACTGATACAGAAGCCATGGTCTTCAACGCCTCAGGATGAAAAGAAGAAAGACAGAAGTGATGTGAAACAAGTGGATATGCTTTGGTAGTTTCCTAGTGAGCACACGAAGCACGAAAACTGAACAGACAAGTAGATGAGATGTGCTGAGAAGCAAAAAATAGAGTAGGACCTAATTATGAAAATGGTGATAATGACACTGTTGTGCACCTGCAACAGTGAAAAAAAAGACATCCTCTCTGAGCTCATCTATCACGCAGATTAAAATCAACACAGGCTAAAATCACAAACAGTGTGTTTTCAGCTCAGAAACTGTTATGAAAACAATACAATTATCTGAAATGGTTTAGACTAAAGGTGTGAAGGATACGTCTAATAATATTCTGGATGCTTCCCTGAGTTAAGAAAAGCATGAAAGGAATCGTACGGGTTATGAATTTACCTGTTACTCATCTGGGCATAAAAAATGTCTACTGTGAAAATGGAGAGAAAACTGATGATTATTAGCAAGACAGTTAAAACCACAGGATGCAAATAATACAATCATGATTAATTACCATATTTTCCTCACTATAAGGTGCACTGGATGATAAGATGCATTAAGTGAAGTTAAAATCATGATAAAAAGTTAAAGTTATGAGATAAAAAGTCAAAGATTGTTAATATCCTCAGTGTAATATTTGTATTTCACACATTCATCCCAGGGGTCAGACTGAAGCCTTTGGTGGGCCAGATTTGGCCCCCGGGCCTTATGTTTGACACCTGTGCTCTATGGGACAATGTAATTTATAAACGACACTATGAAAAAATAATTATATAATAATAATCATATTGTACAATACATTTTAAAGAATTTATAATTTAACTATTCTCCAGTTTCCTCCCACCATCCAAACACATGCACTGATAGGTTAACTGGTTAACTAGTTAACTAGTTAACTGGTTAATCTACATCACCCATAGGTGTGAATGTGACAGTGATTGTTTGTCTATATATGTTCAGTCCTGAGATGAACTGGAGACTCATACAGGGTGACCTCTGACCCCGCCTTCGCTCATTGTAGCTGGATTAGGCCCAAAGTGACCCCCCTGTGACCCTAATGAGCATAAAGTGGGTTCATATGACGACATGAGAGAATTTAACGAACTGCACTGCTTTTGATTTTCATGAGGGTCGAGCCACATTTCATTTGTAGTTATCCATTCAACTTTTCAGAATTCATAAATAACATTAATATATTTTTTATGATTTTAGAAAAAATATTTAAAAAAATACCCTATTGAGATAAAGTCATTTATAAATGAAGATATGTCAGAATAAAGGTCAAAGGTCAGGTTTGTAAAGTGAACACAGGACATTTAATTTAGGCCTTAATACACTTAAAATCCAAAGTCTTTTTTCATGAATTTCCTTAACAAGTCCCCTAGAGGGGTAAAAACCAGTACACTGTCCTCAAACACTGCTTGTCCACTGACACGATCAGCTCCATTCAACAGCTGCTTTGATATTTTCACTGCAAAACACGAGGACCACCAAGTACTATCAAATATCAAATGCTGTTTCTGGGATCAGTGTTACTGATGTTCAAAGCCACAGCAACATAAACATTACAAGAAAAAAAAAAAAAATCACAGAATTGTTGCTACATCAAAACACTGAGTCATGTTGTAAGATTAGATATTAAGTCAAAGAAGCAGGAAATGACAGAAAACACCAGAATATTCGTACATAGACACATCTAAGTAGAAATAGAAAAACAAAACTGGAAGTCGGCTGGTTGACTGAAGAGTATTTATTATTTATCAGATTAGATTTTACATCTGGACGTGTAACACACACTGAAACTGAGCTGCTGCTTTGAACTATCATGAGCTGAACATGTAGGAAGTGAACTACAGACTAGAGCTGCAACAATATACTGTCTGAGCATCCACACCATGTACGTGTGAGCAAGAGGTCACAGGTCTGGCAATTATTTATATATATATATATATATATATATATATATATATATATATATATATATATACACATGTATATTTGTGATAACCATCTGTGCGTGTGTGTGAGAACAATAACCAAGACCGAGGTAAATGTCATCATCATAAGAACAAGAGACATAAAGGAATGTTTTTATATGAACGAATGCCAGTATTTACAGGAGCATATGTGAGTTGTGTGGCTAATGCATATTATGCAAGACAGTGGAAGTGTATATCTGGCACAGGTCTGATGGCCTGGTGGGAATGGGCCCGCAGAATATGGGAGTTTGACACTAATCCTATTACCTCAGGCTTGTCCTCCTGCAGCAGATATCAGCTATCTCATGTTGTTCCCACACACACTGGCCTGTTTGAAGGACACCTACGTTCTTGTACAAGTCAACATTTCAAAAAGACTGGAAAACTTTATGTTTGCAGGTGCCGTGTCAGAGTATTTTTGTGGGTGATTTTCTGAATCTGATGCATTTTGTGTCCCCACAAGTTTAACCTCAAACATTTTCATGTAAACTAAAAACACTAAATCCATTCTAAAACATTAAATGAAAATACCCATGTGTCTTTGCATTATAAGACACAAATATATTTTAAATATTATACTTTCAAACATTTTATGTGTTTGAGGCGTCGAACATGAACATGTCTCCACTGAGCAAAATTACTGTTTTTTTTATTGAATATAAAACAAATAAAAATAGCAAATAACCACATTTATTTCTGCTTATATAATCATTTATTTGTCTATTCTAACCTTAATATAAGAAATATGATTTTTTTTTTTATTATTTATAAAATAGCATTATTTAATTTTCTCCCCTAGTTTTGTTCAACCCTGTAACAGGATATCAATCACACAGGTCAGTATTACCATACTTTCAATGTAAATTTAATTGTTTTTATCATCAGATTGTCGTTGTCGAGCTTAACCTTTCAACTTTCAAATTATATTTAGTAATGTTTAGGGAAAAAAATAATAATTGTCTTGGAAATTTTTTTTTTTTCTTTTCCTCATGCTTTCTAAAACTTCATACCCCAGCTAATGTGGATATATGGCTAGTTTTTTTAGCTAAAATCTTCAACCCCATTACAAAAAAACAACACTGTTATGAGGATGAGTCTTTGTTACAGGGTTGAAGGTTGGACTGTTCTGATGCCAGTCTCCATTGTGCACCCAATTCACAGAATCACCCTAATATTCATATTTTAGACGTCAAACAAACTCGTACCGTCACCTCATATGTTCAGGAGTAATGGAGGTGAGCCCCAAAAATACTGGAACTCCTCGTAAAAGAGCAGGAAAAAGTGATTTCAATTCGTGAAAATGTGTGTGAACAGTTTCTTCTTAATCAATTTCAATTACACCACAGACGCTGAGATGGCATTTCTCAGCTACTAAACTGTTCCAGTTATAATGTAAATTAACATTTTAGATTTAATTCAATGACTGTTTAAACTGATGGCTTCAAATCCTTTGGCTGCTCAGACTAATTTTGGACCAATTAAACTTTGGGTTTGTGTGAATGTGATTGGTGAATAACTGGGTAATTGTCAGAGGACTGTGAAAGTGTACAAAGCCATGAAAGTACTTTCCTGATCGACACAAACTGTAACCACAGACTCTACACTTAAACTTAGCTCTTGTTGTGTGACGAGTAACATTTATGCAGGATCACAACTCCTCACTTGTTGCACTGAAAGAGCTCTTGGTGTTTTTTTTCAAGTGCTCCCCCACCTTCACTACCCCCCCCCCCCCCCATCAGAGACACTTGGCCACCAACATCTGACACTCTTGAAAGTCTCTTTCCTTTTCAGATGAACTCAGCCATTGATTAATACAGTTTATTCTACAGCCCTCTAGAAAGTTCCGACAGCTCCCATTCACTTTGAATGGACGTTCACAGCGTTCTGCGTGCAGATTTTTTTCGCTAACCGCCTGCTACGCCAATAACGCCCACTGCCGATGTCAACGACTTTTGTCACTTCAGATTCACGGTACCGTATCACTTTGAAAGTAAATATTCGCTTCATTATAATGGCTATTGTATCCAGTCTGTTAGAGTAGTAGCTGTAATAACCCGTAGAATAAGTGGGATAATGTATTGCCCACGCTTGATTATTGAAAAATATATTTTTCTGATAGTAACACGTATCCCTGACTAAAAAGGAACATATGTGTCTAAAAATGCTACTACAGTGTAGAGACATGACATTTCTGAAAATATGACAACTATAATATTCCTTCAAGTGATACTCCGTGTGAAACACCACACATACATCTGTTTAATGTTTAGAGTGACACTCCTGTAATAGAATTGATTGAAAAATTACCTCCAGATCCTCACAGGCCTGAAACATTGTATTAGAACCCGATCAATTTAATTGGGCTGATTATAGAGTCTCGACAACTAATCGGTATCGGCCGATATGAAGCAGAGTTTCTGTCCGTCACTGCTCCCGTGTCCACTGTCCAGTACAATAAATGTTCTTATTTCATATATCAGTATCAGCATTGGCCCCAAAAATCCAATATCGGTCAGGCTCTACATTCTATCAGCATTAACACAATCAAATGCATACTTTGTCCAGTTTCTGAAAATTCACTTAGAATTAACACATTATGAGAAAAACTTGACTAATTACAGACAAAACAAATTACTTTCAAATATAAAATGTTGTTGCAGATGAAATTGGACTCACATCCACATTGCCACTGGCACTGAACAATTAATTGAATAGTTGTGAAAACTGTAGTAAGAAAAAGTACAATATCCAAATGACAGTGGCTGCAATTTTCTGATATAGGTAAAACGTGTCCATTTATAAATAAAGATGAGGTTTGAAAACCATAGGGAGACATGGCTGCTTGGATTCAAGTAAAAGACTCAAGTAAAAATGATCACTATGTTTTCCCGTCATAATGAACTGCGAAAATGTGCATTGCCACTAAATTAGTTTCTCTATTATTAATATTATAATATGATTACCCTTCAGCTGTTCACTCAGTAAAAGCAGACTGCAGGACTATTGTCAGTGTTTTCAGAGAAAGCAACCCCCCCCCCCCAAAAAATAAAAAAAAGAAAGTAAGAAATAAAATCAGCCAAGCCTTTGATTTTTTTTACCTTACGGTATCTATCAGCTGCACTTAAAACCAAAACCAAAATACCTGCATACGTCAAAGTAAGTCCAAAAAAAGATAAGATATACTCAGGAACAAAGTTAAATCAATCACAGAAAAACAGACCGCTCCATTTAATACAAACAAGCTGCATTAGACGACAATGTAGGAAACGTCAGAACAGCAGAAAAATAATGGCAAGAACAAAGATGGGATTGTGTAACCTGCCCCCCCTCCCCCTCCCCCGCACACACACACACACACACTGTTTTCCATGTCTCATGAGGACAAAGTTATGAGTCATCACTTGTAGGTAAAGTAGCTATTTGGGTAGTAAGCGTAACCCCCCCCCCCCCATTAATAAAATGTAAAATAAAGACAAAAAAAAAAGTTATTTAAATAAAAAATACAAAAAAAATAATTAAAAATAAAACAATAAAAAAGTAAACACAACTTCAAACCTTTGAAAAATATATGTTTTACTTTCCCTCATGCTTTATGGGGACGTCTGGACACAAACACAATGTATTTATAGAACCACATCATTTGCATACATTAGCTTACTTCACACAGATTTATATTTTAATAGTGGGGACCTGACTTGAATTTTGGTCCCCGTGACGTGACTGTGTGAACATATCAATGTCCCCATAAAGATAGGAATTCAAGCACACACACTTGTCTCCTTTCAGAGGTTACATCAGCTCAGACTCTTGACTTGGAGGGAGGATTAGGACTTGATTGCAGTCATTTCCTCACCAAATGAGGCGGCACAAATTGTAATGCAATAATTAGTATTGTACTAGTGGAGCCCTTCAGCCGCCAGTGATACACGTATGTACAACGCATACCTGTAAGTATTCCTCTAGTACAGGGGTGTCAAACTGAGGTCCTCAAGGGCCAGTGTCCTGCATGTTTTAAATGTTCCCCTCTTCCATTTCACCTGAAGCCCATTGCATCATTATCAGTCTTCTGCAGAACTGACGAGGAGCTGATTATTAACTCTTTAAGTGTCAGTGCTGATGCATTCTGAATGGATGATTTAGTTTAAATATTCAGAAAAATTCTACCATTTTCTTTTTAGTTTTGTGGATGGAAAAGGTGTCAAAAAGCAATTTTTATTTTTTTATTTTTTTTAAATTAAAGGCTAAATTAAAACTGCTGGGCTTTTTTTTTCAAATTTTTCCACATTATTTTTTCATTTTGTAAATTTTTTTTTTTGCAGATTTTGTTTATTTTTCTACATTTTGTTTATTTTTATGTCATTATTTTTCTTTGATTTTCTGCCATTTGTGTCTTACTTTGCTCATGTTACCAATTATTTTGTTAGCTTATTATTAATTTTTGTTTTTTGTTGTTGCTCATTTTATTTTACTTTATTTTTTACTTTTTTACTAATGGGTTAAACTGAATCACATGGGAGAGGGAAATCTCTAAAACATGCAGGACACCGGCCCTCGCGGACTGGAGTTCGACACCCCTGCTCTAGTATATTCTGGATGGTTGTTCACACGTGCACACAAAGATGAATCAACACCATGGAAAGAAAAAAAACCCACAAAAATGTAGTTGTTTTTTCATTTTATTTTCTACATCCTCAGATATGTTGGTGTTGAAAAGAGACGGACGCCTTTAAGAAAATATTTACATTTAAAAACTAGCTTGTAACTAAAATGTGGAAAAACCTGAACAATTGTGAACGACATTAAATGTAAATAAAATTAGGCAAAAATTTACCAATTTTCTGCTTCTGTTACTAAATGTTTAGTGTCTTTGTAGATCTGATCCATAACGCACATGTAGAAATCATACGTTGAGGCAGAATATGGTTAAATTTACACTTATTTCTCCTAGAAATTGCCTTTTTTTTCAAGTTATTTAGTTATTTTTCCACTAAAACAAAGACAAATAATTGGGAGTTATCATTTATAGATTATTCTAATATTTTACAGGTCTGGTCCACTGGAGATCAAATGGGGCTAAAGAAAATTAGCTTGAGACCCCTGATCAAGAGTAACTTTGCTTAATTTTCCCCTCATTATTATTATTGCATCTTAATCCACTCTATGACATTCAACGAATTGTACAAAAAAAAGTGTAGCGTCTCTACTTTTCCAGTCATGAGCATCACAGATAAGTGCGTTAACAGGAAATAGAATTGACAACATTGTGAAGATGTCAAAGTAAAGCAGAAACTTTATGTTCTTATAAATTTGGGTGAGTCATGTGTAGGGAGTTGGAACATGCCCAGATGCATGCTGGGGCTTTGAGCAACAAGCTGGGTCAAACGTTGAGATGTGACATCCTATCTGAAATCTGCTGAGCCATCTGGCAGCTCTGAAAAAAATCAGTTTCTGTATTTTTAAACTGAAACTAATGCAGTAAAGAAGCCTGGGAGTTTGGAACTTTGTTGTCGTCACAGATAAATACTTGTGGGTTTCGTAAAGTCTTGTCGTCAGTGACACGTTCAAGGATGTAGATAAGTTACGGCCGAAAGGTGTAGGTGTCAAATACTGGTTTGTGGCTGCTAGTATGGTACAGGTGTCAAACATGTGGCCTGGGGGGCCAAATGTGGGCCGCAAAAGGCTTCAGTCCGGCCCTGTGGATGTAAAATGTAAAAGTGACACCAATATATGAATGATTTTAGTTGAGGTTCCACATTCAGACTAATTCACTCTCATAAAATAATAACATACAAGTCACATTTGTTCTCGTTGTAAATGTTTTCATTTAGTTTCACTAAAACAAAGTCTAATCTGAGTCACCAGAACAAATATGAACAACCTGAAATGTCTTCAGAGAAATAAGAACAACTTTAATAATATTCCACCTATTAGTAAATATCTTGTAAATGATAAACAAAAGCCTAATGATGTTAAAATGATTACATTTAATTTCAGTTTGTTCGTTATTCATATTGTTAAAAGGATGGTGAATCTAAACATTTTCAAAATGTAAATGGTTTATTTATGGTTCATTATTATTCATATATTTTTATTTTATTGGTTTGGCCCACTTCTGATCAAATTTAGCTGCATTAGTTTGATGCCCCTGATATATTTACCATACATTATTTACTCATTAAAATTTATCATACAGAAACTTTCAGAGCAACTTTGTAATAACTTACTTATTCCTGTGAAGATTAACATTCATATGCAAATTTAAAGTGAAATTATTAGAGCAGATTTCCAAGAAGGTGTTTTCGATAAATTTGTTTGAGTGATTATTGCAGAGAAAAATTGAATTAGTCCTGACAGACCAATTTTCTGCCTGTAACAATATCAATGAGACATATTCTTTGGTATGCTGCCTCATTTCCCACAGGGAATCTCATTGTACTTATCACTGATGTGGAAAAGAGATAGCTTAGTAAAGCTTTATTTGAAAATGGAAACAGAAACTGGCTCTGTTTCTAAAATGAAAAACTTAATGAAAAGTAGCTTTTAGGCGCAAGAATCAAACGAAGGAATGATGTGAACAGCACTGAATCATGTTGATTTGGCTTTCTGTGATACAAACTGCATTTTGATCATTTCCGCTGTTGCCTGTGGGGTATGTACACATTTAACAGCTGCAACATTTACACTGTGTGCTGTCACACTTTAGACACAAACCTGCAACAGCTTTATGAAGTGACAAGTCTGTATTGTTATAAAAACTCCACAATAAAATAGTGACGGACTAAAAATACCTCAGGATTTTCTACACTGACAAATTATATCTGTCTGCTGTTTTGGAGAAACTGCAACATGAAGAAAAACAATTTAAAGTAATGTTCAAGTTGTGACCTGCATAGAAACCCATTCAGAATTCTGTGTTGTATGGGCTCTTTGCACAACTAGTTTTTTACCACTTCTGCTTTTGGATTTCCAGTGGCTGTTTTGTGGGATTATGGAATGTGGAGAACGGACAGAGACTGAGAAGATAGAGATTATATATATATATATATATATATATATATATACACACATAGATATTCTATACATGTTCAAATGACTAACTGTCCATCCATGTGTCCTGTGTATGCAGCACCTATGGCGACACCTGTGTAGTTAACTGGAGTGTTAGTCCAAGTGCATATATGTTTGTGTGTTTTGTCCTGCTTCAAAAGTTATCAACGTGCAGCATCTAAACCAGGCATGGGCAAACCATTCCCAAAGGGCTGGTGTGGCTGCGGGTTTTTGTTCCAACCATGCAGCAGCACAAGAGACTTGATTAAATTATTCAACAGATGAGAGTTGATTGGTCAAACTGTGAACTCTTGGTTGGTTGGAACAAAAACCTGCAGCCACAACGGCCCTTTGTGGAAGAGTTTGACATAAACATGGTTTAGATCAGGTATGGGCAAAAGACCCGACTGACTGCAACCTGAATATTATTAAAAATATTTTTCAATGAGGTATAACTGCAGATGACCATGGGTGACTGCGGGCACCCCTGCTCATTCTGGGTCAGCTCACGCATTACTGAAATATACATATATATATATATATATATATATATATATATATATATACACACACATACATATGTATATACATACTGTAGAAAAACAAAGTTAATGATGTTTATTTCCTAACCCATAAGTGGCAAAATAACCCCAAACCAATAAGAAATAGAAGAACACCAGGTGAAAGGAGGATGCATTTTACAGCACTAGAATATCCTTCTAGAACATTACAACAACATAAGTGCAGGTCCAGACCACACCCACATGATCCCTTTAAACATCATTCCTTACATTAGCACCATTAATTCATGGTACCTAACAAAGCAGGGTACTCAGTGTTCATGCAGAAGAGAACCTTACATATGCTGTCCACTCTAACTGGAACTACCTAGTAATGTATGCACACATGACCAACAGTCCAATAATCATACGTGACTCCTGCTCTGGAAATCAACATGGTCTCAGTGGAGGTTTGCTTTGTCAATCAAGGTTAACACCTTTGTCAATTAATTAATCCACCTGTCTGCTCTGTGCCAAAAAACAATCATTAAATCATTCTGTGACTATCTGGCATGACTTCAAATCGATTGAAACCTTCTAAGGGTGAAAGAGAGAAAAAATAAATTCAAAAAGATGGAGGGTGAGCAGGCGCCAGAATCACGGAGTTTGGTTTCCAGTCTAATGAGCCACATGCAAAATGAATCAACTAATTATGAAGTGTTATTATCAGTTTACAACAGTTAATTATCAAACCAATGATCAATTACTGAATCAGACTAATTAACTGTCGGTTGACAGGTGACAATTGTAAATGTGTGTGTGTGTGTGTGTGTGTGATCTGCACAGCTGTGGCTTTTACAGAAGGAGAACACATGCCACACAAAAACCAAATGATTGCAGTTTTGTTAAGTCACATCTTTACAAACTCTGATTCCTCTGAAAACATGTTAGACACCATTAAGGTGCATCTAAGCACAAACTAATGAAAGTAGATATGAGGGCTGCACGATATGAGAAAAAAAACAGTAATGCAATTTTTTATTTTAACCCTGCGATATGAAAATAATCCTCAGGAGTAAATAACAGCTGTGTGGTGTCGACTAGTGTTGTCACGATACTAAAATTTCCAACTCGATACTAATTTCGATACTGGAGATGTGAGGGATTCCTCTTAAAATGTCCTCCATGGACTGCTAAAAAAAGGTAGTGAGTGCGGGTGCAGAATAAATGCATGTCTATCTCTTGGTAAGTTAAGGTAGGTCTATCTTTTTGTTCAAGCCCTTCTGCAGTGCTAACTGCAAGACTCTTTATGGTCGAGCGATTATGTGCGCGGGCGGCAGCGTATTGCATCATGTGACCACCGCGGACCCCTTGCGGGACTAGCAGCACGCACGTCAAAAATGATAGGCTGACATGCTCACGGTGGCCTCCGTGGTGGTAACGTGATACTATGCGCTACCGCCTGGCTGCCGCCCGCGCGCATTGACGTTCGACTATATGGAGGCCTTTAAAAGCAAAGTTACATCGGATGGTCCAATCACAGACCTATAGAAATAGTGTATAGGTCTGTGGTCGCACTGGCGTCATCCCGTGTGCTGTCAGAGGCAGCTGGAGAAAAAAAGAGACTTTAACTTACACGCCGGCATTACAGCTGTGCCAGAGCTGACCGCGTTGATGCCTGTTTACAATTCTTAACGTTACCTGCTACAAAAAAGCGGCGACGCGCCATAAAAACAAAAATCGATTTTCCAGCAACTTAGTATCTAATTAGATACCAAGGGTCAATATCGATTTAGTATCTAAAATCGATTTTCTTGACAACACTAGTGTCGACACAAACGGTCAAACAGATTAGTGGTCGACACTCAATGTAAGTTTCAGTGTCATCCTTCTGAAGCAGAAATAGTTAAATAAAATGAATAATTAAAAATAAAAAAGACAAATAAATGAAAAATAAGTAAAAATAAATACCTACATAATTAAAAAAATATTAAAGAATTAAATTAAAAGAGTAATTCCATGGTTATTTCATTAATATTATTGTGTTCTTCATTGTTATTGAATTCATTGTGTGTTGGTTCTAATTAAAAAAAAAAAAAAATCCATTGTTTTGTTTCCAGCTGTTTTTGGAGGGTAGAAAAATAACTGAAGGTGGAATAACAGAGTTTACCGCTACTTTCTCATAAATGTCCATGATGTGGTCATGAGGCGTCTCTGATTGGCTCAGAAAATTAATGCGTTAAAGAACATCCCCCAGCCCCACCCTCCCCTCTGGCTCTGTGTGTGTTTACCATCCCACAGTAACATCCAGCTAGGTTTGGCGCCGTCGCTTGTTTTGAAAACTTGCAGGAAAAAAAACCCTGCTGCTTTATTTCCACAGAGAGCACATGAACCAGTTTGCTCCACCACTTGTTTTGGTTTGTGCAGCAGCTACTGTGGCGCCGTCTTCTGTTGTAGATGCTAATGCTAATGCTACTTCAGATTCACTGCAATGGGTACGGGCTTAAACCCCAGATGGGTGACGCCAACGTCCACAGGCTTTTTCTAAGTGTC
The DNA here is from genome assembly GCA_020466265.1 of Siphamia tubifer. NCBI lineage: Eukaryota > Metazoa > Chordata > Actinopteri > Kurtiformes > Apogonidae > Siphamia > Siphamia tubifer. The sequence continues at coordinate 49,913,127 of CM035791.1, read as the reverse complement.
TGGTTTCTCTGTTATTTTCTATGAATGATGGTAAATCCATCAGTGGAGGACAGGGGGACACACCACGCAGCAAACGCAGCATGTGTTGGTAACTCAGGGTGACCCATCAGATTCCAAAATGAGCGTGGAAAAATGATTTTCAGCGGAATGACAACTTTAAATTAAAAAATATATATACAAAAACATTTTTTTATAATTACAGGACCTGCGATATTACTACTGCGCACACATACATTTCAATATCAATGCTCAAACCATGTACTGTGCAGCTCTAGTAGATATCCTGTATTCATTTTAACTTCTATTCTGCTCAAAACAATGCAGAAAAAGGACATTTCTGAAAACACAGGCAACAAAAGTGGACACACCTTTACAGCAGATGTTTCTGATCTGCACCAGTGGCAGTATTTTGTATGAGAAGCTGTATTCCAGCACGACAGTGACCCATGGCATCGCTGTGAGCACACCACTGCTTTTCTGGAAAAGTGGCCGAGCACGTGGCCTAAACCTAATGCAGCACTGGTGAAACACGAGGTGGAGGGACAGCGGGTGTCCAACATCAGGGCGTTCAGAAAGGTCGTCGCAGAAGAGACCAGAGCAGATTAGAAGTGACTGTGCGGTTTGTAGAATAACATCAGGAATGAAACTGTCTCTAATGTTGCTGCATGAAAAACATGCAGAGTCTATTTACTAACCCTACCTGGTCCAGTTGGTTTGGGTTTTATATTCCAGACATTATCATATTAATATTTCTATCGAGGTACATTTAATAATGTAAATATGAAATAATATGACTTGTGATTGTAAACTGTTGTTGTAAATGCTTTAAATGTAACTGTAGAGATCTGTTTTCTTTTACCGAATTGGAGTATATTGTATGGAAATTGTACAACACATTCTACTTTTAAAATTTTTTTTTGTTGTTGTTTTTTATTTTATTTTTTCTATTATTATTTTATGTGTCTCGAAATAAACAATATTAAAAAAAAAATAAATAAAATCCTTGACACAGGATGGAAAAGCATCTCACATCTGTAAGTTGTCAGTTTGGTATGAAGGCGTTTAATTTGGACTGGAGGAAAATAGAAGAAAAGAGTTAGTTTGGGTCAGTGTGTGTGATTTTGTAATTGAATAACATCATCTGTTAAATATGTTAGAGGTCAACATGACCTCACTGTGTAACTTAGGAACAGAGCACATCCTGTCTTTTCTGGCAAAGTTGCTCACATTTATGCAATACTTTGATTGTTGGTCATGTGTGTGGAAATAGTCGACTTGTTAGTTTGTGATTGGTCCATTTCCAATGATGTGATCTTCCTCATGTATACAGTTCATTGTTGTTATTAAAACATCCTCACATTATTCTTATCATTATTATTGACATGGTTATGGCATTACAATAGGCAGCACTACCTTCAGCCACAGTCAGGCACTTGCAGAGAAGGGGTGCTACAGGGGCACTTGCTCCTTTGATTTGATTTGAATTATTTATTTCCAACATGTGCAAAGTGCAACAATAATCAATACAACAATAATAATAATAATAACAATGACATGTCCGAAAAGGAGTAGGATGAAGCATAAGCTTATTTAATCCTACCCCTTCTTCACTTCCACAATAACCTAAATTCATCTTATAGTAATATAGTGCATAGTACAAAAATGATGATGATAATAATAAAATAATAACAATAATAATTATAACAATACCAATAATCAATAACTGAAGTACTAAACATAGACATATATACAAAAAACAAAAAATTAAAAACAAATGAGCAGGTAGGAAAGTAGGTAACAAAGAGTTTTTTTGTTGTTTATTGTTTTCTTTTTTCCTCCCTTCCTTCTTCTTCTTTTCCCTTTATTTTTTCTTCCTTTTTTTTCCCTCTTTCCTTTTTCTAAGTTGTCTGCATTTTGTTCTTATTTTTTATTTTATTTTATTTTTCTATTCATTCACTTATTTTATTCATGTATTTATTTATTTTTTATATCTTTTAACCCCACAGAGGGGGAGTCAACAGTGCTTGAGATCAGTGCATATTCCAGTCTGGCAGACATATACTAGACTATTTAGTGCATGTGTGTGACCATCAGCGGTCCTCCCTGAAAGCTGAGCAGACATCCCACATTAGAACTCCTTTGCTGATTGACACCCAACATGTCCTTTTGTGAAATGAGTTTGTTTTAGTGAAACTAAATGAAAACATTTACAAAGAGAAAAACTTTGATTTGTGAGTATTTACATGTTATTAAGAGAGTGAATTGGTCTGAATGTGGAACCTCAACTAAAATGAGTAATACAGTGGTACCTCAATTTACCAAATTAATTCGTTCCAAAAGTGGTTTCGTAATGTGATTTTTTTCCCTAAGTACAGTCGCATTTTACATGTAAAAGGCCTGATTCATTCCAAGGTCCCCCAATACTACCCCCTCTACCCTTTAAAAATGATAAAAGTACACACATTTTGAATAAAATATGTGTTAAAAGTAAAACTAAATGATTTATTAAACCATTAAAACGAACAAGACATGCAAATCATTTAGATACCACTGTGATTGTTTTAATTGTGGTCAGTGCTTTTTGCCCATTTGGGTCAAACTTTCACCTTCAGTGTTTGTTGATGGACCGGGAATCACTTTCTTTGGGCCCATGATGAATAACGATTAATAAAGTTGTAATGAACACAGTCGAAAAACTCACCAAACAACAGTAAAGGTGCTTCCACACTGACTGCTGTAAGAACTCTGTGACGAATGAAGTCAAAGACACATGAAAAGCATCATGGGTAGGTCCCTCCTAGCCAATGGGAGGCCAGCGGGGTGTTGGGAGATAGCCAATAGTAGAGCAACTCTATCAAATAGCAAATATGATGATAAGTACAAGTGTACAGTACTGTATTTACAGTTCGAGGGTTTCGTTTCATAACTTGAATTTTCTTTCACATTCAAAGATGAAAATTTTATGTAAAGGTGTTTCGTAAATTCAGACATTATGGTATATTAGTGTAATTTTTACACTTTACAAATTCATCCAAAGGACCATACTGGACCCTTTGGTGGGCCAGATTTGGTACCCGGGCCTCATGTTTGACACCTGTGAATTAAGTGATCTATGAAAGATAAAATATATCTCAGTATTAAAAAACAAACAGTGGTGTTCTCTCTCAGCTGGGTTAATGAAATTACAAAACATTTTTAATCCTGTCACTAAGAATGCACAAGTCCCCATTATTCTTGTGGATAGATGAGTGTAAAGATAAGAAATGATAGAGAAGGAAACACATTTTGATGGCTGGGTATGCCTTAGGCAGCACAAAGGAGAATCTTTATATCTGGAGCTGCAAAATAACACTGTCAGCGAGGTCTGTTATTCAACAAAACCAAATTATGCTGACACTGATGGTCTGCTTGAGTCTGCGAGCAATAATAAAGAAAGAATGGCAAGTCTTCATTACTAATGCTTTGTGTGCCCCACAGTGAGTCGATAACACTGAAACTCATTTCCTATCAATTTATACCTCTAGATGACCTCTGGGGTCAATATGATTGTTCATTAAAATTAAATAATGAAAAACTTTTGAATGACAATTTCATGATTAATTGTTAATTCATCAAAGCGTTGGACACGTATTCATGCCTGGACAATAGTAACCACTGGGTAATAATGGAATAGGTGGCATCTTCTGTCATTAGCTTTCTTCAATGAAAAAAAAAACAAAAAAGATCTGCATTCAATTGGATTGAAAGCAACTAAATCAGCTCTATTGGCAATTCATACACAACAAGACAAATTCACAACTAATTCCTAATTTAAAAGTGCGAGAACATACTTGTGATTCCTTCTGAGCCGACGGGTGAATGTAATAGGTGCACGTTTCTTTCTTAATCTTTTTTTTTTTTACATAAATTTCAAAGCGTGTTCATTTAATGGGTTGCCCTTTTAAAACCCTCTTCCATCAGCAATATTTTACTGGAGGAGAGATTTTAATTGGAATTTTTACTCAAATCGCAGGAAGTAGCGTTCGCAACAGAATACGTGCTACAGCTGAAAGCAGAAACACTGTTCTGATCCCATACAGAGACGATTCATGGCTAAAAGGAAGATGCTAATTAGATGGAAAAACTGGTCAAGGTTAGCTAATTTACTATGTGTCTTTCTCTCCTCACATGGACGCCTGTGTGTACTGGGGCTGCATGATATTAGAAAAAAAAGAGAATGATACTGCAATTTGTTTTTAACCCTGTGATATACACATATCACAGGGCGTGTATATATATATATATATATACATGTATATATATATATATATATATATATATATATATATATATATATACATGTATATATATATATATATATATATATATATATATATATATATATACACATATATATATATATATATATATATATATATATATATATATATACATATATATATATATATACATATATATATATATATATATATATATATATATACATGTATATATATATATATATATATATATATATATATATATACATGTATATATATATATATATATATATATATATATATATATATATATATATATACATGTATATATATATATATATATATATATATATATATATATATATATATATATATATATATATATATATATATATATATATATATATATATATATATATATGGTGGTGCTGATGCCTACAGTCAACACTGAACATACGTTTCAGGGTCATCCTGTAGCTGAATTAATCTAATAACATAAACAAATTAATTAATAAATATAAATGAAACAAACTAATACAAAAAATAGACATAAATAATATAAAATAAATAAATACAAATATATAATTTAATTCTGATGTCACTTTTCTTTCTGCCAGCGAACCTTGGTTTTGGGTGATTTTCTCCTGTTGGTTTTGGGTGATTTTCTCTTGTTGGTTTTGGGTGATTTTCTCCTGTTGGTTTTGGGTAATTTTCTCCTGTTGGTTTTGGGTGATTTTGTCTTGTTGGTTTTGGGTAATTTTCTCCTGTTGGTTTTGGGTGATTTTCTCTTGTTGGTTTTGGGTAATTTTCTCCTGGTGGTTTTGGGTAATTTTCTCTTGTTGGTTTTGGGTGATTTTCTTTTGTTGGACACTCACTTTTCAGTCTTGTTAGCAGTGACTCAGTCCAAACTGCTTCAGAATGATTGTGATGAGCACAGTGTGTGTCAGGTTCTGTTGAAATGAGAAAATGTTGAGCTCATTTGTCTCCTACATTAACCCTACCCAAACTACCCAAACTACCCAAACCTGATCCCAATGGTCACATGACCGGAGATTCTCACACATCAGAAGATATAAGACACTTTCCCATAAAATAAACAAATCACACATTTGTTCAAAATACAAATATCAAACAGCTGATCAGAACATTTATGTCTCATAATTATCCACAGAGGAACCATATTCTAACAAATATGGTCCAATAAAAATATCCAAAACTAATAATAAAAGTGTCCCAATGTATTCAAAGATATTAATAAATATCCACAAATATATATATATATATATAATAATATTTTTTTATTTGCAATATAATCAAACACCAACTATATGTTATTAAAAAGTTTCAAGAACAACATTCAATTTACTTTATTAAGAAATTTAGGCAAAATTAAGTGGAAGTTTAAAGGGTTAACAGGACCCGTCATGTGACTATTGCTAACAGGATGTTGTGCAGCTTCAGTTTAATCCACCATAAGGTCTGAGATCAGATATTCATAGGGTTTCTCCTGTAAAGCACATCCTGTGCTCATTTTAGAACAGCACTGGAAACACCTGCATACGTGAACAGGAATCTACTGCAGCTGTGATTTCAACGCATACAGATTTGACACATTCTTCCACAGTCTCCAACACATCTATCTGAAAAACATTCTCAGAACTGTGTGGAGAAGCCGATACCTGCATGCAACGCTAGGAACATCTTTACAATAATGTAACCATGTTTTATGGTTAAATGTAGAAATTATTAGCCTAGCAGTGCTATCCCTATTCATTCCATGTATGGGTCTAGTGGTGCTTCATAGTCAGGGGAGGCGGGGCTAAAAGGTTGTCTTTTAAATCCTCTGTACAACCAATCATCTTTAGGATGATGTAGTTCAAGCACATCTTTGATAAATCTACACCCATTGTTCTTCTTCTATGGTTGTTTCCGGATGTTTCTCCAAATTGTCACAACATCACTTTGTTAGTCCCGCCCTCTGACTCTATACTTCACCGTGATTGGTCGACTAGTTTCAGGGAATTCTAGCCCAAAGTTACATTGAGCGAAACTAGACTACTACGGTAGAACATTAGATTTGCAACTGCTAGGGACGTCTAGTGCGGCTAGGCTAATAATTTAGATCAGGGCTATCAAACTCATCCACATTCAGCTAAATTTGATCTGAAATGGGATGAAACTGTGAAATAATACCATAAAAATACATAAATAATGTCAACTCCAAACTTTTCTTTATGAAAAAAAAAAGTAAAATTAAATACTGAAAATGTTTACATTAACAAATGACCCTTTCAAACAATGTGAATAACATGAAAGAAATAAAATAAATATTAAATATCAAAACATTATGCTTCTGTTTTATCATTTCCACTTGTTCATTATAACTTACAGATCATAGTGGATCTAATACAAACACGTGAAACATTTAATATCAGGCAGATTATGTTCTGAAGAAGAAACACTCCTTCACTATTTTATATATACATATATATAATTATAAATTATACTTTGTTTTAGTGGAAATATGTGAAAATATTTACATTTATAAAGAGAAACAATTAGAGTTGTGAGTATTTATAGATCATTATATAATTTGACTGGTTCTGACCCACTTCAGATTGAATTGAAGTGTGACTGTGGAAGTTCAACTAAACTTAATAATATCTTAATGTCTATTTTAAAATTTTACAAATTCATCCCAAAGGCCAGATTTTTATTCCCCGGGCCTTATGTTTGACACCTGCCATTTAGATAATTGCCTATACATCTGAAATCAAACTAAGACAAATAATGTTTGTTATATTGAAATCCATCCACCATTAAAAAATACCAATCATAAAAAGACAGTGTTATGAAAAAACAACTCTTGAGCTTAATGGACTGGAACAAAAATCTCATCAGTTACATAAATGGCTAAACCAAGCATTCTACTCAAATAAATCAAAACCATGTTTAATAATTTAAGGGTAAAAAAACTAAAAAGGAAAGAGTGAAAGAAAGAGCTGATGAGGAGTGAAGAGGTCATATTGGTTGTTCTGCAACAGAGCTGCACAATCAATCAAATCACAATCGCAATGTCATCCTGTGCAACTTTAGGAATCAGAAAAAAGGCTGAATTTAAAAAGGCTTTTGGTCGAAAAAAAAACAAAAACACATTTATAAAAATTGCCAGCATTGTTATTAGTATTTTCTGTTTGCTGCTGGAAGTAGAAATATGGCCCACAATAAAAAAAAAGCTGAACAGGTCCTAAAAAAAGTACCTGGTAGCAGTTGTAATTGCCTGATGGAAAACCTCAAACACCAAGTAGAGTTGAATGGATTAGATCCAAGTAGTTGGTCGGAGAAAAGCATCAAAGTGACGCTGATGATACAGATCAAATTCTAAATGTTTGCATTATGGGTCAGATCTATAAAATTACAAAACAGTAACTGAAGCAGAAAATGTTTAAAAGTGTGCTTAATTAATTAATTTTCTTTAGTTATTTCAGGTTATTCACATTTGCATCGTTATCCATTTTTTCCATTTTGGTTTTGGAAACAAAATAATGAAGAAACAACTTATTTTTTCATTGTTTTACTTTGAAAAACGAATGACTCACAGGACTCACACTGCTATGGTCGTCCATATTTGGTCATGACTCAGCACAGAAATACCAAACAGGCTTTAAACATTATTCTTGTTAAGAACATGCACAGACTAAATATACCCTAAAGGAGCACATCTGTCTTTTGTTTAAGTGGCTTCATAAATCACTGGCTATTCCAATACTGTGTGTGTGTGTGTGTGTGTGTGTGTGTGTGTGGACAAAAAAATAAAAAAAATAGCTTCAAGTGGACATGCAGAGCACAACAAACGGAGCCCATGTCATTACTATCCAGTGGACGCAGGCTTTGATGTGGCTTATCCTTCTTGTTTGATGGTGCTGGCCTTGTAGATGAAGAATAAGAATCAAATGATATATTATGAACAGAGGCCTGAACACAGCGTCAGTTAGTCTAGTCCAGTGGCCTGGAAGAGCCAGATCAAAGTGAGGAAGGTTCACAAATGACAGCTTTTTATAAGTTACTTCAGTTCACATGGTTCCACACTGGACTGGATGAGTGGGACAGAGGTGACGCTTTGACTCACGTTCCAGTCAAGGAATATTATATTTTCTCACATACATACACACATACACACACACACACACACACACACACACACACACACACACACACACACACACACACACACACACACACATGTTTACATGTCTCATGAATTCAATCAAGTAGCCATTGGGTAGTGAGTGTAAACATCTTTTTTTTTTTTAAATAATGAAATAAAATAATATAATTGGAAAATTACATTAAAAAAATTAATGAATAAATTAAAAATAAAATCCATAAATATAAATAAATGAAACAAATAATATATATATATATATATATATATATATATATATATAATTATTTTTTTTTTAATAAGGAAATGCACCTTCAAACTAAATATGTTTCACTTTGCACATGTTTCTCTCATGCTTTATGGGGACTTCCTGAAAAGAAAAAGAAGGATTTATAGGGCCATATAATTTCTATTTTACTAATGGGGACCTAATATATTTAACCCTTGTGGGGACCTGAATTTTGATTGTGTTAGTGTCAGAGGTCCCCATGGTGTGAGTGTCTAAACATATGGGTGTCCCCAGAAAGATAGGAATACAAACACACACACACCGACAATCGAATGAGACACGACATGATAACATTTCTTCGCAATGTACATGTTCACAATAGTCACATGACAGGTCCTGTTAATGTAGGAGACTATTGAGTTCAACAGAACCTGACACACACTGAGCAAAATTAATGTCATTATTTTTTAATTATGTATATTTATTCTCTTCATCTGAACCTGATTTATCGTCAGGGGGGGGTCACTGGCGAAGGCGGCGTACACACTGTATGAGTCTCCACTTAATCGCAGAGGTGAACATATATAGACAATTATTTAGATTTTATTGTAATTAATTGAAAAAAATATGAATTTCATTAAATGATTTCAGCTGCATTAGGATGACACTGAAACCTATGTTATGTTCTGATCTGTTTGACCGTTTGTGTCGGCACCACAGCTGTTATTTACTCCTGATGATCGTTTTATATCACAATATATATCGCAGTGTTGAAAAAAAAAAATTCGCAATGTCAGTATAAACTAGGGCTGCGCGATATTAGAACTAAGAAAAGTGTGGTTCGTGGCAGTGTCTAGTTTTGTGTTAAGCAGCTCAGTTGAGTGCATTCGATTCATATCATCAGCACCATGATGGCCCCTGTCTCACTGCATTTCACCTTAATCCTTAAGAGCGAGGTAAAAATCACGACAAGTCAGGTCATGTTTATGCTGCTGAGACACGTTCAGCAACTCTGACTCGATCACGGAAAGATATGATGATGCCACCTCTGCATGATTACAGATTTTCTCTATCGCCATATGTATGTAAATGATGCATTATTCAAACTGCATCAAATAAAAATGTCTTTCACCATTTCCTGTAATGTAAATATTAGGTTGTATGGGGCACAGCTGGAAGGATGGGACCATGGTGTTCTATTAGTAGCTATAATAGGTAAATACTATTAAAAAAATGCACATAAATATGTTTTAACATTTTTATCGAGCAGGTAATTATTAATATTTTAGTTAACACATGGATGGATGACAGACAGACAGATAGACAGACAGCCTTGTTATTATACAAACAAATATAACTAGTATTCAGAGCATGTCTAATCTCGCCCCTATTTTGTTCCAATCTCAAGTTTCTATGACAACATGTTCTTGAATGAGAACCAATAATGTGATTTTGACCATTCTGCGAAATGTGACCTTGACCTTTGACCTTTTACAATACTGATAATTTCATTATATGTATATATGCATCAGTGTGTGTAATATTATGATAATATATCCAGTATTGATTAAGTTATAGTGTGATATGTCTATGTTTGACATAAACTGTGTTACGCAAGTTAATTTTGTGACATGTCACCTTTGACCTCCAGAGATCTGAAAAACTATTGGTCATAGGTGATAACAAAAGATATAATAATTGTAGAAATCTTCATTCCGCAGCGTTTGGTACCAATCTGAAAGCTCTTGAGTTATAACTGATAATGTGATTTTGACCTTTAAGTTAATTGTGACCTTTGACCTTTACTCAAACAGATCATTGCATCTGATGCGCATTAGCTCTATGTATATGCCCATGTAATTTCATTGTGATTTCAAGTATTCATTGACACGCACACAGTGATTACAACAGCATCTCCTTCAGTGCAACATATTTAAAGGGGAAAATAAAAGCGATAAAAAAGTTACGTATATGATAAAAACAAATTACATTAGTACAATATAAAAATTATAAAAACGGCAAATGCAAAAACAGTTGTAATTTCAAAATGACATGTCACTACATTTATTCCTTTATGTCCTTTTATTTTATTTTGTCCTCTTGTCGACTAGACAGGACAGAAAATAGCAGAATTTAATAACTCGTCAGCCGTACGAAAAGCAGCTATAGAGTTTTTTATATATATATATTTTTATATATATATATACCATAAGATGCACCTTCACAGAATAGTTTATTTTGTGATGGTTTTTCATATTTAACCCTTGTGCGGTCCTTCGGGTCAAAGAGACCCGGTGGCTCACAAATGTACCTTTTTATACGTACTGTAGGATGCCATTGCTTACTACTGAAAACAGTAATATATCCTTGGGGGGTGGGGTGATGAGTCTATGGAACTGAACTTTGGAATCTGGGTTTTTAAGACCCGATTGTAGGACACAGCCAGTGTGCCTTTTACGAAGGACCGCACAAGGGTTAAGGCGCACTGGACTATGAGGTGCATTAAGTGAAGTTAAATCATGAGATAAAAAGTCAATATTCACAGTCACTTAGCAAAACCAGAATTAATCTATAAACCACAGTGTAATTTTGAAGAAAATTAAAGTCTTTAAATGCACCTTATAGTCAAGAAAATATAGTATACTGTTTATATTGTGCATTGTATGTGTAATATGGACCTGGGCCTGCAATAAACTTTCTTATTAGATTCACAAGTTTTCTAGAATCTTCTAAAATGAATTGAAATGTCAAGTAAAAATATGACCCGTTTCCAAAAGTTAAAAAGAAAAACTTTCAAAACTACTTCACATGTAAAAGACTCATCTGAAGAGGCTTTTATTTTCAGGGTTCTTTTGGTAATTTCTGAGTACAAAGTACATGAATATGCAACAGGGTGTATTTGCAATTTTAATCTGGAAATCACAGCTTCTCAAGTGCTTTGCCTAGAAACCCAAATGTCTGTGATTATTACTGGTATTTTTATTTACACTGCAGTGTCATGGATGGCTGCACCGTTTCATCCTAAGCACTTCAAGCCTGAATTGTAAAAAACTGCCAAAATGGAAAAGGTCCTACAGCAGGGGGTGTCAGACTCATTTCAGTTCAGGGGGCCACATTAAGTCAAACCTGATCTGCAGAAGGCCGGACCAGGGAAATAATAACATACCGTATTTTCCGGACTATAAGGTGCACTTAAATTATTTTAATTTTCTCCAAAAACAACAGTGCACCTTATATATGGATTTACTCTGGTAGTGCTTAGGGACTGGGAATGTTCACTCTTCATCTCATGACTCTTTAGCCTAGCAGTGCTATCTCTATTCATTCCATATATGGGTCTAGTGGTGCTTCATAGTCAGAGGAGGCGGGGCTAAAAGGTTGTCTTTCAAATCCTCTGTATGCAATAGGACGGTACTACAACCAATCAGCGTAATCTTTAGGATGACGTAGTTAGAGCGCCTGAAAGTTGACGGAGGAGTCTGGAGAAAGTTAGGAATGACTAAACAAAATGGTGGATTATGGAGCTGAACGACTGTAAAAAGAATTTAAAGATTGTTGACGTTTTCTCACATTCTTCACTCATCTGTGATAAAAGGAAATTCTTCTTCTATGGTTGTTTCTCTCCCAATCGTTGCAGTATCACTTTGTTTCGCCCGCCCTCTGACTCTATACTTCACCGTGATTGGTTGACCAGTTTCAGGGAAATCTAGCCAAAAGTTACATTGAGCGAAACTAGACTACTACGATAGAACATTAGATTTGCTGTCGCTAGGGATGTCTATCGCGGCTAGGGCTAGGGTTCTAGAGGCTTCGAATGGCAGCTGTGGTTCAGTTGGTAGAGCAGGTCGTCCAATGACTGAAGGGTCGGCGGTTCGCATCCCAGCTCTGGCTGTCCACATGCCTAAGTGTCCTTGGGCAAAGACACTGAACCCTTTGTTAGTCTCCCAGTAGGACTGACAGAACCTTAGAAACCTACTGGTGTATGAATGTGTGTGAATGTGAGACTAATGTAAAGAGCTTTGAACCATGAAGGTGGAAAAGAACGATAGAAAAGCAGAACATTTAGTCTTTTACCTTGACTGTGGAAATTTTGCACTTTGTAAATTCATCCCATAGACCGGATTGGAACTTTTGGCGGACCGCATTTGGCCCCCGAGCCACATGTTTGAGACCCATGTCCTATAGGTTCCATTATAAAATAACACAAATGCACATGGTGGTGGTAACGGCACAGAACCATCCAAATATCACCTGCAGGCAGTGACAGTCATGTGGCTATTGGATGAAAAAAGGTGAGAAAAGCTGTGAGATGAAAACAGATGGAAGACAAAGAGAAAAAAACAACAGCAGAGGTAGCAGGGATAGAGTCAAACAGAAGTGTAAAAAAGGTTTGTCTAAATATGGGTGAGATTAAAAAACCCTGGCCCAGGGGTCTCAAACTCATGTTCTTTCAGGGGCCACATTCAGCCTGATTTGATCTCCAGTGGATCCGACCAGTAAAATAATAACTGAATAACCTATAAATAATGATAAAATACAAATGTTTGTCTTTGGTTTCGTTGAAACATACTTGACTAAATTATGAAAATGCTTCATTTTATAAAGTAATATGTGAATAACCTGAAAAAAAAAAAATATTTCTTAACAAAAAAAGTGCAATTTTAATAATATTCTGCCTATTTTAGTGCAACCCCCCCCCAATTAAATTCTGAAAATACCTACTTTCATAAACTATCCAAATGTTAAACAGGTGAATAATCTGGAAAAAATAAATAAGTGCATTTTCGACAATATTCTTATCATTTATGTGCATTATAGTTCGGACCTACAAGAATACTAAAGTCTTCGTAACAAAAGCAGAAAATTGCTAAAATTATGCTTAGTTTTTTTTTTGTTTTTTTTTTTACTTATTTCAGGTTCTTCATATTTGTTCATGTTTTTCAGACTTTATTATTACAGGATAGTTTGTAAATGTAAAAATTTTAAGTCATTTATTTATATGCATAGTATAATTTTTTTCCCTCATCAAAATGAAACGAAAATATTGTTTTTATTTTGCAATTATTTGACTCTAGATAATATCTGTCTGTACGTGGAAACTGAACTAAAATGACTTCCACAGCCTTGACTGTGGAAATTTTGCACTTCGTAAATTAATCCCAGGGGCTGAACTGGAAGCTTTAGTGGGCCACATTTGGCCCCCGGGCCACATGTTTGAGACCCATGTCCTCCAGGTTCCTTTATAATACTATATATGTAAATATTCTTATCATTTATGTGCTAGTCTTAGTAAGAGAAGCAGAACATTGTGCTTAATTTTCTTTAGTTATTTCAGGTAGTTGTTATTTGTTCGGGTTTTTCCAGACGTTATTGCTACAGGATAGTTTGTAAATGTAATGTTGTAAATGTTGTAATGTAACAATACTGAAGGGTTTGCTAGCTGCGTCAAAGGGGTCTCCTGGGAGGATCTGCCAGTGATCGAACACGCACTGAGGGAAGGCCTAGCCTCCATAATTTAACGCCTGGCCGTTTCATAATTTAATGTTATTTTATGCACTTAAAACAAAAAAAAAGAAGTGAAGTTGTCATTAAAAATCTGACAAAGTGGAAAAAACAACAGCACAGGACAGAAGTGTCGAAAAAGGGTTTGAACTTGAATACATTCTGCATGTTTTTTCTGTACAGAGCCCAGGAGAAATAACGCAGCTGAAATAAAATAATTGTTCTCCTGTCGAATTATAACCAAACAAAACACCTGGCAGAATCCTTTATTCAGTATTAATATGCGTTGCGTGTAGAGTCAGACTTATGTGAAGAGGCAGGAAGTGGAGACAAGTCTGCCCTTATTCATGTGTCTGGCATTAAAAAAAAAAAAAAAAACACTCTGCAGGTAGCGAGGGACTTGGACCAAAACCCAGTAAATATAACTCGACTCACCTCTAAACAAAGCAGTCTCTTCATCATCTAGAAAAATGCCAACCATTGTCCTGAGAGCCTGATTCTAAACCAGGACCTGCTTTATGACGGCCAGTGCACCTTATGGCAGCAGACTGTGACTAACAGCAATTTAATACAAAAGCTATCAACTACTGCTGTGGAACACTAGTAAAACCTCATATCCTGATATATGACCTTTCATATCCAGCCAACCTTATCACAGAAACACTATATAACATGAGCACATGTACCTGTGGACCTGTTCATCATTATGTTTCAGACTATATTATCAATAAATGGATATTAATTTTTCAGTCAATATCACACTCAAAGGACTGGCTCTAAAACATCACAATGTACGTGTGTGCAATATTCACCTCGCAAGTCCTGCAATTATTTTTTATTTTATTTATCAATCAATATCAATTGCTGTATTGCTGCTATCAATTTATTGCAATTTTGCTGTGCAGACAAAATAAAAGAGTGTTCCTCCAGGATCCCTGCCTTTACCCTCTCTAAGCCAGAGTCCTGCACGGTTCTGATTTTGACAAACCGCCCGTACCCGTCATGTTTAAACCCGTATCCGACCCGTTTTCCGACGAAATTATTTTTTTTAAATCCGCACCCGAACTGACCCACTATAAATGAACCCGATATCCGACCCGAACCCGGAAGAAAATGTCAGCTTAAATACAAAATGTATCGCCACGAATATAGTGAACAGTGACATAGCCAAGGCAGAGCCAAATAAAAATGTTGTTAAACAGGAGCAGACAAATAATAAATTCAAAAACTATTTTTATACGTGAGCTCACGCGCACACACACACACACACACACACACACACACACACTTGAAAAACGCATCAAGAAGGAAGCCGACAGGAGGCAGCTATACAAGTCCAAACTAAAGAACAGTTTTTAGCCTATGAACCGCAAATTAGACCCGCGATCACCCACGTCCGACCCGAACCGAACCCGTATCCGACACAGCACAACATTTTTCACCCGTTTCGTGAAAATCTGCGATTCACCCACGGTTCACCCACGGGTCACCCGCGGGTACCCGAACCCGTGCAGGACTCTGCCCTAAGCCTTACCCATATCAGCAGCACATACACAGTGTAGAGATAAATATATACATATATATGTGTGTAAATATATATGTATATGTGTGTATATATTTTTTTTTCTTTTTTTTTTCCCCTCTTTTTTATTTATTAATTTATCTATTTTGTTTTTGTTGATATTGTTTGTATGGTCGATATAAATAAATCAAATTAAATAAATAAATAAGACAAATAGTAAACAAATAAATGATAAAATAGATTAATATAAATAAATAAATAAATAATAAAATATTAATTTAAATAAAATAATAACATTTAAATAACTACATGGTCTACAGATGTGACTATTAAGCAGCTCTCGCTCGTACCATCTGAAGCTGTTTGTAATTTAATACAAAAACAGCTGAAACACACTTTTATTATTTGCATCACACTGGTTTAACCGAGCGTGAGGGTGCACACCGTATTGCTTGATTTATGGCCGACACTACATCCTCCCGCCCTTTGTTTTGTTTCTGTTCTCCAAAAGTGAGGAACCGATGCCCGTTCGTGGGTTCACATTCATCATAAGACAAAACAAACGATACCCTCGGTTTCTCCCAAACTCAGTCAGAACGCCACAAACATACATTGTTACGAACACCTGCCAAAAAGAGAGAAGAGCTCTGATGTTTGTGAAGGTCACGGGTCTCTTATTAACTTCCCTCTTCAGACACAAGTGCCTCATGTGGGCACACCCGCCCCGCTTGCACACATGCGTTCATGCACGTCCTTGAGCGCACACACACCCACCCGCATTAAGAAGAAAAGAGAGGTGCAACTTTAAGTCTCCTCTTCTTTATTCCCTGGGGCAAAAAAGTCAGGGTCTGGACTGAGGTGATAAGTGCACTGGGATAGCGCCCTGCAAACGCACCGTGGACGCCCACGCACAGATGAACTGCCACTATAAATATATTCCTCTCCAGTCAAACAGTAATGAAAATACATATGACATTGTCTTCTGCTTGAGCACTCATTTAGAAAGCGACCACACAATGACGAGGATAAAATTAAACAACAAACTCATAATGTAAAGTGTGTTACAATTCCCAAGCTTCAGCGGAGGAGGAGCAGAGACACAAATACACTGTGCTCATACATATATGTATGGACCACCTACCCTGAACTGACTGCACGTACACAATACTACAAATAACTCATGTACATTTCAAGGTTGTACATATGCACTGCGTGTAAAAAGCATAGTAGCTACTACCCCCCCCACGAGTTGTTAAAATAATGTGACCTGACAAATAAGAAACAATTACATTCCTTTGGGTTTTAAATAATGGGTTTCCTTTCTGCTGAGAGTCTATATGCCACTATACAGTACAGGGTATACACTGTACACCAACCTTTAAGTTAGATTTACTACCATTTAATACCTGGTTTATTTGTTTTTTTTACAACCATCATGACACTGAGTTTCCAGTGTTAATCAAAAAATATATATGTTACACAGATGAAATCCAACATTACACTGATTATTCACAGAGACTTAGTTATTTATCTATAGGGTGTTTGTTCCAGTCCCTGTACAGTAACTGATGCAGTGTGAGGTGGGCTGCCTTGCTAAAAAGACACTTAAGCCATGGAAGCCATGGATTTAAACTTGCATCCTTCCAAAGACAGATTGGTGACGAACACTACACAGTAGATTTAGACAAAATATTACACATTTATGTAATTTTCTGAGTAAACGTATAAACTGGTAACACAGCAGACCTGAATAAAGATCTTTATACGGCTCTGGAACACACATTTGTTTTAAATCTAACTGTGAACGATGAACGTATGCAAACTTTTACAAGTAAGATTGTTTTTATTTAGTCAAAAAGGAAAACCTCCAAAAGTGGAAAAAATACCTTTTTTTTTTTTTTTTTTTTTTTTATAAATATAACACCTTTTGACCAAATGTAATATTTTTTAATGGCCATTACATTTTTAGTTCTTAATTTATTACTTTTTAAAACCCTTGCGGACGCCCTGCTATTACATGCACTATATCAGAGGGTAAAGTACTTCAGTAAAAATGGATGAGTTTCGCACACCAATGCATTCATACACAATCAGTTTTGTGACGGCAGCTGCAGCACTGTACAGTGTAACTCTGTGTGTGTGTGTGTGTGTGTGTGTGTTTAACTGACCAGTTTCTTCCTCTTGTCCTGCTCAGTTGGTGGCTCTTCATCATCACTCAGCTTGGGCTCCTCAAAATGGCTCATCAGCATGCAGCTGCAAACACAGTGGTATTCAACTCAATATTAACCATGCATGAACCTGCACCGTAGGAAATCATGTCTGAATATGTAGCATGGACACACACACACACACACACACGCCTGAACCCTTTGGTACTTTGAACGCTGCTCCACTGGGTATTCATATTAGTTCATCTGCATGCAAAGAGAATCAGAGTCAAAATGTTTCACTCAGTCCAAAGCCTGTGTAGAGGTTTTTAAAACCTTATTTTGTACTTGTTACTTCATCCTTAGTGTAGGTGGAAGGAAGTTAGAGCTAATGTTACATCATGCAAATGGATCCAAATTTCAGCCACCTCTATACTCCTATTTTTACATTTTCTGTATTGCTTTGCCACACACACACACACACACACACACACACACACACACACGCACACACACACACACACACACACACACACTGTTCTCTTTTCCTTTTCAAAACAGCTTTTCAATAAAGTGAATAGTCCTACAAAAACCCCCAAAACAACCACAGTATCTCAAATTCCATTGTGTTTTAGTGGTGTAGTAAAACAATGTCAGGGAAGTCGTATGCTGTCCTGGCTTGTGCACTGGGAGGTTATTTCTTTAAATTTACCCATTGAAACATGACCTTTCATTCCTATTCGACGCAAGAGTGATTGTAAAACACTCATGTCAAACCAGGGGTAAAAGAAAAGCCTGTTTATTTGAAGCATTTCTTACTTCCTAAATGCAGACAGCTTGATTGTAATAACCCCTGCTGTATGTCTTATTTGATTGTGTTTATAAATCTGAGAGGAAACATAATCCATAAATATTTAAGTAGGCTGTGAAGCACATCAGGAAACCCTGACAATTCACCACATCACTGGCAAATAAGAAAAAAAAAATGACAATAACCTTTCCACCCAGGTTTTCAGCTCATTTTACCATGACACACTGTGGTCGTGCTGAGCATTTTAAAGAAGGGGTAAGGGGGTGTGTGCAAGTAGGTTAACATCAGCTCAGAAATGAGCAGCACACTCCTGAGATACGGAGCCAGAGGGGTGAGTGGTGGAGAAGAACTGCTTCAGATTTTTTAAAGACAGGGGCTTTGGTCAGGGTCTCCTCCCAAAATGTGGAAGTGTTTCTCTGTCCTGTCAGCTGTCACTCTTACTTTGGAAAATGTTCACTATAAGCTGGAACAGGATATATAATGTACATCAATCTTTAAGTTAAATTTACCACCATTTAATACCTTCTTTGTGTTTTTTTAAATAAATAACTTCAGATATTTATTTTAACAATCATTATGACACTGAGCTGCAAGTGTTACCGTATTTTACGGACTATAAAGCACACTAGACTAAAAGGTGCATTAAATGAAGTCAAAATCATGAGATAAAAAGCCAAAATTGTTAGAAAAAAATGTGAAAATTACGAGATAAAAATTCAAAGTTATGAAATAAAGTCAAAATCATGAGATAAAATGTCAAAATTGGTAGATAAAATTGCAAGTCACTAAACACTACCAGAATTAATCCACATACAAAGCGCGCCGTCATTTTTGGAGGAAATTAAAGTTTTTAAGTGTGCCTTACAGTCTGAAAAATCAGAAACCTTTTGTGATATGTTCACAGATTTTAACATCTAACATTACATTACACTCAGCATTATTCACAGAGACTTACTTATTTATCTACAGGCTGTTGGTTCAAACCCTGGACAGTAACTGCCGCAGTGTGAGGTGGGCTGCCTTGCTAAAAGGGTACTTAACCCATGGAATGTGTAAGATTTAGGGCGTATTCACATAGTCAAGTCCGGACCAAGGTTCGGACCAGAACCTTTTTTTTGCCTTTTCACACTGTACTTATAATCCAGACTTTATTTACAGTCTTCATTCACACTGTATTGAATCAAATGGACCAACAGACTTTAGAACGTCATGTCGTCAATGCGTGTACTACGTGCGTCTCTCTATACTCGACCCTGATTGGTTAGTAGATGAGCGCGCTACACTGTTGCAGGAAATGGACCCAGTTACTAGTTTTATGAGTATTTTCTAATTCAGTCTTTATAGTATCATCAGACCAAATTTCAATGAAATACCTGCTTTTCTCGTCTCTCCATGTATTCCCGCGACTCATGCTTGGACGTTGACAAGATTCCGCGCACGTGACTGTGACGTAATTGGTCCGATAGTCCGACCTTTCACACTGTGCACCAGCGAACCTTGGTCCGAACCGAGACTACCTCCTTAGCTCGGACTAAAGACCGAGACTTTAGTCCGGACCAAGGTTCGGGGCAGCATTCACACTTGTCAATAAGGTTCGAACTTTCCTGGAAAGTCCAGACTTTCTGAGTACTATGTGAATACGCCCTTAAACGTGTAACCTTCTGAGGACTGACTCCTAACCATTAGGTGACACCTATTAACACTAACAAGAATAGATTTAGACAAAATATTACACATTTATTTCATTGTCTGAGTAAACACATTCAATTTAATAAATACCTATTCAAAAATTTTGACATTTTGACTGAATTTAATACTTTTAATGGCCATTAAATTTTGTGTTGTTAACTTATTAATTTTTAAAACCCAGTGGACACTGTGTTTAAACTGCAATGCAGTGGCATCCATTCATCTAGTGTTGTTTGCACTCTCTCTTTGTGTAGCATGAACATTAATTACTCTTTGAAGGTGCCTGTTTCTGGATCTTCAGTCATTACATCATGCAGCGCCTCCACACAGATGTTGATGATGCCACAGAACTTGTCCTGGATGACACTGAAAATAAAAAGACAGTACAGACTCACTATACCGACAAAAGGCAAAAGCAGTAAATCGGCAGCTGTTTTGCTTGTGTTTGTGTGTGTGTGTGTGTGTGTCTGTGAGTGTGTGTGTGTGTGTCTGTGAGTGTGTGTGTGTGTCTGTGTGTTTGTGAGTGTGTGTGTGTGTGTCTGTGAGTGTGTGTGTGTGTCTGTGTGTTTGTGTGTGTGTGTGTCTGTGAGTGTGTGTGTGTGTGTGTCTGTGAGTGTGTGTGTGTGTGTCTGTGCGTGTGTGACTGTGTGTGTGACTGTGTGTGTGTGTGCGTGTGTGTGTGACTGTGTGTGCGTGTGTGTGTGTGAGTGTGTGTGTGTGTGTGCGCCCACTTGGCTGTGGAAGCTCATGGTGATCAGAGTCACATCTAAATCGAACGCTGCATCCCATGTTAAATGCTGGCGACACACAACACACAACTGTTGATCCAGACCACAGGGTACCAGCACAGCCCCCCGTACCAGCACAGCCCCCCCACACACTGTTCAGTCCCAGTGTCGTGACTTTTTGGCTGCAGTCCCACCAGAATTCCACTGGAGGCAATCAATGGAGTGCAAAATGAATGTTTCCCTCTGGAGCTCGACGCTAAAAATGTCTATTTCACTGAACTGTCGCTGAAAGCACTCAGATTTTAATGTAGTTTTTCAGAGTTCAAAGTGGGTTTTAAGTAAAAAAAACAAAAAAAATGACAGAACGAGTACAAACGTCCCTTTGATTTCTTACAGGTTCAGTTCGTGTTGCCCACAATGCACTAGCATTCTGATAATAACCACTGGTGGGAGGATGGATTATGACCAGAGATACAGCTTGACGACTGGAACCACACAAAGCCACCACAGAATATAAAGATGGACTTTTTCCATTAAGCCCCCCCCCCCCCCCCCCCCCCCCCACCACGACCTTTCCCCAATTGAGAAAAAACCTTTCCAGCACATGTAGCCTACTCACCTGTGTCAGCTGTGGCTCTGCTTGTTGCCATAAAGCGGTATCTCATCAACACTTTAAATCCCTTTTTAAGCAAATACCGAACTCTAAAAACTTAGCACTGGGTATTTTCTCTAAATTATTATTACCAGACAAAAAATTATATTGTCAGGTAAGGAAACTGTGAGGGGTATAGCTCCATAGGACTCCGTTCATTCTGCACTCCAAGGCAAGGCAACTGTATTTGTATGACACGTTTCATGTACAGGACAATTTAAGGTGCTTTACATAAAACAAATAAGAAAGTTAAAATGAAAAAAAAAAAACATTATTAAAATGCATTAAAATAAAATTAAAATAAGAGACATAAAAACATTTAAAAGACAATTCATAATTTGAGTCAAATATTCTGTGGGATCATTCAGCAGCTTATATTTGAACACACACATGTCCTTTGGCCTTGGCTTTTTCTGCTTCTGTGTCCTCCAGAGGACATTTGTATTCCAACAACACAGATGGAAGAGCAGAAGAGGAGGATAAGCATCATGTGGGAAAGATATTAGCATAGAGAGCACGTTTTCATCTTTAAAGTGTCATTAGTAGTTTTATAACAATGGGAAAGGTCTGCAGCTGGAATGTGAAGACAATGTACAAATGTGTTAAGTTAAAGTGTCGTCCTACACAAAACCACTAGAGACTAGTCCTGAGATCCATTATATCCACGGTTCTCAAACTGAGGTCTGCGGACCCCTAGGGGGACGTGGAGCATGTCCAGGGGGTACGCGAAATTATTCACGGTTTTTCTTTTTTTTTTTTGCCGTTTTATTTTGAAATGCGGAAGTTTTATTTTGTAGCGAGTGGGCGGAAGTAACAGCGCTGTTTGACGCCAGCTTGACTAAATTGAGACGGAGCGAGTCACAGGCTATTTTTAGCCACCCTGCAGCGAACATGGATCGATTTTTGTGTCCGCCAAGTTCCTCAAGAAGTGGTAAAAGAAATGACAATGAAAATGACAATGACAAAAACAAACGCCCTAACCCTAAAAAGAGAAAGTACATTGATAGTTATATTGAGTTTGACAAGATCATCCCTCTCATTAAGTCTCTGTCTGTCTGTCTGTCTGTCTGTCTGTCTGTCTGTCTGTCTGTCTGTCTGTCTGTCTGTCTGTCTGTCACACACACACACGGTTTTGTGTGTCTTTTGTTCCGTTTATTATTTTAAAATTAATACCTGAAAATTTCGCTGGTTTGCACAAAAGCACTATTAAAATTAAAAATAAATTTTTCCATGTCCCCCCTCATCCTCGCGATACTGAAAATGATAAAAAACCACTTCAACAATGATTATTATGAAACAATGATAACCTTTTTTAATAGTGCTTTTGTGCAAACCAGCCACATTTTCAGGTAT
Organism: Siphamia tubifer; assembly: GCA_020466265.1. Classification (NCBI taxonomy): domain Eukaryota; kingdom Metazoa; phylum Chordata; class Actinopteri; order Kurtiformes; family Apogonidae; genus Siphamia; species Siphamia tubifer. The sequence continues at coordinate 49,890,070 of CM035791.1, read as the reverse complement.
TATAATATAAATGAACACTTCAGAAACAACAATTTTAAATAATTTTAAAATAATAAACGGAACAAAAGACACACAAAACCGTGTGTGTGTGTGTGTGACAGACAGACAGACAGACAGACAGAGACTTAATGAGAGTAATGAGCGTTTGTTTTTGTCATTGTCATTTTCATTGTCATTTCTTTTACCACTTCTTGAGGAACTTGGCGGACACAAAAATCGATCCATGTTCGCTGCAGGGTGGCTAAAAATAGCCTGTGACTCGCTCCGTCTCAATTTAGTCAAGCTGGCGTCAAACAGCGCTGTTACTTCCGCCCGCTCGCTACAAAATAAAACTTCCGCATTTCAAAATAAAACAGCAAAAAAAACCCCAAAAAACCAAAACCGTGAATAATTTCGCGTACCCCCTGGACATGCGCCACGGACCCCAGTTTGAGAACCGTGGATTTTAGTGACTCGGAAGGAGCCGAATCTTAAAAAGGATCTGAGTTTGACAGTTCTACTAGAGACCAACTCAAACACTTTCACAGAACTTCTTCTTCTTCTTGAATATTTTATACAGGGTGACCCTCTTTACTCACACTTTCTAACTGGTCTACTCCTGCTCCATCTTTAAATCCTTCCTCTGTTCGTGCCATTTTAGGTCAAACAAAAGGCTCGGGTGTCTGTCGCCATTGAGCTTTGATTGACAGGTGTGCTTGACAGTTGGCTCATCTGTCGATTTTGGCTTTTGGGAAATGTGTTATTTGGAAAGAAGCATGTTTTTCCCTGACAGGCTGGTGATTCAATAGAGCTTTACCTTGTGACACCTGAAGTCTTAAAAAATGTGCTGGTTCACTCACATCATCCACCAAGACCAGGAGACAAGCAGCTGTCACTGATGAATTATTAGAGTCAGTGTTTGAAAAACTGGAAAAGAAGTAAGTTTTCCCATGTCTATAGGAATAAAAAAAAAAACAGGGAGGAAAAGAACCCAGAATGTGTGTGTGTGTGTGTGTGTGTGTGTGTGTGTGTGTGTGTGTATGTATGTGTGTCCTTGGCGAAGTCGACCCTGGGTAACACTACATAAGGTTCACTGAGCATGAAGTCTGGGGGAAAAATGGAAAGCAGTGCATGACAGACACATACAGTACATACCCACTGTGTCTTCTATTGAGGGGAACTCATAAATAAAGCCTTAAAAACTTAACTGTGTACACAGTAGGGCTGCACAATATATCAAAAGAATATTTTATCGTGATTAGGGCTGCAATTAACAACTATAAATATAGTTCGGCTCGTCAGCGACTATTGAAACAATAAGTTGACTAATCAAATAATTATTTTTCTTAATTGTATTTTCTGTATTTTTTTTATTTAAACCTTTTCAACATAAAAAACCCACTTCCTGACATACAAGAAAAAAACACTGACAACAACAACACTGATAGTAACAGGCAGATAGGAGCTCCCAGCCACACTCCTTTTTTTTCTTAAATTTAGCATCAACTTTATTATTAATTATTAATTATGTGGCAAATGATAATAAAACACAAGAAAGATGGGTCCAATGAAAAACACAAGTTTTATTAAAGATACTGCAGATTTGTACAAATATTAAATAAACTGTCGTCTATCTAAAACACGTCTGCAGGAGGGTCTCAGGCCCAAACCTGCCCAGGCCCGATTCATATGATAAAAATGATGTTGGGTATATTATATATATATATATATATATATATATATATATATATATATATATATATATATATATATATATATATATATATATATATATATATATATAGATATTAGTATGAACAATGACAGATTAACAAAGAAAATATTTAACTGGGACATAGAAGTGAAGGGACCATGGACAGAGGACATGCGTAACATGCTCAGTGAATGTGGAAGTGAGGATGTTTTTCTTGGTTTGAATCAGGTTAATATTGTAAGGTTGAAAGAAACACTTATAGAGAAGGCCAAAACTACACACATACAGGGAAATTAAAAGCCAATATTGTGCTGAAAATTATGTTTTATTTAATCTATCAAAGAAAAAAAGGTCAGTCTGTGCACAGATTAGAGGAGGTATAGTTCCACTGTACATAGAAACAGGTCGTTATGTTTGGCTCGACGAGGAAGATCAAATCTGCCATATGTGTGATCTCAATGAAATGGAGAACGAGTATCATTTTGTCTTTTATTGCACCTCTGTATGAGAAGGTCAGAGGAGAACTATTTAATAACCTAAAGTATAGTAATGTGCTATATTTTTGCCAATATCGTGCAGCCCTAGTACACAGTACCACTTTTATTCTGCAATAACTTATAATAAACTGTGTTATTTCAACTAACTTTTATCGATGTCTAAAACAAATCTCTCTGTGGGGTTAAAAGATATAAATAAATAAATAAATAAATACATGAATAAAATAAGTGAATGAATGGAAAAATAAAATAAATAAAATAAAAAATAAGAGCAAAATGCAGACAACTTAGAAAAAGGAAAGAAAAAAAAGGGAAGAAGAAAAAAGGGAAAAGAAGAAGGAAGGGAGGAAAAAAGAAAACAATAAACAACAACAAAAAAAACTCTATTTTTTACCTATTTTCCTATCTGCTCATTTGTTTTAGTTGTTTTTTTTTTTTTTGTTTTGTTTTGTTTTTTGTATATATGTCTATGTTTAGTACTTCAGTTATTGATTATTGGTATTGTTATTAATGTTATTGTTATTATTTTTATTATTATCATCATTTTTGTACTATGCACTATATTACTATAAGATGAATTCAGGTTATTGGGGAAGTGAAGAAGGGATAGAATTAAATAAGCTTATGCTTCATCCTACTCCTTTTCGGACATGTCATTGTTATTATTATTATTGTTGTATTGATTATTGTTGCACTTTGCACATGTTCGAAATAAATCATTCAAATCAAATCAAATCTGTACTGGAAACTTGACAATTTAAGACAATATTGACAACTGTCATGGACATAGGAGAGAATGGAAAAACAGGTCCAGGAGAATATAAAGTCATTCTTCTATATTTCACTCATAATACTCTCGGTGTATAAAACACATCAGTGAACACCTCTGCCCCCAATTTCCACATAATAGTCTCAAATTGGCAGCCATAGCAACAAGTGGATGCAAGCCTCATATTAGAGATCCCTTATCACATATTTAAACCTGTCTATCAATTTTAATTCTTTCCAGCTCAACACCTCTCCACTGATCATTTTTTTTTTATTATTGGCTGGTTCGTGCCTGCCATTGAAATTCCTTTAAGTGAAAAACTGATTTGAAAAACAGTGCAAAGACAAAAAAAAAAAAAAAAATGGCTGCAGCAACACATGTGTAGTTGAACAAAATTAACCTTCTATATTCCAGAGTAACATTTTTGTTAGCAGTTGGTGTTAATAAATGTTGTAAAATTAAACATAATGAATTAATTTCACATTTTTCTGTAAGCTTTTATCTTTGTAATTTAATTTTTTTGTTGTTTTTTTACACTAGCGGATCTACCATCAGGCTCAGACAGATTTCTGGGTGAAACCCTGCTTAGGTATACGCTAACAATTATAATTAGATAAAATGTGAACACAGCAGATGAAGGCAATATTGATTTTGCAAGGTCCTTGGTCTTAGTTAGTATTGACATTGCTTTACAGAACATTTGCTGACAAAAACTAAGGTGTCAGTGATGAACTTCGTACAATGAGCTGAATAAGACATTATGATGACTTAGGCTGAAAATGACCCCATGGCTCTGCATGTTAAACACTAAATGAAATGTTCATTCCCTTAGACTGCACAAAAGTTAGTCTCCTTGGATCATCAGTCTTTCCAAAGTACAGGAAAGCACAAACAGGACCTTTCTATAGATTTAAGAATGACACCAGTTGCAAATTAATGGTGATTCATTATAAGGTGATGACTAAAAAAAAGTTAAATAAAATGTTTAAGGGACAATGTACAGAAAACAATAAGCTCAGGTTATAGCTGAATATCTAGTTTCCATCTTTAGTCCCTGACAACACAATAAATACATTTAAAATGCATAATAATAACAGTTCCACTAACAACAGCACAGACACATTCAACCCAATATTTCATCAATCATTACTTTTCACTTTACATCAGATCATTCTCCATTTTTACATTCTATTTGGTTCACAGCTTAGACTGTTCTGCCCCGTAGGGGGGCAAATATAACATGGGATTTTCTCAAACAATGACTAATCTAAGATCCACGATGAAATTTTCATCAACAGTGCTCCGACATGATACTGATATAATACATGTTTCAACATACAAAGGCAATAAGTGGTTATCTAGAAGAAGCAGAACCTCTAAACAGAACCTGCACAAACATGTGGTTCTATCACCTCAAAGAGAATGACATATGTATACATACGTAATATTAATAATTACTACTGAGATATTAATTCATGTAACACTATCACCTTCAGCCACAGATTGATACTACAGCAAGTTTTCAATGTGCAGTAATAACCTACCCACCTACCTAGCAACCTACCTACCTACCTACCTACCTACCTACCTACCTACCTACCTACCTACCTACCTACCAACCTACCTACCTACCTACCTACCTACCTACCTACCTACCTACCTACCTACCTACCTACCTACCAACCTACCTACCAATTTACCTACCTACCTACCTACCAACCTACCTACCAACCTACCTACCTACCAACCTACCTACCAACCCACCTACCAACCAACCTACTTACCTACCTACCAACCAACCTACCTACCAACCAACCTACTTACCTATCTACCTACCAACCTACCTACCTCCCTACCTATCTACCTACCAACCTCATTTAAAAGAAGCTCATGTTAAATTCAAATGTCACCCATACTGGCTCAGACTCACCGTTCTCTTTTTTGTCACACACTCATCATCAACCTACTTTTCTCTGTGTTAGTGCGACTTCCTCCTGGACTGTCTCAGAGCTGCCCCCTTACATCAAGGCTTTTAAGTCAGGTCCAAAACCAGTCCGTTGTCAGACCTTCCAAGTGTAAACCATTTAAACATCTTATTTTGCAGTGGAAGAATTCCTATAATTGATTACTGACTAGAAATCAAGTCATATTAAATGTAATTTATATAGCGCCAAATTTTATTTAATCAAGATTGGATATATTATCATAATATTACACACACGCATTTAGGGGCGATATTAGACATTCTTTGAATACTACTATAATAATAATACCTGCTTTCCCACAAAGATAAAAGCGAAAGAACAATTTCTACCTTTACAGGCTGATTTTTTTGTTTATGCAAAGTCATTTATATTGGGAGGACATTTTAATCAATAAAATGTTAATGCTGGTTCAAGTTTCAGAGGTGTCACTACTACGACAGGTAAAGAACATTTGATAATAATATCAGGAGGAGCTGTAGACACGATATGGACCTTATCCTATTGTGATTGGAAGTAATAAAGTTGATTTGTCATGCAGCACTTAACCAGCCAAGGCTGTCAGATTCAATCACTGTTGTTGAACAAAGATGGGGGCGTAACAGAGGATTTCATGCCTGTCTACATCTGCGATTATTATATCAAGACTCCAAAAAATCATAGCTGCAAAAGATCTTGATAAAACCATGCATCACCATACGGTCAGATGGAACATCACAAGAAAAAAGTTCTTATTTAATTCTAGTAAAACTTCTTTGAACTACTTCAAAAGAAGCTTGAAAAAAAAAAAAAAGTAAATACTCACTAAAAAAAAAAAAAAACTGAGCATAAATGACCGGTCAAGGATTTTTTTTTTTTTTACAGGTTTGAATCTCAGTCTTCTGTGCACCTGTCATGTTTAGATGTGGATAAAAGTCCATATATATTAACTGATGCAATGGAGGAACAGTGGTTTTTAACACTACACTGAGCTGTGTTGTGTTTTTACACTCTTAGGCTGAACCCCATTTCACCCCTTAGCTCTACCTTTTACAAAAAAAAAGAATAACCTGAAGAAATAAGAGAAACCTGAAATATCTTAAGTGAAGTAAGTGTAATTATAGCAATATTCTTACTACTACTAGTTACTAAGTAGTTTGTGTAATTGTACAGTAAGCTTTAATTGATTTGATTTGGATTTGAATTATTTATTTCGAACATGTGCAAAGTGCAACAATAATCAATACAACAATAATAATAATAACAATGACATGTCCGAAAAGGAGTAGGATGAAGCATAAGTTTATTTAATCCTACCCCTTCTTCACTTCCCCAATAACCTAAATTCATCTTATAGCAATATAGTGCATAGTACAAAAAATGATGATAAATAAAATAACAACAATAACAATAATAACAATACCAATAATCAATAACTGAAGTACTAAACATAGACATATATACAAAAAACAAAAAAACAAAAAAAACAACTAAAAACAAATGAGCAGATAGGAAAGTAGGTAACAAATAGAGTTTTTTGTTGTTTATTGTTTTCTTTTTTCCTCCCTTCTTCTTCTTTTCCCTTTTTTCTTCCTTTTTTTCTTTCCTTTTTCTAAGTTGTCTGCATTTTCTTCTTATTTTTTATTTTATTTATTTTATTTTTCTATTCATTCACTTATTTTATTCATGTATTTATTTATTTATTTTTTATATCTTTTAACCCCACAGAGGGGGAGTCAACAGTGCTCCAGATCAGTGTTAATTGAGGCAAATGGAGACAAAATGTGATTAAAATCACATGTGTTTCATAAGTCATGTCATTCACATTTTGTATCACGTAGGGTTTAATAATAGTCAGTAGCAGCTCGGGATGGGACAAGATTTTAGAATATTCCTGACATGCTTGAATATAGAATACTCATTTTGCGTTTCACTGTCATTGTACGGTGGCCAACAGGAGCGAATTCACCACATCAACAAAACATTGCAAAGACAAGGAAGATGAACCAAAACACAAACACATGAAACAAATGCAAGAGAAAAATGTTGCAATAACAGAAATGAAGCAGAGCGTGTACCGTTCCTCTCTGTGCCGTCAGAGGGCGTGTTTTCGGCAGATGGATTAACTGTGAATACGCGCACACGCCTCCACCTCGACCATGTGGACATGTTCATTTATTAAAATAAAAACCTGCCGTATATTCACGTGACTATTGTTGTTAAATCCGTTCGACATTGTAGCAAAATCAGCTGCTTCACCTGGTTCCGCCTGGACTAGTGATGCACGGTTAGGGGGTTTTACAGAAATCCGCCCCGCCCAAACCCAAGACGTGGCTCGGCCCGCCCCGCCCAACCCGCATGATGTCACATATCGATAAACCCAACCCGCCCGCTATCAACCCGCGAGCTTAAATTTGTCTCTAAACTCACATAGTACATTCGCAGCATCTTTACCTTGTGCTTCTAATGTTAAAAGTCATGAAGCATCATTTTTGCCTCCTTTCTAACATCTCAATATGCACTCCAGCACATAAAATAGACTCCACCCACATCATCACTCTATAAAGCCAACACATACAACGTTTCCGTACAACCTTCGCATCGCCTGTTTTAATCTTCTCCCTGATCAAGTCCCACATTTTCACTCTTATCTCTGAGTGTTCAGGGAGATTTGGCGCTAATAACAAATAACAAAAAGTTGGGATAAAAAAGCATTCAAAACAGGAAGTGACGGGCTTGCACATGCGCACACGCGGACACACACACACACACACACACACACACACAGTCACGCACACACACACACACACACACACACACACCTCAGCGGGTATTGATCGTCCCTGACCCGCCGCATCTGCAATATGTATTAATACTGCGACCCAGCCCGCCCGACTCGCGGGTCACCGCTGGCCAGTGGGTAGCCCGCACAACACTAGCCTGGACAGTTAAATTAAATATAGCGTTGGCTGCGGTTATTGTTATTTCCAAATTAAAAAGATGAATCACTCAGGGAAGATCAACATGATGTGTGATGTGTAATATTGTTTTTTATTCTTTTACCTTTTCTGTCACAGCATGTGTGTTTGGGGGTGGAGGTGAAGTCATGAAAACACATTAGAATTTCAAATAATATTTGAATAGTATCCAGCAAATTTCAAATAGTGTTTTGGACCAAAAGTCACATCTATTGTAGCAACAAAAAAGAAGGATGCCTCTTGATTCAAACCCCCAAAACAAAACCCAACTGAAAATCACGGCCAGAACAGATTTATACAGAAGCACAACGCTCAGATCTCCTTCAGACATGATCAGGATTCACAATCAGACTTTTCTTTGCTAGTTTTGCATGAACATACAGGAGCCAGAGTCAGTGTTGACTGCTGGACAATTTAGCAAAGACTGAGTGGGCTCCTGCAGCTTAGAAGTTCTTCTAATGGGGAATAGAGAGCAGGTGAGATGCAAAAGAAACAAAGGCCAAGGCCTGAACTGGGAATGGATTCTTCCTACTTCTGTGAAGTTTTGTTTTGTTTAAAATTAGTCTCTTTTTAATCTCTACCAACATTGTTTGGGAGAGATTATTGTAATCAGTGTGTGTGTGTCTGCAGAGACATATCATGCTATAACTCCATGAATATTTGAGATATCACCATGAAATTACATGGACATATACATATAGCTAATGTGCATCATATGCAATGATCCATTTGAGTAAAGGTCAAAGGTCAAGGTCACAATTAACTAAAAGGTCAAAATCGCATTATGGGTTATAACTCTAGAACAGAGGGTCACAGAACTTTCAGATTGGTACCAAACGATGCACAATGAAGATTTCTACAATTCTCATAATTGGTGTTATCACCGATGACCAATAGTTTTTGAGAACGAGTTGTCATAGAAATTTGAGATTGGTACAAAATAGGGGCAAGATTAGGCATCTCTGAATACCTTTTACTTTGTTGTTTCTTCTGTATTCTAAACTTCAGGTGGACGGAGCACAGGAAAAATAAAAGTATATCTTATTTGTTAGTTTAACATTTCACAAAAGTCACATGATCTTTTGAAAGACAGACCTGCTCTGGGTATAATCTGCTAAGGTCACTGGAATCTGAATTAATTACTTGTCAAGATTTGTCTCCTCACTTTTTCCCCCTAATTCAGCCGAGTTGACAAATGGAACCTATCCACATTTCACCAGTGATGCATCACATCTGCACATAAATGAATGATGGGAGACCCTCACCTGTTGTCAGATGGTAGAAGAGAAAGCAGAGCCAGTGATGACAGTTTCCTCCTCTCAGGCTGAGTGATGTTATCCATGCGATCTACCCACATCTCTATAACACTACCCAGCAACTGGTCCATCTGATGAAGAGAGAGAGAGAGGAGGAACAGAGATACTAAAGAACATGAAAGAGGAAAAAAAAAACAGTAGTAGGGATAAACGTGGACGTTAACAATGTTTGACAAGTGTACAACATAATAAATATATGAGAGCTTTCATTTTTAATAGCAAAACTGACCTTCGCTGCTCTGCCTCAGAAAAGAGCAGGATGGTACAATGGACAGCTGGCTTATTGACTCTGGTTTTTGTATTGTTGCTGTGGTTGGTTACATTGATTGAGATTGACGCAGCAATGTCAAAACAAGGCTAAATTGATTTGGCTCTGGGTCAGTCAAAAAAAAAACCAACAACAATTTTTAGAGTTTTACTGTGACGAGACCATTTCAAACTTAAGGGCTTGAAAACGTTAGCATTTGCAATTCTTTGGCTCATTACGTTCAGCCTTGTTCAGTGTAATTCCCTTTTAAACAGGCACTTTGTACTTATAGCTTTCACAGACATCTAAAAAAAAAAAAAAAAAAAAAAAAAAAGACGATGCTGAGGAGACAGAAATGAAGGGCAGACGCCACGCCTCACCTCCTGACTGCACTCGGAGGCCATCTGAGTGAGCAAAGACGAGAAGAAGCTGGAGTTCTGCAGCAAGACGCGGCCCATGATACCCAGATAGGTGGACATCACCACGGGATATCTCTGCAACGGCAACACACACATGTATGGAAACAAAAACTCAGGATGGAGAGAGAGAGAGATACTTATTCACAAGTGCTTTTACACAGCTCATTAAGCAGAGTAACAGAAAAGAGGCTTGAATCACTGACAAAACAGTTTAGCAAAGGGAGTTTGTGACCTTTAACGATGCTGAATGATGGATCAATACATGCCACTATATAGTGAATCAGAATTAATTATATTTGACAGAAAAGGACACCAGAGGCGGTCAAAGTACTCGAATTCTGTACTTAAGTACAAGTACAGCTACTGGTGTGAAAAAATATTCGCGTAGAAGTACTGATTCAACTCCTTTAATGAAGTAAAAAAATTAAATTTTTTTTTAAAAAAGTACGATTTCTCAATTGTAATAAAATAAAAAGTAATTTTTATTTTTTTTTGCATGGATGAAATAATACTTATTTAACCAGGATCCAAAAATAAAAGCCTTTAAAAGTGAGTTAATGTGTTGATAATGTATTTAATCAGCTCACAGTTACTCAATTTTGTTGGTATGGACAAAAAATTTGGGAAAAATAGAATTAAAGTCACAATGGATATAAAGATGTCATTTTGAGATTTAAAGAAAGAGCAGAAATGTCAGATTAAAAAGTCATAAATATGAGATAACAAATGCATAATTATGAGATAAAAGAGTCAAACTTATGAGATAAAACCAATATTGTGAAATAAAAAGTCAAAATTATTAAATAAAAGTAAGAATTATAATATTGAGTCACAATTTTTTTCCACTGATTTCCCTTTAAAGAAACTTATTTTTCATACTGTCACATCTGTTTAGTTTGAAAAAGTAACAAGTCTATTCTGAGAATGTAAAGAGTATAAAGTACATATATTTATATAAATGTAAAGAGTATAAAGTACATATATTTATATAAATGTAAAGAGTATAAAGTACAAATATTTATATAAATGTAAAGAGTATAAAGTACATATATTTATATAAATGTAAAGAGTATAAAGTACATATATTTATATAAATATAAAGAGTATAAAGTACAGATATTTATATAAATGTAAAGAGTATAAAGTACAGATATTTATATAAATGTAAAGAGTATAAAGTACATATATTTATATAAATGTAAAGAGTATAAAGTACAAATATTTATATAAATGTAAAGAGTATAAAGTACATATATTTATATAAATGTAAAGAGTATAAAGTACATATATTTATATAAATGTAAAGAGTATAAAGTACATATATTTATATAAATGTAAAGAGTATAAAGTACATATATTTATATAAATGTAAAGAGTATAAAGTACATATATTTATATAAATGTAAAGAGTATAAAGTACATATATTTATATAAATGTAAAGAGTATAAAGTACATATATTTATATAAATGTAAAGAGTATAAAGTACAGATATTTATATAAATGTAAAGAGTATAAAGTACAGATATTTATATAAATGTAAAGAGTATAAAGTACAGATATTTATATAAATGTAAAGAGTATAAAGTACAGATATTTATGTAAAAATGTAGGGCGGAAAAGTAAAATTTTCCCAGAAAAGTAAATACTCAAGTAAAATACAGTAAGGAAGTATTTTTACTTTGTTACTTCCAGCTCTGAAGGACACAGAGGAAGAACTGAAAACTAAAAAAGGGTTGGAAAATGAACATCAAAGGTAACATACAGAAACTCTCCACAGGTTTGTACTTTTACACATTCCCAGTCCAGATCTTGGGATGTAAGCTAGCTCTCACCTCGCCGTCCACAATGCCTCTGAAGACAGCTGGCAGCAGGGGTTGGAACATGTGGGCTCCCAATATGGGGCTAACCTTTAAAGCTATCTCCACCACCTGCAGAGAGACAGGCAGAGAAAAAGCAACAAGCATCAGAAGACAGGAATAGGAAACGGTAGAATGAAGCAACAGACGAGCAGATGGGCAAAATATGGTGAGAGGTAGCCAGGAAAAGAGCAAGGAATGCAGCGTTCCAGAAGAGACTCTGGTGGGAGAAAGTCACACAGAGCAGCAGAGTGACGGAGGACAAAAACAAAACAAAACAAAAAACTTCTTTTGGGAGATAGTAAGACATCCAGGGTCTGACCTACAGGAGGTGTCAAGAAAGGTTAGTCAGAAAATTCAGTCAATCCTGTGAGGGATAGAAGCTGGAGTAAAAACAATTAGAGCAGAAAACGCTCAAGTACCAAATGAAAAACAAACAGGTCATGACAAGTAAAGTCGTACACTAAGGATGAACAATCTATCGTTTTGGACTGAAAATCACAATTTCTAATAACATGATATTGGGATTTTTTTTCCTCAATGGACCCAACTGAGCCAGGTTTTATTTTTATTAACTTCTTTCACACATGTATGCCACCTGCCAATCATCCTGACAAGCTGCTTTTTTTTGGCATGGATGAAATAATACTTATTTAACCAGGATAAAAATAATAAAGGTTTCAAAAGTATCCAAAAATAAAAGCCTTTAAAAGTGAGTTATTATGTAGATCATGTATTTAATCAAGTCACAGTTACTCAGTTTTGTAGTTATGGACAGAAAATGTAGGAAAAATGCCATTTAAGTCACAATTGATTAGGGTTGTCACGATACTAAAATTTCCAACTCGATACCGATACTAAGGATAATACTCGATACTCGATACTAATTTCGATACTGGAGATGTGAGGGATTCCTTTTAAAATGTCCTCCATGGACTGCTAAAAAAAAGGTAGTGAGTGCGGGTGCAGAATAAATGCATGTCTATCTCTTGGTAAGTTAAGGTAGGTCTATCTGTTTGCTCAAGCCCTTCTGCAGTGCTAACTGCAAGACTCTTTTTGGTCGAGCGATTATGTGCGCGGGCGGCAGCGTATTGCATCATGTGACCACCGCGGACCCCTTGCGGGACTAGCAGCGTGCACGTCAAAAATGATAGGCTGACATGCTCACGGTGGCCTCCGTGGTGGTAACGTGATACTATGCGCTACCGCCTGGCTGCCGCCCGCGCGCATAAACGTTCGACTATATGGAGGCCTTTAAAAGCAAAGTTGCATCGGATGGTCCAATCACAGACCTATAGAAATAGTGTATAGGTCTGTGGTCGCACTGGCGTCATCCCGTGTGCTGTCAGAGGCAGCTGGAGAAAAAAAGAGACTTTAACTTACACGCCGGCATTACGGCTGTGCCAGAGCTGACCGCGTTGATGCCTGTTTAGAATTCTTAACGTTACCCGCTACAATAAAGCGGCGACGCGCCATAAAAACAAAAATCGATTTTCCAGCAACTTAGTATCTAATTAGATACCAAGGGTCAATATCGATTTAGTATCTAAAATCAATTTTTTTGACAATCCTACAATTGATATAAAGATGTCATTTTGAGATTTAAAAGAAAAGCAGAATTGTGAAATAAAAAGTCAAAATTATGAGGAAAAAAAAGGCAAGATTATGAGATAAGAAATGCATAGTTATGAGATAAAGAGTCAAACTTATCAGATAAAGTCAACATTGTGAGATAAAAATAAAAGTCAGAATAAAAGACATCCAGCATTTAATTGAGGGTCTGACCCAGAGGAGGAGGCAAAAAAAGTTAGTCAGAACATTTCAGTCAATCCTGGGAGGAATAGACGCTGGAGTAAAAACAATTAGAGAAGAAAACTCTCAAATACCAAATGAAAAACAAACAGGTCGTGACAAGTAAAGTCGTACGCTAAGGTTGAACAATCTATCGTTTTGGGGCCGAAAATCGTGATTTCCAATAACACGACTCAATGGACCCAACTGACTCTAGTTGACATTCTCAACACAGTAGGTGGAGGTAATTCGCCTTAATTACATTACAATTCGTGCAGATATCGTATCGGACCAATATCGGTATCGGCCAAAACTCAAGGCTGCAATATCGGTATTGGAAGTGAAAAAGTTATATTGGGACGTCCCTAGTAGAGATATGATATTTATTGTCTGAATAATATGTAATGATAAAATTTAATGTTTGAATAGATGTAGAAGAACTTTATTATCTCTGTGAGGTTTTACAGTCAGCAAAGACAACAACAACAACACAAACAAATACAAGTGCACAATAAGTCCAACATGGGGCCAATCAACGCAGGCCTTTGACCCATCCAATCGAGGTGGGAAGGAACACATTTTTAAATCTACTTGTCCTGCCGCTTGGTGCTGGAGGGGAACAGCCTGAACTCCTCATACAGAGGGTGTTTGTTTTGGCTTTTTTTTAATTACCCTGGTTCTATATAAAACAGAGCTCGTCAAGGCTGAACCCTGCAACAACACCGTTTAAATTATTTTTGTCCTCAACAGTTAAAGTCCTGAACCAGCAAATAAAAGAGAAGGTTAAAACAGATTCAGTAAAACAACAATAAAACATTTTCATAAAAAAAGTGTCAACATTAAAACTTCTCAATTTCCTATAAAATTACATACGTTGGTGGGTCTTTGTGCAAAGCATCAGTGTTGTCAATAACAGTGTCCAATAGGGCTGGACGATATGCTTTTATGCCAATTCCATTCTTTTACAATTTTTTTAGGTGCCGATTCGGTTTAAATTGATAATTCCAGATTTTTCACTTGTCATTTTAACACCAGACCAGGTGAAAAAGCTGAATGATGATCCTACAGATCAGATCACGAGCCATATTTGCCAAAAAATGCACATATGTGAGTCAGTTCAGATTTATTGAGCAGTAATATATTTGAACCAGACTTTAGGAAGTAAACTGCTACATTTATCTGCACACAACACAAACAGGAGCCTTTAAATGAACAACTTTAAAGTGTACATCAGAGTCCTGCACGGTTCTGATTTTGACATACCGCAACCGCCCGTACCCGCCATGTTTAAACTCGTATCCGACCCGTTTTCCGACGAAAAAAAAATAAAAAATCCGCACCCGCACCGACCCGCTATAAATGAACCCGATATCCGACCCGAACCCGGAAGAAAATGTCAGATAGCCAAACTTAAATACAAACATTTATTGCCACGAATATACTGAACAGGCAGATCCAAATAAAAATATTGTTAACCTTTTAGCCTATGAACCGCAAATTAGACCCGCGATCACCCACGTCCGACCCGAACCGAACCCGTATCCGACACAGCACATTTTTCACCCGTTTCGTGAAAATCTGCGGTTCACCCACGGGTACCCGAACCCGTGCAGGACTCTGGTGTACATGTCCAGCTCTGCTCTTCCCTTCTGTTACAAACACTTTAATTGTTGATTGTTTAACTATATTTATTCAGGAACAACTCATTTTCTCTTAAGTTTTCAGATATCCCACGCTATTGAACGCACCAGAGATGTTACAACGAACACACCACCTCCATGTTTAGAATTAGCTGCTGTGTTGTGTACCCTCTTTTTCCAACTCTAGTTCATATCCTCCTGGTTTATTACTGTGTGTAAATGACACAAGGTCAGATTAATAACATTACAGTTGGAACAGATATTATCATAGTGTATTGTTTATCTGTGCATAAGTTAATGCTGTTCAACTCTGGTGTGTTGCTGAAGCTAATACGGTAATAAGCTAGCTGTCATCTGTGTGTATTCCATGATGCATGAGCGACTCATACAGTCGTCTACAGTCTTTACAAGTGGTAATTTTTTTCCATCCGGCTTAAAATGAATCATTTAAATATGTCAAACAAAATCAATTTTTGAAGAAAAAAAATCTATTTAAAAATCCTAAAACAAAAAATCCTGATATAGATGTGAATCGATTTTTTCTCTAACCCCTAGTGCCCAAGTATGTATAGTGCTCCACAAAATCAACTTGACCATGGATATGTATGTCAATGTTGCTGTGAACTTGTTGTTGTGAATGAAACTGAAATAGTAATATCGGACAGAAAAATCACAATTAAATTTTTCCTTTAAAATCGTTCAGCCCTATAGGGAGCCTAAGTGACGCGATTCTATTTCCGGTCGATTTCCGGGCAATGGGACCTAAGTGCCATAAAAAAATGAACACGAGTCAATGGAGGGATAAAAGTAATTTTCTGGTCCCATTTGAAATGTGCTACGGTTTTCACATGTGATGTCTGTGAATTTTAAAGATACATTTTCACATTGAGAAAGCACTCACTTTGGACAGGCATCCAAAGTTACGTTAGGTTTTATGTGAGAGTAAGTAATGGACTACAACGTTCGTCTCACAAATATGACGTCACCACCAAGCTTCACCATCAAACTCTTTGAAAATGGCTGTGACTTTGGCGAGTTTCACCTCCTTCTTTCAGGACGAAGGCAAGAGCATCAAACGTGGAGAAAACCACTTTAAATCGGGGCATGTGGAAAGTGGCAGCTACTCCGGGGGAGAGATAGTTGGTCAAGTGAGAGCCAGCATGCGGGACAAGCTCTCGTCAGCCGGGAAGCGGTAGAGGGAACATGTGGAAATGGTGTTGTGATTACACCGGGGCACAAAGCACACAGGCATTTACAAATGAAAAATAGAAAACGTGGGATACGGTTTAGAAAAGTTTGCAGGGAAAGATTCTGCTGTGACGTCAGCTATGCGACGTCTGATATGTAGTCCAAACAGAGTCCAAATAATGACATATTTTTACACGCTAATAAATCACAAAACACGTATCAAAGAAACTCCAAACGCACATCATTGGTTATGATATTAATTGAAGTACAGCAAATGTGTAGCCTAGGATCTAGTCTGTCCCCAGTGGCCGCAAATGGTATTTGCTACGGAGAGACAGACTAGACAGCCTCGGATCTGAAAATCCAAAATGGACCGGACCAATCAAATCGCGAGGGGCGGGATTGGAGCCCGCCCTGCCTCATGACGACATAAATACGACACGTAATGTTGTAGTCGCAGAGATGTAGCAGCTAGCAAGCAGCTAGCACACATTGCCGTAACACCAGTTGCTAGCTGCTAGACAACATGGCTCATCACCAGGAACAACCATTCGAGCTGACTTTGGCAGCAACGCTAGGTGATTTAAAATTACAGTTTTCCCTGCGAGAGGAGCAGAAAACAGCACTTAAGCTGTTTTTGGAAAAAAGGGACGTTGTCGGAGTTTTGCCCGCCGGGTATGGCAAAAGTTTGATTTATCAGCTGGCTCCGCTAGTGGGACGACGCATGGGTCTGCACAACCCGCTGGTGATCGTTGTGTCACCCCTTTTAGCCCTAATGAATAACCAGTTGCAAGAGGCAGAAAAACTGGGAATACGAGCAGCATAACTCGGCAAAGGCGACCCGGAGGAGATCCGAAGCGGCCGGTGCCAAATAGTGTACGGGAGTCCTAGCTAAGCTGCTGCACTCGTTTTGAGACTACATTCTGGTGTGTTCTTCCGGTGATGCTGTCTACGAAATCCATGTTCATCGCTCTGATTGTTTGGCTCTGACTGGTTACCCATCCAATGGCGTGGCGTTGTGTAAAGAGAAAACTTGACAGACAGCGGTTATCCCGCCCACAAATTCGCCTAGACTTTCTAGACTTTCCCCCGTAGCAAATGCCATTTGCGGCCACTGGGGACAGTCTAGATCCTAGGCTAGCAAATGTGTGATTCAGGACATAAAGTAAAGTGGAGCAGAAAATAATTATTTTCTCCTCATCCACTCTCGTGTTAAAATTTTCTGAACTTAGGCCCAGTGGACCGACCGGAAGGGGCGGAGACTTAGGCTCCCTATCATACACACAAGTCCTCAAAACCGTCCATTGACATAAGAGCGGGTAGATTTACTGCATTAAGCACATAGAGGATCATTTGTGTCCGTTCCAGTATCACAGTAATACACGGTGATTACTGGGATCATTCTGTCTTAGAGTTGAAACAAAGCTGGTCGTCTTATTGTCTACGGACTTTCCTTCCCTCATAATAAAGGATTAGACGGCGCCAGATGTCAGGTAATGCTACTGAGAATTACTGAACTAAAGCTCTGGTGGCAACTGTTCTAAACTCCAGGAATGCTCAGCAACATGTCAAACAGTGATGTGAGGGGGAAAAAAATGAGAAATAACAGTTATGTTAAGTGTATTCATACCCACTGAGATCAAACAAAAACACAAAGGATACCCACAGCGCGGCAGCTTCAGATTTCACAGTTAGGAAGACAAACAAATAAATAAATAACTGCCGGTGATGAAACAATCATAATCAAAGTGAATCAACTTTCAGACGGAAAAATACAAACAAAAAAAAAAGCAACAAAAACCGACTCCGACGCAGGACATAGATTTTATTATGAAGAACTAAATGTGACACGAGACCCGACAAAAACCTCCTCACCTTAGAAACATGATTCTAACTGTGTTTTTAGTTTCACATATTATCTCCTTATCAGTGCATTTACTGTAACTGTGCAAGACATACTGTAGCACTTATGAGTAAAAAAATATATGCATAACATTAATCTCTATTAGTGTTAGGCTGAATAAAAAAGGCAGAGGAAACTGTGGGTATATTATCTCCACTAACTAATAATTAAAGTAATAACTAGTGTTGGAGTTTGTTCAAATGTGAGAAATTAGCTGAATGATTCTTTTTCTAATTCATTCATTAATTTTAAATGTTATTTTCACAAGTATATTACTTTCAGATGAGTATTAAATACATGTTCCTTTGTTGCTTGTACAAGCCATAGCACTTATGAGTCTATAAATATATTCAGAACATTAATGTGTTAGTGTTAGGCTGAATAAAAAAAGCAAAGGAAACTGTGGGAAAATTTAACTCAACGTTTTCTTTAAAGAAAACATTGGTTTAGGTCCAGAATACACTAATGACATCTTAATAGAACAGGGGTCCTCAAATACAAATCTTGAAGGTCCACAATTGTTTGTTTTTTGGGTTTTTTTTTCAGACAAGCAGAGTTGCCAACACATGCTGTATGGTGTGTCCCCTCCACTGTCTGCATGGTGTGTCCCCTCTACTGTCTGTGTGGTGTGTCCCCTCCACTGTCCTCGTGGTGTGTCCCCTCCACTGTCCGTGTGGTGTGTCCCCTCTACTGTCTGTGTGGTGTGTCCCCTCCACTGTCTGCGTGGCGTGTCCCCTCCACTGTCCTCGTGGTGTGTCCCCTCCACTGTCCGTGTGGTGTGTCCCCTCCACTGTCTGCGTGGTGTGTCCCCTCCACTGTCTGTGTGGTGTGTCCCCTCCACTGTCCTCGTGGTGTGTCCCCTCCACTGTCTGCGTGGCGTGTCCCCTCCACTGTCTGCGTGGCGTGTCCCCTCCACTGTCTGCGTGGCGTGTCCCCTCCACTGTCCTCGTGGTGTGTCCCCTCCACTGTCCGTGTGGTGTGTCCCCTCCACTGTCTGCGTGGTGTGTCCCCTCCACTGTCTGTGTGGTGTGTCCCCTCCACTGTCCTCGTGGTGTGTCCCCTCCACTGTCCGTGTGGTGTGTCCCCTCCACTGTCTGCGTGGTGTGTCCCCTCCACTGTCTGCGTGGTGTGTCCCCTCCACTAGTGGATTTACCATCATTCATAGAAAACAACAGAGGAACCAGACACTCAGAAAAAGTCTGTCCACTACAGGTCACAGGGACATTGGCGTCACCCACGTGGGGTTAAACCCGCCCTCTATTGCATGAATATGAAGTAGCATTAGCATTAGCATCTACAAGAGAAGACGGCACCACAGTTGCTGCTGGATGTTGGATCAAACTGGTTCATGCGTCTCTGTGGAAATAAAGACTTTTTTTTTCTCCCTGCACGTTGTCAAAACAAGTGATGACACCAAACCGAGCTGGAAGTTACTCTGGTAAAGGTAAACACACACAGGGGAAGGGGAGGGGGGAGTGTTCCTTCACACATTCTGAGCCAATCACAGACGCTTCATCATGGTGTCATGAGGAAGTACCGGTAAACTCTGTTGTTCCACCTCAAGTCATTTTTCTACCGTGAAAAAAACAACTGGAAACAAAAAAATCTTAAAAAAAAAAATAGAACCAACACACAATGTATTCAATAACAATGGAGAACACAGTAATATTAAAGAAATAACCATAGAATCAATATTAATATTATTAAATATTATTTCTTGCAGGTGGTAAAATGGACATATTTGTCAGTCCATTCCTCATTGAAACATTTTTACCGTCCACTTGTCTTCTCTTGGTCAACTACATTAAATAATTGTCTTAATTGGAGACAGATTGATGAAACAGTTTTTTCCAGATACATTTTTAACTTTGCTTTTCTGTGAACAATTTTATTTTAATGTTATTTTTTAAGTAAAACTCTGAAACTCCTGTCCACTACAGAGGACAAAAATGCATTGGTGGGTGTCAGAAGATATTGTGTTTTTAATGTCTAAAGAAGAATAAAAAATAACATATTTTCCACTGTATAAGATGCACTGTCAATGAATGGTTTATTTTTAAGGCACACTGTTGTTTTTGGAGAAATGTTGTCTTTTAAGTGCACCTTATAGTCCGGAAAATACGGTACTCAGGAAATAAAACCCAACCAAGGTTGTAATAATTCATGCACCAAAGGGTTAAAAATCTTCCTCTGTTCATGTACGTATGAGTAAAAATAACTTTCAATCTTTTCATTTAAATGCATTTTATTAATCTTAATATCTATTTGGATTTTAATATATGGATTTAATATGTTTGTTTGTCACTCTAGGAATGCATTTTAAAACCTTTACAATTTATCTCTGATTATTTTAATGTCCTTTACCCTCTTTGTGATTTTTTTTTCATACCACTATAAAGCGTTTTGAGCTACCCACTTCTATACAAATAAATCTGCCTTGTCTAAAGCCACGGTTCTCAAACTGGGGTCCGTGAACCCCTAGGGGGACGTGGCGCATGTCCAGGGGGTACGCGAAATTATTCTCGGTTTTGTTTTATTTTTTTTTGCTGTTTTATTTTGAAATGCTGAAGTTTTATTTTGTAGCGAGCGGGCGGAAGTAACGGCGCTGTTTGACGCTAGCTTGACTAAATTGAGACGGATCGAGTCACAGGCTATTTTTAGCCACCCTGCAGCGAACATGGATCGATTTTTGTGTCCGCCAAGTTCCTCAAGAAGTGGTAAAAGAAATGACAATGACAATGACAATGACAAAAACAAACGCCCTAACCCTAAAAAGAGAAAGTACATTGATAGTTATATTGAGTTTGACAAGCTCATCCCTCTCATTAAGTCTCTGTCTGTCTGTCTGTCTGTCTGTCTGTCTGTCTGTCTGTCTGTCTGTCTGTCTGTCTGTCTGTCTGTCTGTCTGTCTGTCTGTCTGTCTGTCTGTCTGTCTGTCTGTCACACACACACACACACGGTTTTGTGTGTGTTTTGTTCCGTTTATTATTTTAAAATTATTTAAAATTGTTGTTTCTGAAGTGTTCATTTATATTATAATACCTGAAAATGTGGCTGGTTTGCACAAAAGCACTATTAAAAAAGGTTATCATTGTTTCATAATAATCATTGTTGAAGTGGTTTTTTATCATTTTCAGTATCGCGAGGATGAGGGGGGACATGGAAAAATTTCACCCCTCCAAGGGGGACCTGGGCCAAAAAAGTTTGAGAACCCCTGGTCAAAAGAAAGTAAAGAAGAACAACAATAAACAAGTCAATAATATTAGTATCAACATTGGGTGCGCTAGCTCAATACAAACCTTGAAATAACTGATGCACAAAGTGTATTATTCGACTTTTCTAGTCGACTTAAGCGATATTTTAGGCCAAGGTAACAAAAGCTGCAGGATCAGCTCATATCTCAGTATAAAAGCAAAAGTTATTCAGTCGTCACTACTTTATTATATATGACCACACATTGGTGGTGAGAGCAGACAACTCAAATTGTCCTGGCTGATTTATCGACTCATTATCAACGATGTTCTCATATACCGATTAGTCAGCGTCCTTACTTTCCAAACCCATTATTTTGATGCACCCACAGAGAGGCGCCCTGGCAGACAGTGATGTGGAGTCAACTATGTGACCGTGCGCCAGTCACTCATCTCAAATTATTTATTACTTTTGAGAATTATGGAGGTTCCTCCTGCATTCTAATGTGGCTCAGTTCACAGCCCTGCCTGTGAGTACACACTGTACACAGGTGGAAGTACCAGTACTTCATTACTGTACCTAAGTAGAGTTCTTAGGTATATGTACTTTACTCGAGTATTTATTTTTCTGGGAACTTTTTACTTTTACTCCTTACATTTGTTCATAAATATCTGTACTTTATACTCTTTACATTTATATAAATATCTGTACTTTATACTCTTTACATTTATATAAATATATGTACTTTGTACTCTTTACATTCTCAGAATAGACTCATTACTTTTTCAAATTAAACAGATGTGACAGTAATAAAAATAAGTCACTTCAGAAGATAAATCAGTGGAGATAATCTCAAATTTTTGACTTTTGAATCTTATAATTTAGATGTTTTTAATTTCATAATTGTGCTTTTTTTATCTCGTAATGATGACTTTTTATCTAAATTGTGACTTTAAGCTTTAGACTAAAGGTTTTATTTTTACTTTTGAAACTGTTCTGATTATTTCTTATTTCATCCATGACAAATAAATGCAGTTCAACTTTTTTACTTTACTAACAATAGAGAAGTTGTACTTTTTTCCCTGATAGTGCCACCTGAGGCTAGCCATGCTAACATGCTAACATGCTAACATGCTGATATACTGTATAGTGTTTTATATCTATGTCAGGGGGTTAGGATTTGTCAAACAGATGACCTTAAAATGCACTACAATACAAGTAATTGCATCTAATAAGTCAGTTTTTTTCTGGGAGAAGACCCCCCGACCCCCCTCTGGGTTAAGCCCCAGATCTTCACAATGTCTGGCTCCGCCTCTAGTTAGTAGTACTATTTCTGAAACTTTGAATATTCACAACTTCATACATTTATTTATTCTGAACATTAAAGTTTCCAGTGCATGGTCCAAAATCAAAATAATTTGATATCTGGTCCTTCCACAGTTTGAAGAATTGGAACTGGTTTTAAAATAACAAAAAAAGGTTTTTTGAACAGGTGTACTGTACTTCTACTTAAGTACACATGTGAGTACTTTTACCACCACCACGTTTGTGTGCCTCGTACCAAAATAATAATAAGTGCAGATGACCTTGGAAGTGTTTTGAGAGGAAAATATTAGACTCAGGAGAGAAGGATGGGAGTGACAGTCCTGTTACCTTGAGCACTTGGACTTGTCCCTCATTCGTGATGTCTTTCAGCAACTCACAGAAGGAGCGACATAATGATTCTGCATAGTTCTGTGAATACACAAACGCATACGTGCACAGATTATACATGATCTGACATTAGAATTCTGCTGTTCAGGGTAACAACACCTTAGACATATTTATTAAAGCCTGTTGGTGAGTCTTACCTGAAGGAAGTCTGTGGCAGACAGGTATATGTAGGCATTAACTATCTGGAAACAGGTGCGCAGGTTCTCTGAGCTCATCTCTGGAACAGAACATTACATTTTACACTTTAGAAAAGTCAACATGGACGTAATTGATGGATGTAAGCAATGATGCAGAAAGGACAAGGGTGTTTTGTTATTAACTGCTCCAGCTGGACAGGGATGTTTAGGTAAAATAAAGACTGGATGGATGATGGGCTTAAGGGTCTCAAACATGTGGCCCATGGGATGAAGAGCATAACAGGGCTCTACACTAACTTTTTTTTCCAGGAGCACACGTGCCCCTAAGTTAAAAAATTTAGGAGCACACAAAAAAAATAGGGGCACAAGTAGGTTTTAGTTTTAAATGTTTATTTATTTACAAATGTTTATTTACTTATGCACAGATACCAACATTCTTGAATGACTGCTGTCATTTGTGTTAATTTAGAGCAGACCATAACATAACTTTGTATTATGGGATGCTTTGTCCTTTGATACATTTTAGAACGTTGTATTGGCTGCCTTGTTATTAGATCCATTTTAGAATGATTAACCCTTTAACTCCTGAGACTGAGACACAGTAAAAAATAAAATAAGATAAAATAAGCAACACAATGAACAAAAAACAGTCAAAGTGATCAGTAAAATGAACAAAAATGAATAATAAACCAACAAAATAATATGTAACATGAACAAAGTAAGACACTAACAGAACACAATTAAAGAAAAATAATAAAATAAAAAACAGAAAAATAAACAAAATAAGCAACATCAACAGAAACTAATATATATTCACAAAATAAGAAATAACGTGGAAAAAAAAGGCAAAAAACAAAAACCCACAAAACCCAAAATGAAGTAAAAAAAAAAAGGAATAAATAACTAGTGTTGTAATTTGGTTCCAGTAGTTTTAGTTTGGGCTTTTTCTTTTTCTTAATCACTTGCTTTTCGACACCTGTACATCAGTTCCATGAACAAAATTCTCAGTAAAATAACAGTTAAAAAAACACTTGAATTTGTCTGAATTTTTAAACTAAACCATCCACTCAGAACGTGTCAGCGCTGACGCATCAGGAGTTAAAGGGTTAATCCTTTCAATATGTGCCGTGTTCGTCTCTATGTGGAGCTGTTCACACACTTTTAATTCATTTCTAGTAGGTTTTCATTAACTCCTCAGGTCTGTGTGTCTTATTGTGTGCTGCAACAAACACTCACACATGTGCAACTGTTTTGTTTTCCTCGTTCACACGATGAAATATTTGCTCGCAAATGCGAGTGAAATGGGCGCACTGTAGAACCCTGGCATAATAACCTAAAAAAAAAAAGATGTTTTCTTTTCACCCCCCCAAAAAAAATAATGTTAAATTGTGAAAATATTTCCATTTACAATCTTGTGTCAACAAAATGTAAAAAACATGAACAACCTGAAATGTCTACAGAAAATTAAACACAATTTAAACCAGGGGTCTCCAACCTGTTCCACAAAGGGCCGGTGTGGCTGCAGGTTTTTGTTCCAACCAAACAGCAACACATCAGATGTCAATCAATTAATCAACTGGTCTCAGTCTTCAGAGAGTTAATTGGTCAAACTGTGAACTCTTGGTTGGTTGCAACAAAAACCTGCAGCCACACCGGCCCTTTGTGGAACAGGTTGGAGACCCCTGATTTAAACCATTTTCTGCTTGTGTTACTAAGACGTTAGTGTCTTTGTAGAACTGATCCATAATAAAACACATGGACTAATGACAAGTTCAGGCAGAATAATGTTAAAATTGCACTTATTGCAGTTTTTGCAGGTTATTCACATATTTTTTTAGTTTGGATACTTCACAAAAGTAAGCATTTTCATAATTTTTTTTTTGGGGGGGGGGTTGCACTTAAACAGACACAACTAGAAAAGCACTCTGAGAACACTGACAATCCTGTAAGTCGTAAAGAAGTTCTCATCCCCTCACATTGCTACTGGTGTTTTGTTCAAACAGCTGATTGGAGATGAGACAATGTTCACAGACACTAAAGCTAATGTTACATCATGACTTGTATGTGTACGTTGAGTTGATAGATAGTCTACAGTGCTCTGTGTGGAGGGTTGACAAACATCCCTTGAAACCAGATATGATTTGGGAAAAAAATGAGAAATATATATCATTTTATTTGAACTTTTATAACATCTTATTTTAGTTTATATTTGTAGAGGAAGAGGTGACATACGTGGTCAGGCTCTGTTTGCACTATTTTCAGTCTGTATTGACAGAGAAAAACTTTTTCTTTTGCACATATTGTCTGCACATGAAAATGGTATTTATTTTATTTTGTCTTTTATAACATTTTATTTTAGTTTAAATTTGTAGGGGAATAATAATAATAAGTTCATTAAAAGTTCATGCTTACATAGTCTTAAAACCCATGTGCAACTCAGTTAAATAAAAGTCTGTTGTCCATTCATATAATTTGTCATTTACTTTTCTCTCTCTCTCTCCCCATTTGTTATCTGAATGCATAGAATGAAATGATGGTGCTGTAATGTTGTAACTGAAAATTAACTAACCAACCTTATGTAGCGTCGGCACACACTAAACCATGACTTCCCTAACGCTCCACGTTTTGTGAATATAATAAATAAATGACACAGCAGTCACTCACATTTGTCAAACAATTCTGTAACATATTTGAAATGGAGGAAGTAAAACTCCTCTTCACAACAAAACTGACAACACTATGAAAGATACTAAATGTAAAGAACAACTAAACAATATGGACTGATTATAGAAATAATAAACACTGATCACAAATGTCATAAATCTCTTTAAAAAATGTCTAAAGCAAATACATCAACTATTCTAACCATTAAATTTTTATAACACTGAGCGCCACATTTAAGGATTCATTAGAAATCTGAAGGATAATTAAAGCTTTAATGTCGGACAATCAAATGCAATTATTATTTTTTTAACTTAAGGATCCGCAGACACTCTGATCAATGCAAAACCTTCAAAATTACCCCTTAAAAGTAAAACGATAGAGCATCATTATTGAAAAAAAAAAAAAAAGGTCTGCTGCTGTCTGAGCTTTTTAGCAACTGATTTCAGTATGATGCAACAAATGAACATTTATGTGCCCAGAGGAAAGTTCAAGTGGTTGTCTGTCTCTGCCAACATTAATGAGACAGATGGTGAGGGTTAGCTAACAAGAGCTACAGCTATTTAGCATACTGCTCTCTCTCTTATCATATAAGCTTTACATTCGCTAAAATCAAGGGTCTTCTGTCCAAACCAGACACAGAAAAACTCATTCATTCATTTTCAGTAAGTTAGATTATTGTAATGGTGTCTTCACTGGTCTAAACAAAAAATCAATCAGGCAGCTACAGCTGATCCAAAACGCTGCTGCCAGAGTCCTGACCAGTACCAGGAAACTGGACCACATCACACCCAGTACCAGGAAACTGGACCACATCACACCCCAGTACCAGGAAACTGGACCACATCACACCCAGTACCAGGAAACTGGACCACATCACACCCCAGTACCAGGAAACTGGACCACATCACAACCCAGTACCAGGAAACTGGACCACATCACACCCCAGTACCAGGAAACTGGACCACATCACAACCCAGTACCAGGAAACTGGACCACATCACAACCCAGTACCAGGAAACTGGGTCACATCACACCCGTCCTCAAATCCTTACATGTTCTTCCTGTGGGTCAAAGGATAGAATTCAAACTCTTACTCCTGGTCTATAAAGAACTAAACGGCCTTGGACCCAAATACATCCTAGACCTACTGGTTCCCTATGAAGCACCCAGAGCCCTGAGGTCATAGGTCATCAGGAGCAGGTTTACTGTGTGTTCCAAAGATAAGAACAAAACAAAGTGAAGCATCATTCTGTTACTCTGCTCCTAAACTGTGGAACAAACTACCTGGATACCTGAGGTCTGAGAACAACTGTTAACTAGTGTTAACTACTGTTAACTAGTGTTAACTAGTGTTAATACCTGAGGTCTGAGAAAAACTGTTAACTAGTGTTAACTACTGTTAACTAGTGTTAATACCTGAGGTCTGAGAAAAACTGTTAACTAGTGTTAACTACTGTTAACTAGTGTTAATACCTGAGGTCTGAGAACAACTGTTAACTAGTGTTAACTAGTATTAATACCTGAGGTCTGAGAACAACTGTTAACTAGTGTTAACTAGTATTAACTAGTGTTAATACCTGAGGTCTGAGAACAACTGTTAACTAGTGTTAACTAGTATTAACTAGTGTTAATACCTGAGGTCTGAGAACAACTGTTAACTAGTGTTAACTACTGTTAACTAGTGTTAACTAGTATTAACTAGTGTTAATACCTGAGGTCTGCTCAAACAGTCAGTTCATTTAAATCAGATGAAAACATTGTTGTTCACTGGAGTTTTTACTTAGATTATTATTTGCTTTAAAATGTTTTTATGTTTTGATTTTAATTGTCTTTTAATGCATCTTTATCATTTAAATTTTCTTCTGTTTCTGTTTTTGTGTAAAGCACCTTGAGTTGTCCTGTACATGAAATGTGCTATACAAATACATTTGCCTTTAAATGTTCTCTGCTTTGTGTAGAATATGTGCCAGGTATTTACTGCTGAAGTTCATAAGAGCAGATGAAGTCAAAGCTCTCAGTCAAGTTGGTTTTTTTGTTCTTTAGACATCAGTGGTAGGAGGGTTCTAACTTATTGTGCCCTTTTAAAACGCGATCAAAAAGAAACGATAACTGAGAGATGAAACGGCAGAATAAACTCAAACCAACACAATTTGCTGCGAAAAGATGACGTGTGAACACTTTGATCCCAAAAGAACAGCCACGCTTGATCGAGCTGCGCAAAAACAACTTCAAAACTGTTGAGCTTTGTACAGATACATGGTGAGACATCATGAAGAGGAAATGTCCACACGCTAACAGCATCACAACCACCAGTCAACCCCTGGAACCTGCTGTGGAGAGAAGTGACGCTTGGGTTTGAGGTGTGTCCACGCTGGGACATTCAGAGATAACACACACACACACACACACACACACACACGCACACACACAGACAAATGCACACACACAGACAAACACACACACACGCACACACACACACACACAGCAACAAAATGTTATATATATATAACAAAAAAATAAGATAAATATTTTTCCGAAAGTACACATGTTCTATTTAAATAAATGCAAGACAAAAATATATATTAAAAAATGTATTCAATAATTGAAAAAAATACCCTTTTACTCTAGTACACACACCAGTACAGACACTCTAGTACACACACTAGTACAGACACTCTAGTACACACACTAGTACAGACACTCTAGTACATACACCAGTACAGACACTCTAGTACATACACCAGTACAGACACTCTAGTACACACACTAGTACAGACACTCTAGTACACACACTAGTACAGACACTCTAGTACACACACTAGTACAGACACTCTAGTACACACACTAGTACAGACACTCTAGTACACACACTAGTACAGACACTCTAGTACACACACTAGTACAGACACTCTAGTACACACACTAGTACAGACACTCTAGTACACACACTAGTACAGACACTCTAGTACACACACTAGTACAGACACTCTAGTACACACACTAGTACAGACACTCTAGTACGGTCAGTCTAGTACAGTGATAATAATATGAATTTGTATTTTCTGGTTTGTTTGTTCTGTTCGGAATAGATTTTTTTGTGTATGTGTTTTTCAACTCTGATTTAATTCATTCTTCATGTTTAAATCATTATTAATAATGTATTATTATTATTATATAATTTTTTACATTTTATTTTATTTTTAAATACATGTTTCACTTTGCACCTGTTCTCCCCATGCTTTATGGGAACCTCCAGAAAAAAAACAAATTAATCATTTGCATAAATTTCTATTCCTTAGACACATTGATATTTGACTGGTGGGGACCTACATTTATATTTAACCCTCGTAGGGACCTGAATCAATGCCCTGAACAGATCCATGTCCTCATAAAGATAGGAATACAAACACACACATTTTGTTGTGTAATATGTTCATTCCATTTTGATGCGCACAGCAAACGTGAAGCTGAACTGGCTGGTTTTGCAATTTTTATGAAGTTGAATAAGTGTTAAAAATATTAGACAAGGAAGTGGATGAAGGAAAAACATGAAGGAGAGATTTTCAGTACGAGAGGATAGATAACCCAAAGGCGATCGTGGATCAAAAAGAATTTACAGACAAAGCCTCAGGAGAAATCAGACTGAGTGTGATGAGCGAGGACAGGAGGAGAAGGAGAGTAGGGATGGTTTTAAAAGAGACGTGGAAAATCACCTTGGACAAGTGTACTGGTATACACTCCACTCTTCAAGTATAGACAATAGCAACACACACTTCTGCAGAGATCGCAGGTGTCAAACACAAGGCCCGGGGGCCAAATCCGGCCCACAAAAGGGTCCAATCCCAGCCTAGCAGTGCTATCCCTGTTCATTCCATGTATGGGTCTAGTGGTGCTTCATAGTCAGAGGAGGCGGGGCTAAAAGGTTGTCTTTCAAATCCTCTGTATGCAATAGGACGGTACTACAACCAATCAGTGTAATATTTAGGATGACGTAGTTAGAGCGCTGGAAAGTTGACGGAGGAGTCCGGAGAAAGTTAGGAATGACTAAACAAAATGGTGGATTATGGAGCTGAACGACTGTTGTCGCTTCTGTAAAAAGAATTTAAAGATTGTTGACGTTTTCTCACATTCTTCACTCATCTGTGATAAAAGGAAATCTACACCTTTTGTTGTTCTTCTTCTATGGTTGTTTCTCTCTGAAGCGTTGCTTTGTTAGGCCCGCCCTCTGACTCGATACTTAAACGTGATTGGTCGAACAGTTTCAGGGAAATCTAGCCACAGGTTACATTGAGCAAAACTAGACTACTACGGTAGCACATTAGATTTGCTGCCGCTAGGAGGGTCTGGCGCGACTAGGCTAGTCCAGTCCAGCTATTGGGATAAATTTGTGAAATTCAAAAACAGACATTAAGATATTAATCATTTTAGTTCAAATTTTAAACAGCAAAACAGTTATCACAACCTAAAAATAGTTAATTACGCGGAAAATCCGACATTTGTGTACGTCTGTTGCCATGCTGCCATTTTTAAAAGTATTCAAATTGTATTCTGGGAAATTTCTCGTACCCCTCTGTTTGGAGTCTGCCTCTGGAAAATCTGTTTGAAGGGGTATAAAGCCCTTCCCCTTCCCTCTACCCCTCTGCCTTAATGTGAATTGAGACAACCCTACCCCTGCATATGGACCCACAAAACTGAGGGGAAGGGGTGAAATGGGGTTCAGTATAAGAGACACAAACAGATGACAGGCAACAAAGTCCAGATAAAAAAAAGACCATCTACACATACACAAGATTAGCTTCTGCATAAATAATGTGAAACTAATATGAGCTGACAGGACGTTCAGTCTTAACACCTTGGATGGTTACTTACCTCATACGAGTTGACAGTGTATCTGATGCTAATGTCGGAAGAAAAGCCGTAACTTCCCTGCATGCACCTGAAGGCTGCATCTAACATTTAGATGTAGAGCGATAGTGGTTCATTTAAGGTTGATATAATAATGACAGGTTGGAACAGGAAGTGCACAGTGGACGAGCTTTCTTTACTCCTTCTATAAAAAAATTAAGTGTGTGTAAAGTGTATTTCTTGAGTATTTAGTTACTGTCATTGGTGCATTGTCCACATAACTGCTTATGGTTATTATTTCTGAGGTTGAACTCAAATAACCAACATCAAAAACTGGGGCCAGCCCTACATATTAGAGCCCGGCCATATTGGATTTTTGGGTCCAATACTGACTTTAGAGGGTAAAATAAAGGCCATATATGAAAAAAGAACATTTATCTACACAGGATATAATAATCTTATATTAGGTAATTGTGGACATGTATATTAGCATTTGTATAAATCTTCATCTCAATGATAATTGACAATTTTTCTGGTATCTATTCGATATCTATTCTGATATCAGACTAATATTTGATCCATGGGGAATAACCGGTTGTAGGTTCAGTACTTTTTATTCTGGTCAGAGCAGACTAATCAAAAAGATCTGTCTATATTTTATAAGTAGTGAAATAAAAAAAAAAGTTTGATAAATAATTCTTTCAAATGTCAGTCAGACCTGCCTTTAATGAGTCCAACTACAAACAAACTATGAATCACAAAAATAATTACAGAAAAAATATTACTGAGCACAAAATAAATGTGGATGTAAGGACTGAACTGAGCATGTGCAGAGTGAATGAGGTTAGTCCAAAATTGTTCTTACAGTCTCCCCTACACCACCTGACCCACATTTCCACTGTCCCCAGTCTAGTCAGTAGATGGAAGTGCATGGGTATGTGTGGACTTGGTTCATAAGTGGAGGCTTTAGGACCAAAGGGAAAAGGTCCATTTGTCAGAGCGCACACAGGTGGTGTGTGTGTGTGTGTGTGTGTGTGTGTGGGGGTGGGGGGATTAGAGCAGAGGACTTCTATAGTGGTCTTTGTTAGAGCATGCGTGGGGCCAGGGTGGTTCCAAACGGGTGACTAGCGGCCAGGTTTGTTTGTTGTAGGTCCATCCTTAGAGGGTGTGTTTGTATGTGTGTGTGTGTG
Organism: Siphamia tubifer; assembly: GCA_020466265.1. Lineage (NCBI taxonomy): Eukaryota > Metazoa > Chordata > Actinopteri > Kurtiformes > Apogonidae > Siphamia > Siphamia tubifer. The sequence goes on along the minus strand of CM035791.1, from coordinate 49,858,069 downwards.
TGTGTGTGGGGGGGGTGTCACTGCACATGTGTGGGGGTGATAAGCTGATTGTCGGTAAAAGCAGAACTGACAGGCTTTAACTAACTCTCCTGGAAGTGCACACGTGCACAGGAGCAGCGAGGGACAGAAACTCAGCAGCAAAAATATTTAATAAATCAGCTTCATATTGGCCAATATCGATTAATCGGTGAGATCCTATAATTGAGTGATTAATCGGTCGGCCTCTAATACGAACATGAACTCAAATGAAAATAAAGTGTCCTCTAATGTCATTACTACACCAGATCTTGTTACTGATCAAATAAAAAAGGCCTTTTTTCAACGCATTAATTAGTGCATGAATATAAACAACTGAGAAAAGAACACATACACCCTGAACTGGACTCATTAATGACGGACAGTAATGGGGGTGTGTGACATTTCAAAGAGTTGAAATTTTGATGACTATGAATGGCTAAGAGCTAGCTAAAGAGCACAACAAGCCATTGTGTAGGATGAGTTTACTTTTTAAGTAACAGGACATGGTTGTGAACAGCTTCACTGAAGCAGCTCTTCAACACTAAGGCTGTGAGCTTCATATGTCAGGAGTGCATTTGGATTGAAAGAACAGGGAGAGCTGGAAACACATTATGGACTATATCCTCTGTACCTGCATCTGCCTCTCAAAGTAGACCTGTAGAGGTGCACAGTGCAAGATGAAGAGAGTTGGAAGTCTGGTATGTGTCACATTTTCACACTAAAAAGATGGAGACTGAGAAAAAAGAAACTTCCACGGAAAAACTACATGGTTTCCTTTTATGCTCTGCAACCTCCAAAAATCCCATCTTGTCGTCTGAACCCGCTTTATCCTCACTAGGGTCGCGGGGGTCACTGGGGGCATAATCCAGCTACAATAGGTGAAGGCGGGGTCAGAGGTCACCACTGTATGAGTCTCCAGTTCATCTCAGGGCTGAACATATATAGACAAACAATCACTGTCACATTCACACCAATGGGTGATTTAGATTAACCAGTTAACTAGTTAACCAGTTAACCTATCAGTGCATGTGTTTGGATGGTGGGAGGAAACTGGAGTACCTGGAGAAAACCCACACAGACACGAGGAGAACATGTAAACTCCACACAGAAAGGTCTGGTGTGAGAATAGAACCAACAACCTTCTGTCTATGAGGCACGAGTTCTAACTACTGCGCCACCATGCCGCCCTATACGTCCTTGCATTGACAGTATTATAGTTATCAGTGACGCTGGGTGTCACCCGCACCCGGGTTATGGTCAGTCGGGTCGTTTGAGATAAACATTAAAATAACCTGGTAAAAATTACATAAAATTTTCTATCATTCACTTTATTAAGTGAATTTGTGTGAAGGTGTCGTCCATCGTGGTCAGTTTCCTACGGTATGGACGGAGCAAGAGAGAAAATAAAGTTGGGAGAGTGGAAGCTCCGGAAACATCCAAACAAAAACACTAAGGTTTGGGACACATCGGCTGAGATTTTTAAAGATGATGAGCGGCTCCCAGTGTTTTCGTTTCCATGGAAACCAGGTTCAAATGTGTCTTTAGGTGTTACAGGTTGTCGAGCCCTGGTTTAGATGCTGCGTTAGTGTTGATAACTTTTGAATGATGAAGCAGAACAAACATATTTATAAACATATTAACTTACAAACAATGACATGGAATTTAAACACAGAAAAAATGCAGGTATGTGAGTAAGGTCAAAGGTCATGTGATGATTGTGGTCCAAGTTGCGGACGGGCTAGTTAAAAAAGTGGTCCGTTTATACATCGACCTGCACATCACTGATCGTTATTATTATTATAATTTATTAAAGTGTCTCTTTGTAGAACTGCCCCCATGCATAAACAGCTGCTCCTTCATCCCCTCTGTACAGTTGTCCTTAAAAAAACAAAACATGGGTGAACTGCACTTTGCATATATACCACGGTAACGGCTGTTTTTTTTTTTTTTTTTTAAATGTTGTCAAGACCCCACCCACCCTGGACACTCTCTACTCACCAACCTTCCCTCTGGCAGAGTTATGAGAGCCTGCACCAATACACTGAAATACAGCTTCTCCCTCATGGCTGTGAAAAAAACTGCTGCAGGAAACATAATTATCCCCCCCCCCCAAGAAACACACACACACACACACACACACTATTACCACTGACTGACTGACTTGCACAAGTTGATGTTACTAAATATTTGAAACTGCACCTTATTTTTACTATTTTACTATAGTTATACTGTATATATATTTTTTATATGTATGGTTATGATGGAATGTTGTCGCTGCTACGAAGAATTGCACTAAACAGAATTTTCGTTGCACCCCTTGCAATGACTACAAAGCTTCTATTCTATGTTGGACATGTGTGGGTTAATGTTTCTGATTTTATTTCAATTAAGCCGTGACAGAAGAATATTTTCTGTTTTTAACTGAAACAGACAAAGTTATTGATCCACCTTTCCTATCTATCTAAACTAGAAAGTTTGGTAAAAAGCAAAAAAAATAAAAAAAATAATGCACATGGGCGTTGACCGCTACATTACCCCTGTATTAAAATCCTAAAGGATAATAAAATAAATGAATGACACCCAGAAGTGTTCAGTGTGCAGTAGCATGTTATTTCAGACACATTATTAATGCTTCCCTGCTGTCAGAGTTCAGATTCAGTGTGATATTTAGAACCATCTAGTGGTTAATATGCAGATTGCATCCATTCCATTCTCACCCATGGAATGACGGAACAGCCTTATTAGAGGAACTCCTACATTCTGTGCATTTCATTGAATGGGTTTATGTGGCCAATGCACAGAGATGGAAGGCAGTTAGAATAGAAACTGTACAAAAGAGTCACAGTCATTTGGTGTTGGTCATTTCTAAAGTTGCACAATAAAACAATTAATTCCTTTTCCAATACAACTGGCAGATTGGATGTTAATGATCCTCAATATTCCCTACAGTATGGAAGTCTTTATTTTGAGCCATAGTATTTGTTTTGACACAAAACCTGTAGCCGTGTTCACCTGAGGTTTCAGTTACTGTTCCTCATTAAGAAAGAAAAGGAAAAAGAATGGTGTGCCACAGCAATTTACAGTCATAACAAGTCAATTGATGTCTTATAGATGCCCAGGAACGTTATCAAAATTGGGAAGGAAAAGCTTTAATGTTGGAAGCAATTAATTGGGTAGGAGACAGCATCTGAAAGGCATCAGGATAAAACTACAAAACAAAATTCATTTATATTATGAATATATTTGTGTTCCAAAAAGTGGGTCTCAACTTTTTAAAAGTTTATTGTAACACTGAATCCCATCCACTATAGACCTTTCGCACAATAACCGGCAATGCGTAATGACAGCGTATCCAAACGTCCTGTAAAAAGCCGGTAAGATGAAAAGTCTTCTCAACTTCAACGAGGTGTCACTCCGCTGAAAAACACTTTTCCACCCTCCTTTTGGAATCTGATGGGTCACCCCAAGTTACCAACACATGCTGCGTTTGCTGCGTGGTGTGTCCCCTCCACTGATAGAAAACAACAGAGAAACCAGACACTCAGACAAAGTCTGTCCACTACACGTCATGAGGACATTGACGTCACCCAAGTGGGGTTAAGCCCCTCCCCCATTGCAGCGAATCTGAAGTAGCATTAGCATTAGCATCTACAAAATAAAATGACGCCACAGATTGGTTCATGTGCTCTCTGTGGAAATAAAGTGTCGTGTTTTTTTTTCGCTACACGTTTTCAAAACAAGCGACGGCACGAAAACTAGATGGATGTTACTCTGGGATGGTAAACACACACAGGGCCAGAGGGGAGGGAGTAGTGTTCCTTCACACATTCTGAGCCAATCAGAGACGTTTCATCACCACATCATTGACATGTATGAGGAAGTACTGGGAAACTCTGTTGTTCCACCTCAAGTCATTTTCTTCCCTCCAAAAACAGTGGGAAACAAAACAATCTGGGCATTTTTTTTAAAAATAGAACAAACACACAATGCATTCAATAACAATAGAGAACACAGTAATATTAATGAAATCTCTGTGGAATAACTCCTTTGAGAGATTTGACACTTATTACATTTGGGGATATTGGAAGAATCATGGAGGAAAACTCAAACAAAAAAAAACTTGATAAAGGCTACAAATTTTTCCATGAGGAATTTTTCCATAAGTATCAAGGTAAGGAAAGAGCACTGGGTTTAACTGCCATGTCCAGTTTCCACACACTGACACTCATAAAAAGATGTTACCATACTCTACCTTTGTTTTACTGTCCATAAAAAATTGCCAGTGCAGAAGTAGGGTTACACTAAGATTGTAAAATACAGACGTTGTGAGAAAAGACTATTAAATGGAAAAAAAAAGAAAAGAAAAGAAAAGGGCTGTTTAAGGCAACGCGGATGAAGCAACCCACTCCCACTGTTGATAGAAATGCTTATTCTAAGACCATGAAAACAGCCTTTTTATTTTATTTTTTTCTTATTTCTCTTTAATGAAAACATAATTTAGAAATATTTCATGTCTGCACGTAGATCTGCCAAATCCCATTAAATCATGTATATAGTGGGCATCACAGTGAGGTGGAAGAGAGGGGGGTACGGTAAGACCAGGTGATATTATGGTTAATGTGTGGAGGTTGTTTTCTGCAGCCATCTGGCTGTACTAATGCAATGGAGAGAGTAGACTCTAGGTCCCCATGTGCAGTCACATAAGGCACTTGAGTGGTCCATTTGGTCAGCACATCAACCCACATAAATGTTCACCATTTCAGAAGGAGTTTATGAAAATACAGAGCCATTTCTGGGAAAAAATTAAGCATATTTACATATTTAGGATATGGATGTGTCTTTGGTTGTAGTTGAGTATAAAATAAATATTGGCAAACTCTAAAATGAGTCCATTTGTACTTTGATATTTGTCAGAATATGAATCAAAAAGTTATGTCAAAAATTACATTTATAAAATGAGAAGTCACAAGTACACTGTCTTCAGTACAAATATGAATTTCTGAAATGTCATTTTACTGATTTTTTTTTTTCATATTACTAGCCTGCTATAAAAACTGAAATGTATGTGGAATTTTACTAACATTCTGAATGTTACGAACTGTGTGTATTTGTAAATCCACTGTTATCTTTAAATTGTGATACACATGTGTAAATGACATAAACTTAAGACTAATGGTGCACATACTTTTCTTAAGAATGTTCAGGTTGTTAATATTTTTGTTCATGTTATGTTCAAGTACAGTTCGTAGATGTAAACATTTTCATCGTGGAATATAACTTTGTTTTTGCTCAAAAACAGAGAAAACTTTGGAGTTTACATTATTTCTATGTTTTTTAATATTATTTTACATGTCTGGCCAACTTCATACCACATTAGGCTAAATGTGGCCCCTGAACTAAAATGAGTTTGACACCCCTGCGTTAAAAGAAAAACAACTGCCTTTGGATCTATGTCAACTACAAAAATGTACACACACAAACAAAAGGGAAGAAAAATTAGCGTGTAGTGAAACAATTATTCAACGGTTACAAATGTGCTTTCATGTTGCATCAAGGGTGTTGGAAAGTGTGATGAGACAGGGAATAGATGATAAGCTAACATCAACCAATGCTTCCTTGTGGTCGGGCCAGGACGTTCATTTTTCTAAAGAAGAAAGCAAAGGCAACAGATTGCTGAGCAGCAGGTGAACAAGGACACACTCTATAATCTGACAAGAGCAGCAGCACAGAGGCTCAGAGACGGAGGATGACCAGGGTTTGTTGTGCCTGGAGATGATGCAGCGGCTCTTAACGGCCACTAAGTGATACATATTCAAACTGTGGAGTCAACAAATGAACCTTAGGTATTCGCAAATATATTACATCAGATAATGTAGCCCCTTGCAGGAGGGTGGGTAGGGGGTAAGCCTGTGTTTAAAAAACATAAATTGATTTTCCAATTCTGGATCAATTCGTACGTCGATTATTTTTCCCCCGTGACCTCCGGCACTTCATCAAATACACGCAGGCGCACTTGATACGTGACCCCACAGTGTGTGACCTCAAACAAACATAGCGTTAGAGAGTAGTGAGAGAGTTAGCCAAATCTTTCTGAAAACACCACCGTCTCTCAAGGCTTCTGTCTGGAAATATTCCGGGTTCCGAAAACAAAAAGACACAGATGTGTTTGACAAAACCAATACTGTTCACAAGTTTTGTCAAATTTTGGAAATACGACTAACTTGAACATGCACTTGCACCGACATCACCCGAGGATCAAGCCGTCTACAGATCAAACAGGACAGCAAATGAAGCTGAAAGAAACTAACACTAACACTGGATCGGATAGAATGGAAAAGAATCGATTATTGAAATTTGAATCGATTCCCACCTCTAGTAGGAGGGTCTGCCTGGATGGAGGTCTGCGCTCTCAGGGGCCGTTTACATGAGGACGATTGCGGCTAAAAATGACAAAATATTTTATCGGAAGTGCCTTTCGTTTACACTGCGCCGTCAGGGTCTGAATACGCAAAAATCTGAAGACTTCTTCCAGAGCGGGACGTTTTAAAGACTGTCTAAATGGCAAGAAATGCACATGTTCACATTACGTGCATCTTTACGTCATGTACTGTTCTATGAACAATGCGCTTATAGCAGAATATTTAGTCTGACACGACTCCCAATCAATGCCACCTTGTAATTTGTTGGTCGTATAGTTTGACGTTGATTGTAGAAGTAATTTTACCTCCTCATCAGTCCAAATAAAGTTCTTCTTGATAGCTACCATCTTGGTTGTGTTCCCCCAGGAAACAGAAAAGGACATACCAGCTTTCTATCACAGTACCACCTAGCGGCCTGGCATGCATAGCCAATCATATTTCGCCTACTGTTGCGTCTTCATGTAAACAAGGATTTCCTCCTGAATACTTTCGTCTAAATGCACATGAAAAACTGAAGACACCACTTTTGTGTCTTCCGTTTTCATCATCTCTGTATAAACATGGCCTCAGAGTGCTTTTCTAGTTCAGTCTTGTTAGCAGTGACTCAGTCCAAACCGCTTCAGAATGATTGTGATGTGCTCAGTGTGTGTCACGTTCTATTGAAATTAGAAAATGTTGAGCTCGTTTTCTTCTCCTACATTAACAGGACGTGTCATGTGACTATAGCAAACACGTGAATTGCGGCGTCGATGCTCAAACAATATATTATGCAGCTCCAATCTAATATATGGCATCTTTGATATAACTTCAGAGCTATTTATTCTAAACACTCTTCTGATCATTTTCCGGGCATTTCAACCTTCCACATATATCGTCTTTAAAATGATGTTTTTGATGCGACACAGTGTGATACGAATGTGGTCTTTAGATACAATACAAAAACCTTGAGATTCACACTTGTCTTGGCCCCCCAGCTAATGGTTCCTACCTCTCAAAGCAACCCTCCAGTGACAGCTGATCACCATCATATATTATAGCTTTTAGCTGAGATATTACCGGGGGGGCCTTGACAGCCTGCGAATGACACAAACACGAAGGTGCATTTATGAGTGAGGGAGAAGCCACAGGCGACGGCAGAAAAGTAAAGGAATCCACTGAGGAATGTGATGAATGGGGTAAACATGGAATGAATGGTGACCTTGGGATTAACAGCCCTGAGAAAAACCTCAGACACTCGTAGTAAATGTACGATTCCATTAAGACTAAACATTTTGTTGTTAGATTTTTTTCCCCACCGCCAGCAGACTCTACAACCATGTGCTTTCCCAGGAGGATTAAAAATGACTTGCGGTTAACTGACACATTTGCTGTAGGATAAAGACGCCCTATATTATGGAGTGTTTTACATACTGTTAAAAATGATTGCTGATTTTTCAGCTTTGAATAATCTATTCATTAAAGGTGGGGTGGGAGATATTTTTTTGGAGTGTTTTTTTTTTTTTTTTTTTTTTTTTTTACCATATTGCTTGAAAACCTCTTCACGATCCCATATCACGCACTGAAATAGAATGTTTGCAAAAAAAACCCATAATGTTGTAGTCCAGTCTAGAGGGTGGAACCAGAGGAAAACTCTGGCCAATCATTGTACTGATCATCTGGACTGATGGACTGCTGATACGTCCATCAAATATCACCCCCCCCCCACCCACCCACCCTCTCTGCGCATTCATGGAACTACAACCAGCACTGAAAAAAAATTATTGGGATTTTAAATACAATTAGAATTTTTGTAAAACAAAACTGAAACTGAAATAACTCATGCAACACAAACTAAAAAAAAATAAAAAATTTGCAGCTAAAATCAGAACCATGTGATGAATATTATCAGCATTTAACTGATGACATTTATGGGATGTTAATTTTATTGGAAACTGAAATATGGATGCCTAAGGGTTTTACTATTCCACTTACGGAATTAATTCTATACACATGTAAAAGGATGTCCAGCATTTCAACATATATAACAGTCCATGTTCATATTTAATTGTTTTTGTAGAGATCAAAGATATCACCATCTATAAGGGAAGCCATAAAGAAAGGGACACACACACACACACACACACACATGAAAAAACCCTCACACAAATTGACTGTACAGGATGATCTCAGCGGAATGAATGGTTGGATGTGGTGTTAAAACTTAGATGAAAGTACATGGTTGCACGAGCAGCTGTACAGCACTACTGATCTACCTTCTATGTAACAGCAGGGGTCCCACTCTTTCAGGGAAATCATTTTCCAGGACATTTTCAGCCACTACAGAAATAAGTTATCACGTCACACACTAAACCATTCCCATAGAAGTGTTAGTTCCTACAGTTGTAACTTGAATTTACTGTGTTACTGTGTATTACTCAGACATTTGATGTGCAGTCTATGGCTGTAATTTATAAAAATGTATTAATTAAAAAAAAAAAATTCTGTTAAAAGTAACAGAATAATGAAAACACACCCACCCACAGATTGCAGTGTAACGGTTACCATATTTTCCACACTATAAGGCGCACTGGACTGTAAGGCACACAGTCAATGAGTGGTTTATTTTTGAGGGTTTCTCGTATATAAGATGCATTAAGTGAAGTCAAAATCATAAGATAAAAAATCTAAATGAGCTAAAAAGCCAAAATCATGAGATAAAAAGTCAAAATTCCCAGTCACTAAGCACTACCAGAATTGATTCATATATAAGGCGCTCTGGATTATAAGGTGCACTGTCATTTTTGGAGAAAATTAAAGTCTTAAATGTGCCTTACAGTCCAGAAAATACGGTAATCAGCCTGACAAAACAGAGTTATAATGTTAAACTAGACAATTCCCAACTTAACTTTGTCTTCTTGCAAAATTTGTCTCAAATTATTTGTATATTTTCAATAAATTACTGAAAAACAATTTCCATTGTTTCATTTCAGTTTAGGCACAGGTCACAAAGCAGAGGAGGACAAATCCTTTTCCAGAATAAATTGCGCCTCTGTCGGCCACCGTACGAATGCAAGTCAATACAGCATTCTTAATACAAGTAATGCAGCATTTGAAATTAGTATTCTATATTCAAACTTGTCACAAATATTCCAATATCATGTCCTATCCTTAGTATTGGGATGCACATGTATCGCAATACGTATCATATCGTATCATATATCATCATCAATGTGACCCCTGTATCAGGATGTGTATCGTATCTTGAGCTTGTTGGCTCTATCCACCTCTAGTCTGTACAGAGGGTGTGACTATTTTCCACAATTTCTAACGGCTTTGTACCACGGCCTGTTTTATCACATCAGCGTAGAGCAGGACTGTATGTTCAGTCAGAAATGCTTAATGTTGAATCTCCACGTAAACGTACACATGCTACTGAACAGATTTCCAATTCTGCTGTCATATCTGTCGTCATTGCTGTGCCGGCTGATAAGCTGTGCACATACTGTAGCAATATCCTCTGAATGGGGAGTTTGGGCTGAATATCAATACGATATGAGACACAGGAAACAAGTATTCATGAAAAAAAAAATGAATTGAATTCTCATTCTGTCCATGCGGTAGGTCAGGCAGCTCAGAACACTGTGGCCTGGACTTGATAAGACTTTCATCACCTCCCCTCCTCACTTCTGCAAATGAAGCCCGGACATCCTAAGTGTCCATGTACGAATACAAATAGTCTGACAAAATAACACTGCTCCTGCTTATTGGAAACAATTTCAGTTCCACTTTCATGCCACATCCCTGCACTTTTTCTACGTGGCACTAATATGACAGGACAATGGGAGGGTGGTTCAAGTTCTGCAATTTCCATTTTCTTGTAGAGGACCGGAACAGCCCAAAATGTCATTCATACTGTTGTTCTCACAGATCTCTACTCTGAGTGGCCACTTAAAATGTAGTAAACGGATGGTAATAATGAAATCAAACACTGTGATTTGAGAGTTGGCACTAGGGCTTCGAAGATTAGTCGACACCGTCAACGAAAATCAATAATAGAAATAGTTGACAATGAATTCCATCGCCGACGGTTGTTGCCAGAAGCGTTTTTCCAACAGAGTGAGACATCACACTTCATTATAATCTCTGCTGAAAGTCACTCATGTTCAACAGCGTCTGTGTCTGTGAGCGATAACCTAAAGAAGTGATGGCGTCAGCATCAGAGACTCATATCAGAACTTGTGCATGTCACTGTTTATGTAGATTTAGAGTTCAGCCGTCTGATGGCCTGGGGGACAAAGCTGTTGTAGAACCTGGTGGTCCTGCACCCACTGCTGCTGAACCCCCTGCCAGAGTCCATGCAGTGGGTGTGTGGGGGTCACTGCTGATGTTTACTACTGGAGAGGTTTGTAAAGCAGACCTCATGTATCATGGCAGTACCTCGCTGATGCACCAACATTTAAACAAAAAGCAACGTCGGCCAGTTGAACCAAACGGAGTCTGACTCACCTCGGTATGATTCAAGTAACATTCAAGCCAATATGGTTTTTGTCACTAACATACATACATATTTTTAAAGTGTATTTTTGTCATAAAAAAATGACTGTGCCTGATAAACGAAACGTTATAAACGTAAGGCACCACAACACCAGCACTGTGACTGACTGGATAGAAGATACTTTTATTGAATTTTTGGACAGATCTGGAGTATATTCAATAAAACATGTATTTTTTCATTGTACTCATCTTTCTTGTCTTTATTATCATTTGTCACATAATTGAATCAACTTTAACTGTAAATTTAAGAAAAAAACAAATTATCCAATTAGTCGACTAATAATTTCAATACTCGGTGACTAGTCGACTATTAAAATATTCGTTAGTTGCAGCACTAGTTGGCACAAGTCCTTATTTGTTTTGTTCATCAATCAAATTCAGGCTGGTTTTTTTTTGTGTTTTTTTTTTTAAACTGAATGAGTTTCATGACATTTTTTTTTTGACTGTGCAATGAATGAAAAGCCGCGTTTCCACCATGTGGTACAGTACGGGTCAGGTCTGGTCGGGTACGGTACAGGTCTCTTCTGGACAGCTTGCGTTTCCATTGTCTAGGGGGACCTTCAGAGGGAGGCGTGCTGTTTCGTGGAAGTGCAACACTTTTTCATTGCGAACAGCCCCGCCCACCTCCCACTGCTCCGCCTCGACAATAATGAAAATAAATAAAACTTTTCCTCATCACTACTACTACGCAGATGGACTTTAAACCTTTAAACTTCCAAGGGTCCACATAAAGACCTAAAACTGTTAAGCAAACCACCCAAACCTGTCCGAAATGTCACATGACCTTATGTAGTTTGACAACAGAGATTCACACATCAGAAGATATAAACCACTTTCCGATAAAATATCCACAGCAGGTACAATCACTCGTTTGCTCAAAATACAAATGACAAACAGCTGATCTGAACCTTTATGTGTCATAATTATCAACAGAGGAACCATATTCTAACAAACGCAGTCATAGTCCAACAAAAAAATCCAAAACGGGGAAAAAAAAATCTCCATATGTCGTCCAATAAATGCACTAATGTTTTATCTCTTGCATCATTTAACAGGACCTGCCTCCAATAAGCCAGTTTTCATCTTAATATTTTCATTCATAATATAAGCAAACACCAACTGCATGTTATTAAAATGGTTCAAGAACAACATTCAAGTTACTTTATGAAGAAATGTAGGCGAAATTAAGTGGTTTCTTTTTCTTACAATTGTGCTGCGTGTGTGATGATGCTTTTCCTCAACCAATCATCGTCTGCCACTTTTTGACTCCTCCCAAATGGGAGTGGTACGATATGTTTGTGACCCCACGGAGAAGGGTGACCAAAATAGTCACGGGTACCACGGGACCAGTACACTGTCGTAATGGAAACGCTACAATAAGCGTACCGTTCTGAACTGTACCGTACCAAACAGCAGAGTGGAAACAGACGAAAAGACAGTTTCTTCCCCAGAGCTGTCAAAGCTATCACCCCCCCCCCCCCTCCGCCGGCACTGCAAGACAATAGACTGAATCACTGCACACTGCACTTCGCCATCCACGCAACCACACCTTAGTGTTTATATGCAAATGCACAATATACACATACAGACAAGTGTATTTTCTTCTCGTATTTGCACATAATTCTATTGATCTCATTTTATTTATTTTATTTTATTTTATCTTATTCTATTCTGTTTTTATTGCATGCCAGTTGGTTTATCTTGTTTCATTTTGTTATCTTTTACACGGGGGTTGCACTGAAAATTTCACTGACATGCAAATGCTCAGTGACAATAAAGACATCTTGAATCTTGAAACAGGGCGATACAACATTCTGTCCACGTGTATGAGGTGTGATCTGCTGTGGTTGGATTTCAATGGGATTGATTTCAATTGAATATTTTAATTGTCCTATAAATGTAACTGGCCAAATTATGAGAAACCCCTCCAAAAATTAAGCCTAAAACAAAACTCTGTTTTGCCAAAGCGATAATAACTTCTGCAAAGATCTGGCAACGTGCACATACACAAACCATCATTTGGTATAATCAAATAGTCACAAAAACAGCTGCTGAAGCACTGATTATGCTTTAGTCAGTACATCCTTCATAGCCCTGGGCATATGCTGCACAATCCGCCTCAGTTAACAACATTAACTAGAAAATGAAACACACGTCTGACTGTGATAACGGCCGCTCCAGCGCCTCGAATGGTTTTTGGGGACGGTTAACATTTTTTGGTCATCTACCAACCAGGATTTTACTTTTACCACATGTTATAGCATTGAAATGTATTCCTAACAATGAAAATGAAATAGATAAGTAAAGGAAAAAAAAAATATTCCAATATCATGTAAAGACAGACATTTAAAGTAAAGACTTACATCTAAAATATGCCTAAAATATAATACATTACAGTCAATGTACTTGAACTGACAATCAATCAATCAATCAATCAATCAATCAATCAATCAATCAATTAATAGTCCATTACAGGATCTGAAGAAAACTTAAGGGTACACTGAAAAACAGGGTTTGTTGATTTGTTCTGTATTTATTTACCATATGAAATAAATGTTTCATGTTCCTTCTACAACTATTGTCTTCATGGGGGATAAACAATCTGTGAAATAAAATCATGTTCAGTATAAATTAAATAATTATGTTTGTTGAAATTTAAAGCTCCGCCCACTGCGAACAGTTAAGAAGCAGCAAACGACGGCCATTTTTCTTTTTCCTGGTGCAGAACTCTTGCTGTGTTCCAACATTCATCCTATCATCAGGACACTTACAGTATACTTTATGTTCTTATTAAATGTACGTTTTTCAGCAGGTAAGTTCTGTTCCATTTCCAATAATGGATCTGATTCTTCCTGCCGCACATACAGTCAGAAACAGTGAAAAATAAACTTTTTTTTTTTTTATTACCAAAATAGATGCTATTTTTTATGGTGTTCTTCATGAATATGAATCTCCAGTTCCTCTGCAGAATGTGTTGTCAGCATGTCCTTCTTTTGGCTGAAAATACACTGGTGTGTAAAACCATTTATGTGTCACGTTATTGCAAATTAACCGAATGTTTGTCTGTAAAGTTAACCTTCTACATTAACAAGTGACTAACCAGCAGTGTTTGACAAATTTTATTTCTGGCACTTTTTAAATGTTAAAATGGATATTTTTATTTATTTATTTTTTACTTCATTGTACTTTTATAATTTGTGTGTAATCATAATCTAATGTATTTTAAAGTCGTATTTTAATTGTCAATCACTGTACCCCTTCTGTATGAAAGGTGCTATACAAATAAAGTTTATGTATATGAAAAAAAAATCATTTAATTCAACAAAATTCAATTATTTTTAACCAACATGAATTTATGTTTTTCACAAAACATGATATTAACATGTGCAACCGATGCACATGTTTGTTTGTTTTTTTTAATGTAAATCTGAATGACATTTTCAGTGTGTTTTAATCAGAGGCGTTAGCAGCTCACTCCTGTAGCTCGACAGACGTTTGACGTTTAATGTAAACAAACTAGGAACTGGAAAGAAACAAAACACAGCATAGCCATCAGAAGTCTTGGCTACAGCTACAAGATGAGAGGTTAACTCCCTTTGGTCCTAGACTGAGTAAGTCTTTGAGAAGCCATGGGTGAGTAATCATGCTTGAAAGAAGCAGCTAGCTTGAAAAGCACAGCGAGGGATTCAGTGAAGTGACAGAAAGATCTCATGTCTGATGATGACAGCAGTGATGGGAATGAATGAACAGTCCAGGAATAATCTCACATTAAAGACGTTTACTTCATGTTTTTATAGATTCAGAGTTCTTTATGAATACATATATTATCCATATCATTGTGAATAATTAGTTAATCATGAATATATAAAAGGATAGTCAGGATAAGAACTGCTTCATATTATTGATTTTCAAACAGATATTATTTTGCAAAACAGTTTTTTGTTTTGTTTTATGGACGTTAAAACAGTGACAACTACACGTGTTCTGTGGAATAGTTGTGTTTAGTGTCAGTCAGGGTTTGTTTTTGACATGATTGTCAACATATTTTCTGCTATATTTTTGAATTCTGCTCAAACTGTCAGTTCATTTAAATCAGGCCTGAAAGCATTAGTGGAGCTTTGACTGAAATTCTTAAAGGAGTCATTCCATCATTATTTCATTTATATTAATGTTTTCTCCATTAGTATTGAATACATGGTGTTTTGGTTCTATTTTTAAAATAAACAAAAAACATCCAGATTGTTTTGTTTCCAGCTGTTTTTGCACAGTAGAAAAATGACTTTACTTCCTCAAACATGTCCATGATGTAGTGACAAGGCGTCTCTGATTGGCTCAGAATGCGTGAAGGAACCCCACCCCCACCCCCACCCCCCACCCCCCTTTTAGAGATTGTTCATACTATGTGTTTAGAGTTTAGAGCATGATTATTTCAGGATCTTAAACTCTGTATCTTAAACTATGGTTACTTAAGGTCAGATAGATATGAACATGTGTTTACATATATATGTCATTTATAAGCAGAATGGGTAGGAGTTCATAAGCTGTTTCTTTTCACTCTTCAAAATTATGTGTCGTATGTTGAAGTCTTTATTTGTATTTCTTTTTTTTTTTTTGTTTTGACATTCATACTAGAAATAAATCTAATAAAACTGTTTGTCTGTCTCTTATTTTAATTGTATATGTTTTATTAATTGTCCTGAACACCAAATGTGCTATACAAATACAAATACATTTGTCTTGTTTATTTTTTGTTTAAATGTTTGAAATAAAGTTTATTTAAAAATGTAATTATAGATTACAAAATTGTGTTAAATATTATATATTAAAATTCAATTGACTGTCACATATGTAAAAAAATAAATAAAAATAACATTAAAATCAGTGTAAAAAGATTAAATTAGTTCACAGTCTTTCTGTGTCCATCTAAGGAATCTGTCATGAAAGTCCTCATTTAAGGTTGAAAAAGAAAGTTGTCGACTAGAGATGAGATGAGTTCAGCCGTTAGCTCTGAGGTTACATTCTAGGAAATTTGAGAAATTTCTCCACAGAGCTTTTTCAGCCAAAAGACGAGGATAAAAGCTCCAGTGTTATCTGAAAGGATGGTGTGTCATGTCTCTGGCAGGGCCTGTAATTGCAAACTGATGGGGTGTTCATTAAGACATATTTCGTGCTGGCCAATTTGTCCTCTCATTACCTTAATGGTAGGATTTGAAAATTCCTAACTATAGCATATATATATATATATATATATATATATATATATATATATATATATGTATATATATATATATATATATATATATATATATATATGTATATATATATATATATATATATATATGTATATATATATATATATATATGTATATATATATATATAGTTAGGATATAGAGAGAGTTTGATCGTCTAATGGAGAAGGATGCTGAATGAAATGAACCAAGACTACTTCATTTAATGTATAAATTCAGAATATTGTTCCTCATAATTGCAGGACAGAGGGTAATATTGGAATTGTGTACAGCAGGGGTCTCAAACATGCGGCCCAGGGGCCAAATGTGGCCCGCCAAAGGTTCAAATGTGGTCCTATAAAAAATAATAATAATAATAATAATAAAAAAAATCACTCCATATTTTCTTCTTAGTTTGTGGCTGTAAATATTTTCACAATTTAACATTCACTTTTGAGAAAAAACTATTTTGTAACTGTAACAGAAACATGAAATGGTTCAAATTGTGTTTCATTTCAGTTTCATAAGACTTTAGTGTCTTTGTAGATTTGATCCATAATAAAAACACATGACAAATAAAACATTCAAGCAGAATATGATGATCCGGTACCATACCGGTCCAATAGAACCCTTCATTCTCAGAATGCAGGTCTACTGTAAAAGTACAGTAAAAGCTAGAGCCTTCAGTTACCATGGTTACGGTCTTGTGGAATCAGCTGCCATTTAATATTAAAGAGGCCGTCCTATGGTCAGGTTAGTTAAAAACCTAGAATGCTGAGGGAAGTAAAAGCACTGAGACTCTATAAAAAATATAGAAAATTTAAACTGAACTTATTTTTTCTTATGAAACTTCAGTTTTTGCATGTTATTCAGATCTTTTTTGTGTGGACAGTTTATAAATTTTCCTAATTTTTTTTTGGGGGGGGGGGGGGTTGGCAATAAAATAGAGACAAATATTTGGAGTTGTCATTATTTATAGGTTATTATGCTATTATTTTACTGGTCCGGGCCATTGGAGATCAAATTGGGCTGAACGTGGTCCCTGGTGTACATTTAATATATAGAATTATTCTATTAAAGGTAACAGAACAACTTACCTACAGACAAACAAGTAACTGATATAGACATATAATTATCTTTTATTTTATTTGTGAATTTAGATTATTACAGCAATAAAAAAAGAGGCCTTTATGGGTTTATGCCATTGTTTGTTTATTGTTCAGTTCCCCCATTACTGTGCTATTTGTTTTTTTATTCCAAATTAACATTTGCTCCATCTGTCAGTGCACATAAAACCTTCCCTTCACTCCATGGCTCTTTACTGTGAACCAGTGAGTTTTAGTAGTGGATGGAAAGTATTATACAGGACACTTAAGGTTATTACTTCTGAACATTAATCAATGTAATGTCAAAAAAAAAAAAAAAAAAAAATCCAAAAAGGCATACACTCCATCACCACTGGTCAAAGGAACGTGCACAACTGAAATATGTCCTGGTTCAGAGTGTGGTGGCAGTGATACGGAGCGTAGTCCTAGTCTAACAATTTAGCCAAGGCAGGGCTCTTGACATTCTAATTAGAGAATTTGCTGCTCCAGTTTAGCAGTGATGGAGCAGGGTTCTTTATCAGGCAGGCCAGGCCACATACCTGGCAGGCTGTAACACCGTACTGAGCCAGACTCTCAATGGCCCACATCCCCTCCACTGCTCTCCACGGACTAAATAAATGAACCACCGGATGTTCTGATGAAAACCAGCCAAAGATGATGACTGGCCCCCAGTTTGACATGTGGGGGGGAGGGGGCAGAATTTAAAACAACAACAACAAAAAAAACAAAAAAAAAAGTCAAGTTTGATTCCAGGAAACTTTTCAGCCTCAAATAAATATGTTTTTGGTGTTAAATTCAAAACATGTTGTGAAGGGTTTATTTTGTTCTGTTATGAATAATTATGTATTTATTTTTGTTCACAGTGGCTCATTTTTGGATTTATATTGTGTTATTAGTGTCAGCTCCTTTTCATTCCTTTCATTTTTGGTTTAATTTTGTTTGTTTGTTGTTTTTAATTTATTTTTCCACAAATATTATCATTATTATTATTATTATTATTATTATTATTATTATTATTATTATTATTATTATTATTATCAATAATAATAATAATAATAATAATAATAATACATGTAGTTAATACATGTAGTTGTTGGTTCTGTATTTATTTTTGTTTATGGTTTTCATTTTATATGTATGTATGTATTTATGTATCAGATATAGTAAACAAATGTAGTGTTCTTTTTCTTTTGGATGAAGGAGATTTTTGTTAAAAAAGTAAAAACTCCTTTTGAACATGCTCATGTTATATATATATATATATATATATATATATATATATATATATATATATATATATATTAGATAGTTTATGATGGTATTTTACTGATCCGAACATTTTGATCTGTATGTGGAACCTGAAATACAGAATATTTATCTATCATTTTTGTATTCCACAACTTTATTCCAGGTGCCAGACTGGAACCTTTAGGGGGCTGGATTTGACCCCCAGGCCACATGTTTGACACCCCTGGTCTAAAACAATGGCATCCAAGTTAAAACAAGGAGATAACAAAAATATGATTATACAGGTCAACACAAGTGTGTTGTGATTTTGTAAATATTTATTAGTTTTTGTTGCTCATTTTGTTTATTTTTCTACATTTTTTTTAATGTTAGTATTGGACTTTGATTTTCTACCATTTGTGTCTTACTTTGCTCATGTTACCAATTATTTTGTTAGTTCTCAGGAGTTAAAGGGTTAAACTGAATCACATGGAAGAGGGAAATATCTAAAACATGCAGAACACCGGCCCTCGAGGACTGGAGTTTGACACTTGTGCTTTAAACCATACACATGTACAAACATCACTTTAAAGATGAATAAAATTCCTCCACATGTTTATTTGAGTTTTTCTTGTAGGAAGAGAAAGTAAGTCATTTCTTTCACTATGTCTTAATGTGTCTGTCATCTGCACAAAAGGCAGCACTCACTGTCCAATAAACACTAAAAAAAAAGGAAAACCTATTCTGTAGCCAATAAGAAAATCATTATAAAAGGAATCATAAGAGGGTGAATATAAAGAGATGTGAGCAGAGTGGTACTGGATGTCCTCTGGCTGGGACGACTGTACGTCAGGTCCCATAAAAAATAAAGAGCTGGCTGCTATGGTAACAGCCTCATCTGTCAGTCCCTAGCCATGTCATCTATAGTTTTCTGCTTAATCAATCCAAAGATAATATTGCAGTCCATTTCTCATTTTAATCCATGTGACCTTTTAGGTTTTGTTCTTCCATCCTCCTGTCAGTTTTTTTTTTTGCACTTCTTCCAATCATCCATCAAGCATCTAATGAGGAATATGGAGGTTCTGTGCAGAACACCAGACAGCTGTGTTGTATCTATGGCACACAGAAAACTGAAAACCTAACATTACGGACTCTTTATAGTTCTGTATTTTGAAATAAATTATGTAAATACTGCATTATTACCACATTTAGAATTAGAGTCATATTATGTTTGTCCCGAGGAAAACACCAAACACCACAAAAACACAGTTGATGAGGTAATTAACCTTCACCTCTGCTTGTCTCTTGGATACACGGCTGTTATACAACATCCTCACTTTGCTCCATGAAGTTATCAGTAATTAAGTTATTGTTTATTGCGTGAAAAAAAAGCACATAGGGTGGAGAGTTGGTAGCTTGAATTTACTTTGCAATAGTGAAAAACTGAGCAGAATGAAGCCGTGTTTTGGCTTAAAGAGTTTGTCTGGAGTAAAAATTACTTTAGTTCATTTTTTTTAGATTGTTAGTACATACATACAGTTGACATTAAAATCACATCATTTGGATGTACATTAAGAAATTTCGATTTTGCCGTTTTGAGCCAAACTGTGGAACTCTGGAAAAATCACAATTTCATTGCATTCTTTTCTAAAAACATAGACCAATATTTCATTAGAAATTGAAATGAAGCTGTATGCAAAGGCAAAGTTTAGCCTACTAACAGGTTGTCGTTTTCAAAAAAGAATACAACAACAACATAGGGAATTTCTAGAGCGTCTAACTCACAAGGGAAGGACGGGGTCTCTGAAGGTGAATACAACACCACACATGAGGTTTTCACTGACATATTACTGCTGTAATGATAGTATATTCTATTAACAAATGACAGCAATGTTACCATTACATGACAAAGTCACATTTTAGATTAACCAGGGTTCCTACAGCTCAGGGCAATTTAAATGTAAGACTTTATTAATGTCGTTTGAAATTCAATTTAAGACAAAGCCAACAAGGGAAAAAAAAAACAGCAGATGAATTAACTGGGGGCAGTTTTACCAACTGTTAGCATAACTATGAAATTTTGAATATAACACACACACACACACACTATAAACACACACTTTTAAAAAGCTCAGTATAGTTAAAGGAATATTCCACCCACCCTCGTTTTCTACTCACCCTAAATTATTTTTATAATATACAGTAGACAGCCAAATACTTTTTATTTCAAACATAAATCTTACTAATGTGTCCAAATCTTTAAGACTTTTGATCTAAGACATTTTAATGCTAATAAAGGTCTTATTTTTAGAACAATGAATCCAATGCCTTTTAAGACTTTTCAAGGATCCACGGGAAATGCTGTGAATACGAAGTCAGCCTTTCTCGCAACGTGAGAAAATAACCATGCATTTCAATTTAAAATAAAAAAGAATCCATAAAATATAATGACATTAGTTGTTATTTAAACATGAATGTGAATATATTCTAATCATTTCCTAATTTAACCATCATTAAGCTGTAAGATGTCATTGAATCCAACATTTTTCCATGTGTCTAATGATGTTATTCTGTCAAGTTCTCTTATAGTGAAGTAAAGCAACAGAAGCCACGTAGGAGCAAAAAAAACCTTCAAAAAACAATAAATTCAATGCCTTTTAAGACTTTTCAAGGATCCATGGGAACCCTGTTAACTGAACTCATCCCACTGGGTTGGCTTCATTTCTCTACTGTAGGTGCAAGTGGTTTCAGAGTCTGACACGGCTGTGCGTTTTTGTTTTTGTTTTGTTTTGTTTACCACACTGACGTAAGCATGTGTTTTACACCGACACTGACCCTTGAACCTGCACGCACCTGTTTTCCAACGTTGTTCGTTTTCATTTTCACTACAGTGCGCCTTACATTCAGCTCAAAATTCATTTCCATCATCATATAGTCGAGTGTGATTATGACACAAGAAATTAGACCATGGCAGGCCATTACTGTCCACATAATTAATGGGAAACACAGCAGCTAATCAGGGGGGTCGTAATTATCACTGAAAGTCGTCAAAGCCAGCCATCTCATTCGCTGTAAAAAACTGATGGTTTCAGCAGCGTCCATGTATAATACAGAATGTACAGTATGCCAATCTAGCATACAAATAAAATTGAATATAAGCACATTTTTACACCCAAAGTTGAGTGTAACCAACTTAACTGCTCTTCTCTCGCACCAACAAACGGTTGCAGAATAAATGGAAAACATCTTGTTGAGAGTCGGTGTTTATTTTTAGTCCAGGTTTTTCAGTTAAATGGTTATTTAATTGGATCCCTGTTCACACATAAGGTGGTGCAAATTCACTGAAATGATCCAGTTTATGTACAGTAGTACTTGCTCTAGTTGTGAAAAGGGAGGAAAAAATGGGAAGAAAAGAAAGTTTGTGATGAATTACAGCAGAAACAGTAAAGCATGGTGGTCTCTGTGGAAGAAAGTCACTCCTGTAGAAAATAAAATAACCACAGATGGGAAGTAACTAAGTAAATGTACTTTACCAATATTCTGAATGTTACTAAATGTGTGTAATTTTTGATGCATATGTATAAATGATAAACTTAAGTGTAATACTGTTAATATTGCACTTATTTTTCTGAAGAATTTTCAGGTTGTTAATATTTTTTTATCAAAGTACAGTTCATAGATGTAAATATTTTCATTGTGGAATATGACTTTTTTTTGCTCAAAAACAGAGAAAACTTTGGAGTTGATATTATTTATATGTTTTTATCCTGTTATTTATATTATTTTACTTTATACCATATTAGGCTGAATGTGTCCCCTGTTGTAAAGGGTTGCTGGGTCCTGCAGTTACTTTTGTTTTTTGGTGTCAAAGTCAACTGTGCTGCTATGCAAAAAAAAAATAATCTTTTTCTCTCATTTTATGGTCCATTGACTTTGTTTACCTTTTTATGTTCAGCACTATATAAAAGTCGACTAAAACAGGCCTTTTCTCTCTTGGATGGTTCACTTCATTTTATCTTCCCCTTAGTTAATTTTTGGCCAAACCCTTGTAAAACTCATCCTTTTCTACCCATTACCTTTTAGTTACGCCTCCCTTTTCTTGATCATCATCTTACAACAGGGGTCTCAAAGTCTTTTTTTTTTTTTTTCAGGGGCAACGTTCGGCCTGATTTGATCTCCACTGGGCCAAATCAACAAAATAATAACCTATAAATAAAAATAATGACAACTCCAAATTGTCTTTGTTTTAGTGCAATACCACTGAGTCTAAATTATGTAAATACTTAGTTTTATAAAGTATCCAAATGCAAAATATGTGAATAACCTGAAAAAGTGACATTTCATACGGAGAATGAGGCCTATTTTAACAACATTCTGCCTGAACTTATCATTTGTCCATGTGTTTTATTATGGATCAGTTCTACAAAGACACTAAACTCTTAATAACAGATGGAGAACATTTTTAAAATGGTGCTTAATTTTCAGGTTCATATTTGTTCAAATGTGTCCGTCCATCATTAAAGCAGTGGTTCAGTCACAGCAGTTTTTTCTAACTTTAGCCTCAAATACGTTATATGGGTCAAAATTATCACATTTTAAGTTTATTGCTAAAATCCCAGTAAAATGTCTCCTGAACACTTCTAACTATGAGTGTTTGTTAAATTCCTAGCATAAGTTCTTCAAATCACGTCTTTTTAGGAAGAACAACAACTGACTCTGACAGTAATTAAGTCTAAAACAAAGAAAAATCGACTCCAAACACGACTTTCCTTGGCGCTGGCGTCATGTTTGCTACCGTTGGAAAGATGGGGATTCCCTCTAGACAACCCTTAAATAGAAATCTACAGAATTATATATTTGAACCAATGGGAGGCCTCAGAACAAAGCCTTCTGCACTAAATTAAATCCCTTGTTGCTATGGCGATGTTGAAAAATGGCCTCCGATTGGTTAAATTAGTGTCACACAAACATTTTTAATGAACCTTCAAATAAATATAAAATCTTATATTTGACCCAAGTGACTGGTTTTGTGCTGGAGGGTCACAAATTATTATTATTATATATTATAGTTATAGGATAGTTTCTTTTCATCATTTTATATTAGTTTTTCCACTAAAACAAAGACAAAAGTTTGAAGTTACCAAAAAAAAAAAAAAAAAAAAACTGAGAAGAAAATAGTCTTTTTTTATGCTTTTCATCCCAGGGGCCGCATTTGGCCCCCGGACCGCATGTTTGAGACCCGTGCTTTCCAAAGATCTGTGGCTGCCCTTTCAACTCCTGTGTCTCCTGGATTCTCCCTCCAGTGTGAGTGATCAAATGGTCCAGTAAACCAATCAGGCTCCACTCATGTTCATATTAGTACGACTGCCATGCTCTGTGCAGAAGCACCCACTCAATACTGGCCACACACACACACACACACACACACACACCACAGCAGTCCCTCCAAGTCTGTGATAAATCACCCAACCAGTTCCATTCAATCTGCCACCAGTCACAGCTGCCTACAAACCCACAGTAGTAGCTCTGATGCCTCCAGGCAACAGCAAAGACCAAAGTGTAATCTTTAAAGGCTATGATCATACGTTACGTTCCAAGTTTTGCACCTTGTCTGTGGATTGCTTCGACTTTACTCTGTCATTCAGCTTAAAACCTTATAATTTAAACGGTACTTGATCACACAATGCAGTTGTAGCAGAAGGTTTATCTGTCCACGTCAGCAGCTTCAAACTATTGTGACAAGAGCTGCGTCTTTTCCTATATCTGAAATAAACCACATTTACTACCTGAAAATAGTCACATTACACTGCATGTCATAATTCGACGTAATGCGAATCAAAGTATCCAAATAAATAAAAACAGCTTCATTCTTGGTAATGTGAAACCTCCTACAGGGGCTTTGTGCGTCTTTGTCCAGTGGTGCTTTATATAGAACCGTCACAGTTGTCATAGAGCGCTTCTAGGTAAGGTGGTATTATAGAATAATACCACAACCTGCTTTTACTGAATTTGAATCAATCGAATCAAAAACATTGTAGAGAATAATCTCATGTATCAACTATCCATGCAGTTCCTTCAGCTACTTTGTGTTCTGGTCACCAGTGCTGTGTTCCAATATCCACACTGTCTTTGGTTACGGAGGGGAAATTAAGCGTACTGCAAATACCCGGATGACACCCTCAAATGCCACCATTTTTAAGTGTGGAGTCAAGTACATTTTTCATACCCAATGGCCGCCATATTGTCTATGTATTACCTACGTAGCAGAATTGATGTGAAAAAACTGCAGAGAACTACGTGAATTAAAAACATGTCAGAGGGCTTCATTACAGCCCCTGCTGATCTGAAGGATATGTTAAAGCCGTATACTCCTGCAAGAGACCAACACAATCCCACTCTGCTCGCTCTAAGCCATCCCAGGCAAAACTGTTCTCTGTATTCTGTGTTCACAGTGTTCCCATCTCTCAACCTTCAGGTAGCATGTGAAGACTCTCCTCTTTCATGAATATCTACTGCACTGATGCCTGTGCTGGCCCAGAACTGGGATATGGTAAATGGACTGCATTTATATAGCGCTTTTCCACCTTCATGGTGCTCAAGGCGCTTTACATTAGCCTCTCATTCACCCATTCACACACACACTCACACACCAGTAGGTTTCTAAGGTCAGTCCTACTGGGGGCCTAAGCCAGGGTTCAGTGTCTTGCCCAAGGACACTTCGACATGTGGACAGCCAGAGCCGGGACACTGAGTCATTGGGCAACCCACTCTACCAACTGAGCCACAGCCGCCCACGATAGACTCTAGTCATACTGCATGGTGTGTGTCTGCCTCTGTTTTTTCTACTATACTTGTATCAAAGTTTTCGAGAAGAGAGAAAAAATAAAAACGACTAACCCCAGAGAGTATTTGCACTTATTGTTCTGTATATTTCCTGTCGACCTTGTAACTGCTAGTGCTACAGGCTACGTATTATGTCCTCTATTGTAAGTCGCTTTGGATAAAAGTGTCTGCCAAATACAATGTGATGGAATTACACAGTAGTAACTTATGTTACAAGAAACTGTCATATTATAACTGATGACTTTGTAATCAGTAATGTATTAGAGTTTATCAGTATTTGTCCAACACTGCTGGTTAGTAACTTGTTAATGTAGAAGATAAACTTCACAAACATTCGGCTACTTTGCAATAATGTGACATATAAATGGTTTTACACACCTGTGTATTTTCAGCCAAAAGAAGGACATGCCGACAACGCATTCTCGAGAAACATTAGAAAAAATATAATCTATTTTGGTAAGAAAAACCGTTTATTTTTCGTGGTTTCTGATGCAATTTCAGGTAAGTGCGGCAGGCAGAATCAGATCCGGTATTGGCATTGGAACAGCACTTACCCACTGAAAAATATACACTTAGTAAGTACGGAAAGTATACTGTGTGTAAGAGTACTAATGACAGTATGAATCTTACATTTGTAATACCACTGATGGCCACTAGGGACGGTTCCAAAAAGCCCCATCTCCCATCGACTCGTAGTGAATTCGTATTTTAAATGTGATTGATACTGGTTTCGTCTGTTTAATTTGCACCCTCTAATAAGTGTTCTGGTGGTTCATCATTTGATTTTCTCACCATTAATCAAATCTGAGGTCCAATATGAAGCTTTTCATTTCTGCTGTTTCAGGCTTAAACTGACAGCTTAGTGTGACAGACGCTGCACCTGCTGAGTCAGACTGTTAAGAGTTTTAGTTCATTTAATAAAACATATCTTTTTCCCCGACGGTCAATTCAGCAGTAGTTGAAGTTAACTGGTACTTTTAACAAGACTATAAAATGACTTTATTATGTGATGTTTGATGAAGTTTATTACTTTACACAGTCATTAAGTGCTTATATTAATATATATCTGACCCTATTGTCCATATATGTTCACTTCTGGCTCCATGTTGCTAACTAAGGACTTCAAAACAGCAGTTCACAAACTAAAATTAAAAATAAATAGACATGAGGTCCCAGTGATCATGAGCCTTTAGCACCAAAATCCAAGTTTTGAGTCCACGTAATGATTTGTTCCAAATTTGAAGAAACTTAACTGATTAATTCCTAAGGCATCATGTTTATTTAATAATGTGTAGCCGTGTGCTCTCTATATTCTTGTTCACCTGATCTTCAGGATTCATATAAAAATGTCAAGAAACAATTCAAGTACTTCTAACATATCTACAGGAATAAATATACTCATAACTTTTGGCTTTTAAAACAGTATCATGTTCATTCCTGTCAGTGTCAAATTTTACAATATTCTATCTGACCTCGGGTTTGGTTTGGAAAGAGACTGCTTCAGTAAGTCGTCAGTTAAAAGGAATAAAAAAAAAAAATCACATTAAAATCAGAGACATACGCAATTGAATTGAATTTAAGTAGTAAAACCTCCTTTAAATTTTGAAATCATGTTTTTAACCAAAGAACCAGACGGTATAATAGGAATTAATACAAAAATATTTGTTGAATATTTTGTTGGTCGCAAGCAAGAAAGTAATCACAAGAAAATGGTTGATTGTTAAAATACGTATATATATATATATATATATATATACAAAAAACTGTAGTATAGAGATGAAGTGTGTAACCCCTGATTTGACTTGTTGAATGGACATGTGATAGATGTTCTCTTCAATAAAAATCTGATTGAAAAAAAAAAAACATTTAAGTAGTACTGATTTAAAGACTGTATAATAGTTATGAAAGTACCCATTTGGTGTCAGTATCGAATGGAACGCATTAATGAGATAAAAATTCACTGATTTATAGACGTTTCTGTGGATCTGTTGTAAAAAAAAAAAAACATAAAAAAAGAAATATATATATTTGAACGCACTCATAAGGACAAAGACACAGCAACAGAAACACCTACAAACACACAAGTGTCATGTGAGCTCACCCAGCAAAGCCGACATGTTCTGGAAAATTCTCAGCAGCTCGGGGGTGATGGCTGGGCTGTTCTCCAAAGTCACCAACCTGCATGATGAAGGAAGAGGGAAGGGGAGACAACAGAAGGATAAGGACAGAGCAACAATATAACATAAGGAAATACAGGGACGATGCGTAACAAAGGAGTGAACGAGGCAAAGAAAATGGGAGGAGCCTCACAGTGGGTCAAACGACTAGAGCTGGGTATCGATTCAAATTTCAAGAATCGATCCGATTCCAATTCTGAAGATTAAGAAACTATTCCTTTTTCAATTCTATCTAATCCAATTCAGGTGAGTGTTCTTTACAAAAGGAAAATGATTGAATACGGCCGCATGTCTTTACAGACAAATTCCACAATCGCCATGGTTACGCTATGAGATGGTGCTGAATTGTCTGTCAGTGTTAAAGTGTCTTTCAGCTTCATTTGTCGTCCTGTTTGTCCTGTGGACGACATGATCCCAGGGTGATGTCGTTGCAAGTGCTTGTTCCAGTTAGTCGTATTTCCAAAATACTTCACTTCAATTTGATACAACTTCCAAACGGCATTGGTTTTGTCAAACACATCTGTGTCTTTTTGTTTTCGGAAACAAAAACGGTGGTGTTTTCAGAAAGTTTTTGCTAACTCTGTCACTACTCTCTGACACCATGTTTGTTTGAGGTCACATACCGAGTGCACCTGCGTGAATTCGATGATATGCCGGGGGTCACTGGGGGAAAAATATACCAAAAAAAAAAAAATCTATCTATGGACGTGTGTATCAATCCAGGTCTACAAACGACAGAAACAGACGGCGATTACAAGATGAACAAACCGTTAAAAACCTGGGAGTGATTTTGGACACTGAGCTAATGTTGGAGAAACAGGTTGGTGTAAAGTGTAACCCCTTTTTACCATCTCAAGAAAGAAGCCATAACCACCATGAACTCACATGTGCTGATGCCACACAAATAATAATAATAGATTAGATTTCTATAGCTCTTTTCAAGGCACCCAAAGCACTTTACATTATTGATCCAGTATTCATTCGCTCTCACATGCTCCCTCTGGTGGTGGTAAACTACATATGTAGCCACAGTTGCCCCATCCCCACCTCTGGAACCCTCTCCCTCTACCATCTTAATAAGCAGACTCAAAACTCACTTCTTCCAAACAGCATATTCAAACTTTTCTTTTGTTTCCATTTATTTCATTTTATTTTTTCACCTGCTACAGCCACTTGTTTTTACCCATTTATTTCAGACCTATTTATATCCCGTTTTAGTTATATTTGTTAAGTGCCTTGAGAATCTTGAAAGGCACAGATAAATGAAATGTATTATTATTATTATTATATTTTTTTCATTACACCGGCTTCCGGTTCAATTTCCTATTCGTTTTAAAATGTTATTTGTTTTTAAAGCTTTAAATGGCCTGGCTCCACTGTCCCAGCAGAGCTCTCCGCTCATCCAAACAGATGCTTTTAGAAGTCCCCACCAGGTCTCGGTATAAACAGTTTGGTGACTGTGCATATGCAGTCACACCTCCTCACCTGTGGAACTCACTCCCTCTAGACCCGACAGTTCTTGGCGACTTGTCTGTTTTTAAGTCGAGGTTAAACACCCACCTTTTTACACTGGCTTTTAACCAACAGTCCTGCGACACTTTTATGCTAAAATGGTCTTTTGTATCTTTTTATCTGCGTGTCATTGTTTTATTGTTCTTTTACATGTTTTAATTATATTCGATTGGGTTGTTTTATCCTGTGTTTTACATGTAATGAACTTTGGTCTTAGCCGAGCCGTGCTTGACCCTCCTAGTGGCAGCACATGTAATGTGCTACGATAGTAGTCTAGTTTCGCTCAATGTAACTTTTGTGTAGATTTCCCTGTAACTGGCCGACCAATCATGGTGAAGAATAGAGTCAGAGGACGGGCGTAACAAAGTGATGCTGCGATTCAGAGAGAAACAACCGGAAACAACAACAGGTGGTGATTTCTTTTTAACAAAGATGAGTGAAGAATGTGGGAAATCGTCAACAATCTGAACAGTCGTTCAGCTCCACAACCCACCATTTTGTTTCGTCATTCCTAACTTTCTCCAGACTCCTCCGTGAACTTTCCGGCGCTCTAACTACGTCATCCTAAAGATTACACTGATTGGTTGTAGTACCATCCTATTGCATACAGAGGATTTGAAAGACAACCTTTTAGCCCCGCCCAAAAGGAGCTGGTGATAGCGTGGCTAGGCTACTTTGGTCTTCTTTTATGTTGTTGTAAAGTGTTTTATAAATACACTTTGATTGATGGACACAATGTTTAATGGCGAGTAAAAGAAAAAGGAAGAAGGTCAGAAAAACAAACGTTAGTAGGTAAGAGTGTTTAGGATTAAATATTGGTGGACAAATGGACCAACTTTTGTTAAAAAACAAAGGAGGAAAAAAAGAAGAAATGTAAATTGCATTACAGGGATTTTTGGCTCCAGGCTTAAAAAGTCACCTGGGATGTTCTCACCTCTTATCAAAGGGTTCTGCCATTATTTTTCTCTCTACATATTAACAATTGAACATATAATTGAAAAGACAATGTTAATACAAGAAAATATAAATTAATGTAGCTTCAAGTCTATCCAACCAACCAGTGATTGAGTTATAGAGACATCTAATTATACTTTTGAAATTAATTCAGAGAACCTTTTCTGTTTTCCATTTCCAGCAAGTCTAAGAGGACTGTCAAAAAAAATTATTCTCAGAGACTTATTAACATGCACTAACTCTAAGTTGTGTTACGTTGGTAAAGTGGAAGACAACTTTTGGTACGCATGTTTAAATTCAAAATCGTCGACCCAAATGAAAGTTGACCTTCTCCTCCAGCTTTACAAAGAGGCAAGACATTAATGCAGGGGTCTCAGGGTCCACGTTCAGTCACATTTTATCACAGTTCAGCCAGATCTTTATAATAATCACATAATAACCTATAAATAATGAGAAAATCAAATGTCTGTCTTTGTTTTAGTCGACAAAAACTCTACTAAATTATGAAAATGCTTCCTTTCACAAACTAATATGTGAATAACTTTGAAAAAATATAATATAATTGCAATTTTAATAATATTCTGCCTCAACATATCATTTGTGCATGTGCATTATGATTCAGATCTACAAAAACACTAAAAACTTCATAACAAAAGAAGAAAATGGTTCAAATTGTGTTTAATTTTCTTTTGACATTTGTTGTTCACATTTGTTCAGGTTTTTCACATTTTATTATTACAGGATAGTTTGAAAATGTAAATATAGTCAAGCTGTAATGCTATTGTTTGCATTAAAATAAAGCCAAAAATTTTGAGATAGTATTTATTTATAGGCATAATGTAATATTTTTTTTCACATCAAACTGAGTAGAAAATATATACATTCATTATATTTTGTAGCTTGTTTTACTGTGGATAATATTGGTCTGCATGTGGAACCTGTATAAGTAGGTTGGAGTCGTATGATTATGATGATGTCGCAATTTCAGCTTGAGGGCAGGAAGTAACCATGGGGACTGTCGCTAAGGAGGAAACCATTGAACAGAGTCCGTATTGTACGGATTTAGATCCAGTGTCCAAACATAGATACATACAATTAGTTAAAAATGTATTGGACGTGACCCATATTTAAAGAAAATTAATGAGTTTTCAACAGAACCCAAAGATTTGCCAACAATCTGTGCTGCGGATATTACTAACTACCTGGTCCTGCAGACATCATACGACACCAGCAACAGATGAAAGACTAGAAACGTTTGGAGACATACAACTTTTTTTGTCAGCGGGTGGGATCCACAACTTCGGCACCAAAATACATAGCGATAATTATCTTGGTCTTTGCCACGGTGTTTTATTTGTAAAGATGCCACGTCAAAATATATTGCATGTTTGTTTACATTAGTCACTGCTAGCAGTAGCTAATGTCAACAAACATGCAACATATCTTGATGTGTCCAGGTAAATGAACATTTAGCCACAACCTAATAATATATAGCACATCCACAATAAAGTTAGCTTTGGAAAATACCTCTGATGAAGTGGTTGCTGCAGACACAGGCATTAGCATTAGCAGACTCTGCTCCTCCCGATTGTACGCACATTTAAAATCCACTTTTTACAGTGTTTTTCTGTGAGATTTGTCCATCTCTCACCTTTGCCAATGATAATCTTTGGTACTCTTAAAAAAATAATCATTTTCCTTCTCTCAAAATGATTGTCGCAGCTGTAAATGACACAAAACAGACATTTTCATCAAGCTACTTCACTACCTGCCCTCCATCTGAAATTCACACGCTGACTATGTATAGCAATGTGACGCCACATGAAATCAACCTATTATAAAATTTTTTCACACTTGGTAATGTCATCCCAGGGGCCAGATTGTACCCTTTGACGGGCCACATTTTAGCCCCCAGGCCACATGTTTGAGACCTCTGCATTAATGACTCCTGTGCTGTTTTGATGCACAACGTAATATAATGCAACACAAGCTCAAGAAGAGAGCAAAAACATGGAGAAAGGAAACCCAGCTGATAAGATAAGAAGCAGGAGAAAATGACATTGACTTTGTAGGCAGAGAAAACAAATATTTAGGACAATTCTTTATCTAAAAAGGGATAAAAAAAAAAGGCAGGACAGAGACATAAGACTGTCTTTGTCCGATGAGTACACACAGCAGCTAAATGCAACTTTCCCGAGACGGACAGAAAAGAGAGATTAAAGAGGGAGTTAAAATGACAGGAGAGGACAAAAGGTGATTCTCTTCCACTGAAGCGAAGCCGCCGTGCCGGCCGTGAATATGCAAAAATGACTCCCGTTTTTGCAGACCATTTCTTCCATGGCAGAAAATCATATGTTCCAATACAACAGCATGGAGGCAAGACTGTGAGCAGCATAAATTATCAAGAGTTTCATCACCCACCTAACACAATTTCCTAAGAAAAAGTCAAACATGGTCACGGCCGGCCTGTTTAGTACTACTTATCTTCAAAGTGTTTGCAATTGGCTCCAGAGTCTGTATCCGACATGAATCAGTGAGTGACACAGATGAGTAACATGCCACAAATGAATTCATGAGTAAACAGAGACTAACGGCAGAGGAAAGTGGAGAAGAGGGACTGGAAAAAAACATAAGAGGCTATATCGTCATGGTGGTTATGAGTGTGCTTTGAGGACATCCTTCTGTAACATAGAAATACAATTAATGTTTAATGGTTGAAGTTTAAATTCCTTCAAGGTTTTTTTTTTTTTTTTGAGCGCATAGGTGGCTTCCATAGAACGTTCTCATAACTGATGCTCGAGGACAGGTATTATATATTCTAGTCCTGGATCATCCATCTCTATGCTCACCATGGTGTCTAGAGCAGTTACTGAAGAGTTCTTCCTATCAACTACATTTTTATATAGACTCATGCTGTGTTCTAATATCTGTACTTACTGCCCTTTCCACCCTGTCTTTGGGTACAGATAGCCAAGTTAAGTGTGCAGCAAGTACCCTTCCTGCCCTCCATCTGAAAATCACATACTGACTATATAGCAATGTATTATTAGTTTTGTATATATTTAATATCACCTAACACTGGTTATTATTGTAATCACCTGATGTGTGTGTGTGTGTGTGTGTGTGTGTCCACAGAGACATATCATGCTATAACTCAATGAATACTTCTGATATCACCATGAAATGACATGGGCATATACATAGAGCTATTGTGCTTCAGATGCAATGATCCAATTGAGCAAAGGTCAAAGGTCAAGGTCACAATTAACTTAAAGGTCGAAATCACATTGTGGGTTAAGAATGAAGAATGGAGGGTCACAGAACTTTCAGATTGGTGCCAAACGATGCGGAATGAAGATTTATACAATTGGTGTTATCATCTACAACCAATAGTTTTTGAGATCTCTAGAGGTCAAAGGTGACATGTCGCAAAATTAACTTGTGTAACACTGTTTGTGTGTGTCAAACAGACATATCACACTATAACTTAATCAATACTGGATAAATTATCATAATATTACACACACTGACGCATATATACATATAATGAAATTAACAAAAAGGTCAAAGGTCAAGGTCGCATTTTGCAGAATTGTCAAAATCGCATTATTGGCTCTAATTCAAGAACGGGCGAGATTAAACATTCTCTGAATATTTATTCTGTCCATATAGTGTCTGAGCACGTGCAGTGTGTGTGTGTGTGTGTGTGTGTGTTCGTACCAAAGCTCGAGTCCATCTTCCAGCAAATACACATGTGGAGGCTGAGAGACGTCGGTACTCAGCTGGATGACAGGAAGAAGGAAAGGGTACAGGTTCTTACTTTCTGCCCCCAGGCCCTGTGAAAAAAAACACAAGTTCTGGTCAAATAGCAGAAAACTTATAAAACACATTCTTATGCAGGCATGAAAAAAAAAAAGGTGTTCCTTTCAGACCATCAGCGCAGAATAAAGCAGGATAGATATTTCAAAACGTTCAATAAACCTCCGCTCCCAGACACACAGCTCAGTGTACTTTACCTGAGTACTCGACTGCTCATAAAGCAGATCATACTATCAGTAAGCTCCGCTGCTGCTACACTAAAACACTCTCATAATATAGTTGTGATGCATGAAAAAAAGAGCCAGTGTTCTGCAGGGTGACTGAACTGTTCCCACTTTCAATAACAAGGAGGTGTCATAAATAGTGGATTTTTGCACTCAAACGACTGCTCGCTTTAAAGTGCAAGAGTTGTTTATGGACCATTTACGTCCATTTTACAGCCCTTTTAAAAACACTATGGGACTATTTACTTCAATTGGCAGAGAACGAAAACAGACAGAGACCGGCGTGAACTAACTTTTTGTCCATTTAGTGGTTAGGGGGTCATTAGATACGCAGAAAATGTTTGGATATTCCAGTGGGAAAATGCAGCTTCTGTCACATAATCACAGTCTAAACATGCGCGAGATATTCTGTGCCGTATATGACCATGTGACCGCTAACCGTCAAATGATCACCATGACTATTTCTGGATTTGAAAACTCATTATTACAGAGTAAGGGGACATGATTAACAGATTTTTTTTTTTAATCAAAATCAGATTACATACTTAGGATGGTGTGTGAAAAAAAAGTAATCATCAAATTGAAAGTTGTGAGAACTGTACATTATGAATGAATGAATGAATGAATGCCCTTTATTGTCATTATACAGC
Organism: Siphamia tubifer; assembly: GCA_020466265.1. Lineage (NCBI taxonomy): Eukaryota > Metazoa > Chordata > Actinopteri > Kurtiformes > Apogonidae > Siphamia > Siphamia tubifer. Next base: position 49,823,358 of record CM035791.1, on the reverse strand, counting down.
GTACAATGAGATTGGAGAGCTCCCCCTTAAATCAGTGCAAACAGTAAAATGATAAGTTAAATTTAAAGTGCAAATTGGCCAATATTTACAGAGTAGAAAAAAAACAAAAAGGTAAATATATTAAAAAGAACACAAGAATAGAAGTGAACATGGAATGTATAAATAGACAGAAATGTATTGCACAGATGAAAATGTATTGCACAGGGTGTTATTGCAGACATTCACAGAATGAATGAGTAATGGGGCGTAATGAGGGATAAATATTAGCATGTTTGTGGGGACAGTTCAGTATTTTTCCTGTGAGTCCAGTTCTGGTCCAGTTTTGGTCAAAGCGAAAGTAGTCCCAGCAGGTTTCCTGGGGTCAAAGTAAAACATGTTTCTTCTCAAAATAGTATGTGTTTCGAATGAGTGATTTATTTGCAAAACAAAACCATCACTGAACACAAACTCACACCTCGTAATTACTTGGAGCTAATTTCTCTCAATAGCGATCAATGCTCATTGTCACTGCTAACAGCTGTGCACCTTAGCAAACTACTTTTCATCAGTTGTTCCGCAGTTGTTAGCAGTGACAACGCTAGCGCATTTATCGCTATTGAGAGAAAGTTGCTCCAAGCGATTACGAAGTGTGAGTTTTTGTTCCGTGACGGTTTTGTTATGCAAATAAATGACTCATACAAACACATACGGTTTTGAGAAGAAACGCGTTTTATTTTGGTGAACCCAGAAAACCTGTCGTGAGTAATTTGGCTTTGACTAAAACCGGACGAGAACTGGGCTGTCAGGACACTGTCGGGGGGTAAGTCACTGTGGACCAGAGTAAAGACGGGGATACGATACAGACCCATGTGAAAAATACCGAAAATCCTTTTAACACTGTCACAGAATATTATATTAACATTATTATTATTATTATTATTATTATTACTATTGTTGTTATTACATTAACACTGTCAGAGTACTGCATATTAACACTGTCACAGAATATTATATTAACATTATTATTAGTATTAGTATTATTATTATTATATTAACACTGTCTCTGGGTCGCAGCTTTATATAAAAGAGAGAAGAAGAAAAGAACCAATCTTTAATTTCTAACTCAATAAAATTTCCAAACAGTGGCCTTCCTTTGACTTTTGATAAACAAGAAATCATTGAAGTGTGAAATCCTGTGGTTCCAGTACTCAGACTATTGTGTCTAGACTTAATAAATATAAGTGAATATAATGTTCATCACCAAATACCCGTACATGTCAGTTTACAGAGAAAATGAGGCTGATGTGTTTTCTTTGACTGTCCTTGTGTGATGAGATGCAGGAAAAGAGACGCTGAACACTGTGTCATCTCGACCTCCAAGGAAAGGTAGATGTTGCAGAGAACATATACTTTAATCTGTGACAAATGGAGATTAAATGGCATATTCTGTTGGAGAGGTACTTTATCTATTTATACGCTCTACTTCATCCGCTTCAGTTAAAGACGATGCATCTGTTCAACCTCCTAAACAGTCTGAAGTAAAAACCATCAGTAAAATTGAATAGTATTTTTTTTAATGTAAAACACACAGCATGGATTTAACAAAAATGAGTAGATATGAGTTTAATGTTGAATAATTACTGCAGTGATTGATGCTTTTCATCTGAAACTTACTTCACCCTAACTGATGCAGTAAGTAGCTTCTCATTTATTAATCCTCTGATGCATAAATTATGAGAAGCTTAGTCAAGATGTTTTTAATCTCATTTAATCATTTGGAGAGATTATTGTAATCACTGTGTGTGTGTGTGTGTGTGTGTGTGTGTGTGTGTGTGTCCCCGCAGTGACATATCATGCTATAACTCAATGAATACTTGAGACATGACCATGAAATGACATGGGCATATACATAAAGCTAATGCGCATCAGATGAGATTGATCCATTTGAGTAAAGGTCAAAGGTCACATTTAGCAGAAAAGTCAAAATCACATTATCAGCTCCAATTCAACAACGGGTCGTCATAGAAGCTTGAGATTGGCACAAAATAGGGGTGAGATTAGGCATTATCTGACTACTCTTTTGTAAATGTTCTTATTTCTCTTTAGACTGAATTTTTTTTTTAATGCACTTATTTTGTATGGAGTTACAAAAATGTCCAACACGTGTTTAAGCTTCGAAGCAAAGAAACATGTATTTAAAACACAATATCAGAACGCTATAAAATACAATATTTTTAATGCAGTTTTTGTTTAAGAAGAGACTGATAATTACTGTTAATTACAGTCTAATAAGTAATTGATTTACAGGTAAATATGTGAGTGTAGATCAGGTATTAAAGGAATTATCCAGAGAAAAACTAAGTTTAGCTCATTTTTTAGATGATTGGGAGTTCATACATATAGTTGAGATTAAAATCACACCATTTTGGATTTTGCCATTTTGAACCAAACTGTGGAACATGGAAGTGATTAGAGCATGTCTTTTTCACCGGCAGGAAAGACTAACTCTTCTAAAGTTCTAAAGAACATCACACTTCAGTGGTAGTAAGTAGAGGGTCCCTGAAGACAAACCCAAGTGTCCTGAGGTCTTCATGTCCTCAGATAGTGTGTCCACACTTACTGATCTACAGACATGGACATAAGATGTCTTAGGAGGAAGGCTGAAATAGTCGATTGCCGAGTGCAGAGTTGGACGCTCTAGAAATTCATGATTTCGTTGCATTCTTTTTTAACAACATAGTCCAGTATTTCATTATAAATGTAAATGAAGCTGTATGTAACAGCAAACCTTAGTCTACTAACAGGTTGTTGTTTTTAAAAAAGAATGCATCGAAATCGTGAATTTCCAGAGCGTCTAACTCTGCACTCGCCAATCGACAATTTCAGTCTTCAGTCAGTCTCAGATGTCTTCTGAACCAGAGGTCCATGTCTATAGATCAGTAACAGTGGACACACTATCTGAGGACATGAAGACCTCAGGACACTTGGGTCTGTCTTTAGGAACCCTCTACTTACTACCACTGAAGTGTGATGTTGTTTAGAACTTTACAAGAGTTAGTCTGAAAATATTTAATTTCGTGTCGGCAAAAAAGACATGCCCTAATCACTTCCATGCTGACACAGTTTGGCTCAAAAACTGCATAATTCAAATTTCTCAATCTTCATCTGTATGTTAACTATGTGTATGTCCGCCCGAAAACTAAAGCTAAACTAATTTTAACTCTGGATAATCCCTTTAAGAACAGACCAGTTACAGTAATGATATGAAGTGACTGATGTGGAACTAAAACAACAAAACCCATGAATATACGACAACTGGACTGACCACTGGACTGACCACTGGACTGACCACTGGACTGACCACTGGACTGACCCGTATGCATCAAAGGGTTAACCAACCAAAAATTGGACTAAAGTATTCACTGGGTTCATCAGGTTAGTGAAAGGATGGTTCAAGGATCATGAGACACATGGATTGACCAGCATAGTCTGGTCCTGAACCCCGCTGTCAATCATTGGGACTTTACATGGTGGTCTGACATAAGACTTGACCAAAGATAAATACTGTAATGTTTATTATGACATTGCATAAGCACTGCTTAGCATCATTTATGCCACAGTCAATGTGTCACATAATCAAAGCTAAAGGGAAAATACAGAGCATGGACCAGGTTTTTTGGCCGACCTATGTATTTCTACTACTTTTTTACCTGCATAGTAGAGCCCTGCAGGCCCATGGGACCCAACACGAAGCAGTGCGACGCGGGATACATTTTAAAAGCTCACTGCAGGCGTGTGCGGGAGGGGTGATAAGCTGCAGTACCGCAAAATAAAAACATGTTTAAAATAAAAGCTATAAATGATTCATTTTGACGGGGGGAGGTCCCACGAGGGGATCCTCCCAGCACTGAGTGGCCGACCCTGTGACCCGCCAAGGTCGAAACTCTCAGACGGACTGCGACAGACTCCCTTAAGGTAGACTACTTGTTGAATATTGGTCTCCTGCTTTAGTTTACCACCCGCTGCTGCATTCTCAAACATCCTGACTCTGAGCAGACCGGACCTGCTGCGACGGTGCTGTTAGCGGCCTCACGCCATCCACCAGCTGAACTGAGCCTCTATCAGAAGTGTTGGCGTTTTCACAATGAAGTTTTAAACTTTTGAACTGCACAGGGTTTTGTTTTAATGACCTGTGCTCTCTCATAAAAAAAAAGAGTAAACGGTTTAGAGAGCATAATTTATGAAAGGAAAGAATGACCTACCCTTGAGCACAACTGTCAGGACAATTCTCAGGCACTCAGGAACACACAGAAAAACACACCACAATGTTTCTATACACATTGATGAAAATAAGCAGTGTAAGGTCAGCGGCTTTGACAACTGTGTTTAGCCTGGCTTTATGAATTATGCCTTCTGGAACATTCTTTTCCCCTTGAAACTTCACTTCCATCTTCTTCACATATTCCCCCAAACTCTAGTCTGTCAATGAAAAGTTAACCACCGTCGGACACTACGCCCTTTCACTACATCCTATCACTTTGAGTTTTGCTCAACTATTTAAACAATCTGGGAAAACACGGACATCAGACGAATGTGGGAGAGGAAGTGCTGGTGGTGTGTGTTTCTGGTGGAGTGGGACCAGGGGACAGGACGACCATGTGGGGACATGACTGTGTCTGAAGGCGGCGCCAACATTGTTTCACTGATGGCATGACATTAATTTGAACTAAATATGGTCCTTCTACACAAAAAAATCCAGAGCTAAGCTCAGTCCCCACTTGGCAGGAACTACACACATGCAGACAAGTTGGAAACAAGTCATATTATATATATATATATATATTTTTTTTTTTTTTTTTTTTTTTTTTCTTTTAAAGGTTTAACTTAATGGTACATCCTCATTTAGGTGATTCTCATGAAACTGAAAAAATGAAATAAAATGAAAGTTTTTGTTGTTAAATATGTAATGAATCCTATATATAACATTATTTTACTGTAGAGGAAAATGTGTTTTTTCTTTCACACTAGGTCATTTTAAAACATTCTATTTTTATTTTCCACTTTTTAGACATTTTCTGGGCTTATTCTACGGTCCTCTAGAACGTTGTGACGGCCCCCGTTCACTTTGAATCGACTTTGTCAGCCTTCAGCGGCCGGATTTTTTTTTATAACCGCCCGCGGCGCCGTTAAGGCCCGCTGCCCATGGCAACGGGTTTTGTCACGTGCGTGTGTGTGACCAATTTTAGAGATTTAAAAGTGAATTACTGTGTAGTAACCATCCAGACTAATTAACCTTACTAATATGTCCATATTTTTAACTTTTGAAAATTTGGTTTAAGACATTTTAAAGCGAATTAAGGTCTTATTTTTAGAACAATGAATTCAATGTCTTTTAAGACTTTTCAAGGTTCTCCAGGAACCCTGTGAATACGAAGTCAGCCTTTCTAGCAACTTGAGAAAATAACCATTCATTTCAATTTAAAATAAAAACAGAATCCACAAAATATAATTCCATTGTTTGTTATTTAAACAAAAATGTGAATATATTATAATAATTTCCTAATCTAACCATCATTAAGTTGTAAAACATCATTGAATTCAACATTTTGCCATATGTCTAATGATGTTATTCTGTAAACAAGTTTGTCTCCTACAGTGAAGTAAAGCAACAGAAACCATGTAGGAGCTGAAACACCTTCTGTTATCTGCATTCAGCTCAGACTAGTTTCTTTATTTCTCTAATAAAACTGGTTCAAAGGGATGGAAATGATCAAGTATGTAATATAAAGTAAAACGGCCCACACATTCACTCTGTTATGGGGGAAAATCCAAAATAATGGCTCTGATAATAATTATCCATCCAACACATTTTTTCTAAAACTTCTAAATAACACAAAAAGGGTAAGGATTTTATAAGAATATATTTATAAATAATTGTACAATAGACACGTGCAAGAAGCAAGTTTTTTTTTTTTTTACGTGACACATGTGACATATCTAAAAAGAGAATATTTGTCTTTTCCAATAAATGTATCTCAATCCTCGTATCATTCTTTCACTCGTTTTTCCAAATAAAACCAAAAATAACTCGTTTCTTCATTACTTGTTTCCAAAACTAAATTGAAAAAACAGATAATGATGCAGTTTTTCAGTTTGTGTTTAAATGAAAAAGGGAAGAAACGGATAACGGTCATTTAAGTAAACAACCCAAAGAAACATGTCCACTGGACTTGAAGATTATTATGGTATGATAGGACACCAATTTTCTCCGTGATCATATCTTCAGGTCTTAGGGTGACCCTCTTAGGTTTACGTCTTGGTCACTGCAGGTCATGGTAATTTCCGGTTTACTCAATTTGCTTCAGGTCAAAATTGGATAAAACGGGACATGGACGTTATCCGTTTTTTTTTTTTTTCTTATCATTCATTTAAACTCAAAAAGGAAAAAACTGAAAAAGCGCATCATTATCTGTTTTTTTTATTTTATTTTGAAAACAAATAATGACAAAGTAGTTGTTGTTTCGTTGTGTTATTTTTGGTTTTATTTTGAAAAACGAATGATACACAGATTGATGTTCATGTCTATGAAAAGTGCATGTGACATACCTGCACCAAATGGATGAGTGTAGTGAGGATGGCACACCGCAGCATGTTGTGTTCTTCTGACTGTTTCCAAAGTAGAGGCAGGTATTGGACCAGACATCCTACATATGGTCGGATCTGACAAGGGAGAGAATCAGGATAGAATTCAGCGAAGCAAAGCATGAATTAAAAAAATAATGGCCACGATTGACACTGGTATACAAGTGGAATAAAATAAAAAGCACCGTATTTTCCAGGCTATAAGGTACAAAAAAACAACAGTGTATCTTATATATGGATCCATTCTGGTAGTGCTTAGTGACTTGGAATTTCGACTTTTTTTATCTCATGATTTGTATTTTTTATCCAATGGTGATTTTAGGGGATGGCCGGTGCCACCCTTGAAATCTCATTAGCCACCCCTGTGGCCAGCCCCGATCCAATAGGTAGTTGGTCAAGTTTGTCAACACAAGAAACAAGAGAAACTTTGTCATTCAATGGTGATGGCTGACTGATGGATCACTGATGAATATTGACTGCCAACTCTTTTCTTGGTTTATTTCTGATACTTTTAAAAACTTTTAACATCATTAATTATTAATCCATGGACTGTATAAAAACATGCACGTCCATCATATTCATACCTACTTGCAGAACCGTCCACACATTTCTTTTTATGACGCCACAAAAAAAGATTTATTGGGCTTTTTTCCAAAGTTATATACTATTTTTTTCTTTTAAATCAAGTTATAGTGCTTTCAACACTTGGAAATTGATGCCATCACTCTTTGTCCACTGTACAGCAAGAAAAAAAAAAGAAAAAAAATGATGACACTGTAATTTCAGTATAGTTGCTAACTCCAAGACTCCCCTGACATTCAGGTATGACACTGAATTATGATCTTGAAGAAGTTTCCTGTCATTTCCCTGTGCTGATTTGTGCTAGGCTGTCACATTGCCCTGTAGGGACCGTATGACTCGTCTGACTGGGCTGCACTCCCCACACTGTGATTTTTTGCTCGATTACACCTTTATGAGGAGTCGCCAAGGAGCAGATGGAACACTAAAGAAAAAAAAAAAAGAGAAATAAAACGACATAAAGCCTTGAGGACAAAGATAAAAATGTGAGAAAAACAGCCTCGCAAACCAGCCTGGCATGACATTTGTAAGAGTGACAGCAGGGGGGGAAAAAAAAGAGCAAAAACTCATCATATCTGTCATCGTGTTCAGTTCAAGTCGAGCTGCAGTCGTGGTTTTCCTCGTCTACTTTTCTCAGCTGCTGCTACTCCTTCTGGGTTCAAAAATCCCTTGTGAGCAGGGGTAAGAATATTAATGGGACTTTCACTGACTCTGGAAGTTTAGCCAGGTCCAGTGACAAGGGAAGACTTTAACAGAGTGACAGTTCACAAGGATGAAAACCATTTCTGGGACGGATTTAAGTCAAGGCATCGTTTAGAAGAAGGTGTTTAAAATGGATCTGAAAACAGCCTCGGGGGGTCAAAGGGAGGGTCTTTTTTTTTTTTTTTAAGTGTTGGCAGTTAAGTGGATTAGAACGACTTATTGGGAAGTCGAAAAATAAAAAATAAAAAAACCGTTACCAGCACTGCAGACAGAAATGAAAAGGTGGTGAAAGGCCAATATTAGAGATTTAAAGGTTAACTTCCATCATTACTTCATTTATATTAATGTGGTCACGATGGTTGAAGACATTGTTCATCAGTTCTGTGAAAAATGAGGTTATAGTTGTTTTGTTTCAGCTGTTTTCTGTGAGCTAGAACAGAGGCTGTGCTTTAACCACTGGCTTTAACAACGTTCCTCATGAATATTGGTGTTCAGAAGCTCCTCTGATTGGTTTATAAACAAGAAAAAAAAACAGGAAAGGTCAAACCTCCAGCTGAGTGGAAGCAGTCCACAGCAGCCTGTGGACGAATGTGTCCACTGTTTGTAGATTAGTGTCTGTGTCCACAGGATGTGTCTACAGTATGTGTCTTTAAGGTCTGTGTCCACAGGATGTGTCTTTAAGGTCTGTGTCCACAGGATGTGTCTTTAGTGTCTGTGTCCACAGGATGTGTCTTTAGGGTCTGTGTCCACAGGATGTGTCTTTAAGGTCTGTGTCCACAGGATGTGTCTTTAAGGTCTGTGTCCACAGGATGTGTCTTTAAGGTCTGTGTCCACAGGATGTGTCTTTAGTGTCTGTGTCCACAGGATGTGTCTTTAGTGTCTGTGTCCACAGGATGTGTCTTTAGGGTCTGTGTCCACAGGATGTGTCTTTAAGGTCTGTGTCCACAGGATGTGTCTTTAAGGTCTGTGTCCACAGGATGTGTCTTTAAGGTCTGTGTCCACAGGATGAGTCTTTAAGGTCTGTGTCCACAGGTGTCTTTAGTATCTTTGTCCACAGGGTGTGTCTTTAAGGTCTGTGTCCACAGGATGTGTCTTTAAGGTCTGTGTCCACAGGATGTGTCTTTAATGTCTGTGTCCACAGGATGTGTCTTTAGGGTCTGTGTCCACAGGATGTGTCTTTAAGGTCTGTGTCCACAGGATGTGTCTTTAAGGTCTGTGTCCACAGGATGTGTCTTTAAGGTCTGTGTCCACAGGATGTGTCTTTAGGGTCTGTGTCCACAGGATGTGTCTTTAAGGTCTGTGTCCACAGGATGTGTCTTTAAGGTCTGTGTCCACAGGATGTGTCTTTAAGGTCTGTGTCCACAGGATGTGTCTTTAGTATCTGTGTCCACAGGTGTCTTTAGTGTCTGTGTCCACAGGTGTCTTTAGTGTCTGTGTCCACAGGTGTCTTTAGCTTTCACTACATATCTTATGTAGTTCAGCGCTAAGTGCCTTTAGCAATAAAAAAAACCAAAAAAAACAGAGAAACAGTTGTTGTTTTTTCCACTGTGAGTTAGAACCAGTTCAACTTTTGTGTCACTCGCCTGTGGGTGGGGATGAGCCTCGTGGGTGGTGCCATACATGGTTGTGGGCGGGGCTTATGAACTAGTGACGTAGCTTTACCTGTTCTGAGTGGCTGGTATGACTGTGTCTCTATGGTGGGTTGACCAGTGCACCCATGTAGGTCAAAGGTCATTTGTTGGAATGTTGCGTGCGTATAGAAGTGGTTGTGAACTGTAAAACAAACTACACAAAGTGGTTTTCAGTGGAAGGAGTCCTTTAAAGACACGACAGATTTGGACACAGACACGTCAATGGTGCCAAATTCTCCAAAAAAAAATGACAAGTCAAAAATCAAACAGATCATCAAACAGATGAGCTTTTATATTTTTGTTTTTTTTAACAGCTGCGTACATCTCCGTCAGAGTCTGAGGGATGAACTTCCCTTCTGCGGCGTTAACCTCTTCCCACTACCATAAGGACCAATCTGTCCGAACTGACGTCACATGAGTGAGCACCACAACAAGATTTCAAGTATCAGTGTTCCAAATACCCATCTGGCCCCCCAGGACCCCAGTTTGACACCCCTGCTTCACATGAAGTGAAAATAAAATACCATATGAGACAACTAACACTAACCCTACAGCTAAAAACAAAAACAATAGAAAACTAAGCAATCACACATTAAAAACAGACAGAATAAAAAGTAACCAAACATTAAAATCAACCTTAAATAAAAGAGATTTAAAAGTGTTGAGGTCATTCTAAGTATTATTAGGTTGGGAAGGATGTGGAGTGGAGGCGTGGGTATTTACAGAAAGTATTTCCAAATTACAGAACAATATTTTAACAACTTGCAATATTCCAGAAAAAATATTATATACGCATATTTATGCACGTCTGAAAATATTACCTGTATGTTTACCCTCTCGATGACACAAGAGATGACATGGAGGACTTGCATTTTGGTGTCGCACTCCGTCACCTGCTGCAACAGCTGGAAAAGCAACCCAAAGATGGACTCCAGGTACTGCAGAAAAGAAAGGTTGAAATAACATGAAGAGGATACGGATAACACAAGGAATTACTATGAATGATCCAGGCAACTTTACACTGGTCTGCAAGAATATTATCGTATTTCCCCACTATATGAACTATAAGGTGCATTGAGTGAAGTCAACCCCCCCCCCAAAAAAAAGTCAAAATCATGACATAAAAAGTCAAAATTATGAGATAAAAAGTCAAAATTATGAGATAAAAAGTCAAAATTATGAGATAAAAAGCCAAAATTATGAGATAAAAAGTCAAAATTTTATGATAAAAAGTCAAAATCATGACATAAAAAGTCAAAACGATAAGATAAAATGTCAAAAACATGAGATAAAAGCTAAAATTATCAGATAAGTGAAAATTAATGAGATAAGAAGCCACAATCGTGAGATAAAAAGATAAAATTATGAGACAAAAAGTCAAAACTTAAGAGATAAAGTCACTCAAGCACTACCAGAATTGACGCTCTGTCGTTTTTGGAGAAAATTAAAGTCTTTTATTTGTGCCTTATAGTCTAAAGTACAGTATATAGACAGTGAGATATGCACTTACTGGAAGGAACTGTTCTGTCCGGAACTCAAAGTCATCAACAGGTGGTGAGGAGTTAAGGATTCAATTCATGTCAACTACATTTTCTTCCACCCAGCTACAAACTTTAATGATCCACAAGGGAAATTACTTGGTCCTTCTAGCTTAGCTGTATGCAAACAACAACAAAAAAACACCTAAGTGTGTAAACATAAAAGCAATAAAACTGAAAAATACAAGATTTGCACATATACAAACCTACAGGAAATGAAGTAAATGTAAATATACACTATATACATACACTATAGGTGTTAAGGTGCAGTAGTGTAAAGGTTACACACAGCATCTAGGACATCATTTACATTTTTTGGGTCAAAAGTAATGATGTGTATTTATAATAAAATATTTAAAGGATATTGAGCTTCAGAGTCGTCGCCGTCTCAATCCGCACCTGTAGAAAAAATGATTACAGGGGTGTCAAAGTCATCTGGGTTCAGGGGTCACATTCAGCCCAATATGATGTAAAGTGGGCCGGACCAGTCAAATAACAATAATAATAGAACAAGTACTTATAAATGATGTCAACTCCAAAGTTTTCTCTGTTTTTGAGTAAAAAAAATAAAATAAAATCAAATTCCATAATGAAAATGTCTTCATCTATGACCTGTACTCAAACATAACATGAATAAATATGAACCACCTGACAATTCATGAGAAAAAAAAGTGCAGCTTTAACAATATTTCATCTAATTTTAATATTTATACATGTGCAACACAACTTACAGATCACAGCAGATCAATAAATACACACAATAAATAAATGACAAGCACAATATTGATCAAATTCCACTTATTTTTCTTAAGACATTTCAGGTTGTTCATTTTTGTTCAGGTTTTTCAATTTTTTTTTCATGAATGTAAACATTTTTTGTTCAGGTTTTTCAATTTTTTTTTCATGAATGTAAACATTTTTATGTAATTTCCCTTTTTTTCAACACTACAACAAAGCAGAAAAAAATGTTTTTTATATTATTTATAGGTTATTATGATAGTATTTTCCTGGTCTGATCCACTAAAATGATTTGAACATCTTTGTTATATATGTTTAGTGTGATTTTTGCATTTTCAAAATCCATCCCAGGGGCCAGATTGGACCCTTCAGCGGACCACATTTGGTCCCCAGGCCTTATGTTTGACATCTGTGGATTACATATTAACAGGGAATACTTCTGATGCTCAGATAAATACATGGTACATAAAGAAAAGAACCCAATAAATAGGCAAGAGTTAGTTTGTTCTCCCCCAAACTGAGGAAAAATGTTTTGTAATAAATTTTGCTGAATTATGTAATGCTGCAGCAGCAGGGTGCTGTGGTGGTGTAGCATTAAGACTCAAGGAGCTGTTTGGGAAAAGAGTGGTTTATGGCTTGGCAGGTAATTAGACATATGAGACATGGACAATTTGAAATTATTATATTTTGGAAATAGAAAAATGTGTTGGGGCAGTTTATTACAAAATTAAATGAAAAAGTTATTACATTTTGGACATTTATTACAAAGTGTGGCTCAACAAGAACAGGCCTCAGGTTCCAGAGGTGAGATTAAATACAAACAGCTTCTCAATTCTCTTCCTATACGACCTCTTAAACTGAAAATGTCCTCAGTTTGAGTGCGTTTTTGATGCTTAAATTGTTAGACTTGGGGGTAGAGGCCGATGAGTTTTACTTCTTCCCGCCCCTTTGAGTGCAAAAAAATTAAATTAAATAAAATGTTGACCATTTTGATTGATATTTTGATGAACTGAAACTAATTATTTTAAATCAAATGATGAGTAATGAAATAATGACTAACGTATGTACTAGTTTGTTTTGTTGAAGGGAGGATTCCTTTGGTTTTATTTCACAGATTGTACATCCTCCATGAACACAATCATTCTACATGTGAAGAGAAGGAACATGAAACTAAATAAAAGTCCCAAACTTTGTTCTTCAATGTTCTCATTTCAGTCGACAGATTTACTTCCCCTGCTGTGTGACTTAAGAAGACCTGACATTTTTAATATAATAAAACACATTGATATTTCTCTCCTATATTTATTTGTTTGGCAAAACTCTACTTTAAAACCTTCTGGACAAACTCATCACGTCTTTCCTCAGGCTTTCAAATTAATTACAGTATGTTGGCTGAATTCTGAGTTATGTTGTTTTGAATGACTACACACACACACATTATACATATATATATATATTTGCAGTTGTCTTATTAAATATTTCATTTGTCAGTTCATAAATCATACACTCATTTTTTATCAATTATTAATAACTAATACACCTTCGTGATGGACTTTCTTAAAACACTATCTTTTCATCTTTTGATATTTTCAATGCCAATCAAGTCATTTTAAAAGTACGATCCTCTTTTCTTTTTTTTTTTTTGGGAGGTTCCTTATCTTAAAAACACACCATGCTTCTATTTCTGGACCTGGAACCAAAGCACACGCTCTGCAGTTACACACGTCTTCACTAACAGGAGTCTTTCAGAAGTCTGAACTGACTGTTGTTGTTTAAAAAAAGCAGCAACCTTTGCATAAAATAATTCATACCCGCCTCTCCCAAGGACGACGACGATAAGCAAAACTTAAAAGACGTTTAATATTTAATTTAATAACTGTGAATATTCTCCAATACTTAAGGAGCAACTGGAAACCAAAGAGATTCAAGAGCTGTGTTTTTTAGGAGTGTATCTAAAGGAGGTGATGCTGCTGCAGTACACACAAACATACCATGGTTTTATCAAAGGAATGTACATTATTTACCATCAAGGACAGGACTGTCCCCTGTGCTGACCCAACTATCAACGTTCAAGACCTTTATGAAGACATACAGATATTTTCTTCACATAACTTGGTATGAAATTGAACCATTAGAAAACACTTGACATGTTTAAAAGGATTACATCATTTGCATAATCACAATAAAATGTGTTATTTTTCTAACCCATTCTAAAATCATCCAGATAAAAGAAATAAATAATGTGAAATATACTGAATAAGTTAAGTGTGGAAACGATTAAATACAAAGATGTACAAATTTCCTATAAAAGTAGCTGTACGCAGTATTTTTAACTTTCAAATATTAAAGATAATGTCGACGTCACTGTGCTCATCAGGACCAGACAGCTGTGATGTCTTACTATCAACAAAAGGGAGTCATTCAATAGATCAGAAAATCACGATTGAAATCCGTTGAAAATTGAGGGAGAAGTGATTTTAGTGCGAGACTGGAAAAATAAAGTTCTAAATAAATTGTTTACAAAGGTATATTTCGACAAACACAGTGATAGGTTTTGTGCCTAATGCTTAGATTTATCTAATGAATCAATCAGAATTTAAATCTGTTGAGAACTGAGGGAGATTTTAGATAAGATAAGATAAACCTTCATTCGTCTCACAGTTCACAGCAGCAGAAAAAACTGGCCTACACGCATATAAACAAATAAACTAAACACACTATATATACAGATATAAATATACAAAATATACACAATATAATTTAAATTGTGGACGACGATGGATGAAGCGCGATGGCGATAGCTCATCACGACTTCGTCCGGATGAGCTAAAAATGAGCTAAAATTATAATTACAGTATTCACCAAAAAGAGGGGATGGGGGAATCCTGACGGGGGGGTTTGCAGGTTGATAATGAGGTAAGAAACACTCCACCAATCAGTGTCTACGCTGATACCAACTATCAAAGTTGGAGACGTGTATGAGGATATACTGATATTTTCTTTACATAACTTGGTATGAAATAATAATAATAATAATAATAATAATAATAATAACAATAACAACAATAATAATAATAATAACAATAACAATAACAACAATAATAATAATAATAATAATAATAATAATAATAATAATAATAATAATGCCTCAAACTTATATAGATCTTTTTTGGACATTAATGAATACATAAAATAAAAACCAGTTTGAAAAGATGGGTTTTAAGACAGGATTTGAATGTAGATAGTCTGAGTTCTTGATGGGTAGTGGGAGAGTTCCAGAGTCGGGGGGGGGGGGGGGCGGCTGCGGAGGCTCGGCCCCCCAAGGTCTGATGCCTGGGATGCATGAGGTGGTTTGGATTAGCAGAGCAAAGATGACGGGTGGGGCGGTGCTGTTGGAGGAGGTCGTAAAGGTAAGGAGGGGCCAAGTTATGAAGGTAAAGAGAAGGAGTTTAAAGTGAATACGATAATGAACGGGGAGGCAGTGGAGCTATGAAGTTGAACCATTAGAAAACACTTGACATGTTTAAAAGGATTACGTCATTTGCATAATCACTATAAAATGTGTTATTTTTCAAACATTTCATTCTGAAATTATCCAAATAAAAGAAAAAAATCATGTGAAATATACTGAATGTATGAAGTAACTAAACGTCCAAGTGTGGAAACGATTAAATACAAAGATGTACACATCTCCTCTGTGTGTGACTGATCATGAAGTACAGACTAATGATTGGGTAATGTTGCATATATTAACATGCGACAAAAGGATTATGTTGATGAACGTAGCCATCAGCAGTGGCCTTGTTGGCAATTCAAGCACTAATGAGAGAAACTGCATTTCAATTCCACTGCGAAGCGTTCAAGATAATAGAAGGCTTGATGAAGTACTCAGAGGGGTTGCATAAAGACACACGCTTATGTCTGACAATGATTCAGTCCAAATAGTTGTTTGACATCATTATTCAGCCTCTTCAGGAGGGTCACATTTACAACTGTTAAAAAAAAAACAACAAATGTAAAAGTCACCAAGTAGTGACTTTAGCGGTTAGCAAAAGTAAAACCCTTTGTGTCTCGACACGACTTTAAATCAGTGACTTGACATGTTAGCTGGGTTACTGTAATGCACTGTACAGTGGAGACATCCAGACATCGCTCTCACGTCTCCAGGTAGTTTAGAACGCTGCTTTTAACTGGAGTACGTGAACACGAGCACACCTTCGCTCCACTGGTTACCTGTGTTCATTTTAAGATTATTAGGCCGTCGCTGCGGACCACGGCGGGCACAAAGCTTATTGTGTCTGCTGTGATCGGAAGGGGAGTCATGGACGACAGGATCTGCAGTATCTCGCCTGTGCCGACCTGTGACCCCGGACCACCGCCCCTGCCTGTCTGGACCAGCCCCCCTTCCTGCATTTATACATGGACGTTCATCTATAGCCTGTCCGTCCATGGGAGTGGATCTGTCCTTCAATGTGGTTCTCCTCAACATTTCTTCTTTTTCCCACTGGGTTTTGAAGTTTTTTCTTGCCGAGAAGGAGGGTCTAAGGACAGGGGGAGGGTCTAAGGACAGGGGGAGGGTCTAAGGACAGGGGGAGGGTCTAAGGACAGGGGATGCCTGGGACTTTTCATGTATTTCTGTAGTTGATTGTGTTTTTGTAAAGCCCTCTGAGACGACTTTGTTGTGATTTAGGGCTTTAGAAATAAAATTGAATTGAATTGAATTGAATCGCAAGGGGAGTCAGCCTTTTGACCTCTAATTTGACCCCCTGAACATGCACGAAAACTCACCAAATTTTGCACACACTTCAGAAGTGTCAAAAATTGCAAGTATTTATAGGTTTTGTAAAAGTCGGTAAAGAAATGTGTCTACAGCGCCCCCTAGAAAAGGTGAAATAGTTTATATTAGGCCAGATCATGTCCTAGTGAAGTTAAAGCTATGAAAATCTGTACACATGTTTCATCATATGATGATGAACAAAAAAACCTTATGATGGCCACGCCCATAAACCAACAGGAAGTCCGCCATCTTGGATTGAAATTTTAAAAAATTTGAGTCATGGATTTTTGCTGTCATTGGAATTGACCGTTGGGCTCAAATGAGCTCAAAATCGGTGAACACGATCTCGACAAGTGGGACATCGTTTTTGTGCTACGCCGTCACAAAATTTGCCAAGTTTTCAGTAAAGACTAACACTATATACAGACATACGAACACGATTTGGCTTAAATTTGACACAGACGTCTATCTCTCGGTCCGACACCAGTTTATCAATAGAAATTGTGATTTTGCTCTATAGCGCCCACTACAAAATTGCCTTTACTAAAAAGGCATTACATCAGGCATACAAACACTGATTTGGCTGAAGTTTGACTCAGATGTCACATGGGGAGGAAGTTGTGAGGGACAGCGAAGGCCTTTGAGACTATAGTTTAAATTACATTTGTTTTTAAATCTTTGAACAGTCTGGCCCCGCCTTACCTCTCTGAGCTGCTCCACCAGTACACTCCCACCGGGACTCTTAGGTCATGTGACCAGTTACTGTTGGACACAAAAAAATCTAAGTGGAAGCTCAGAGGGGAGAGAGCGTTTTCTGTTGTGTAATAAACTGCCTTTGAATGTCAGACACCTACACTGTCCAATTTTAAAACTTGTCCTAAAACACATTTTTACTCCCTGGCCTTTGACTCAGTGACTCATTGATTTTAGTTCTTTTATTGTATGATCTTTTTCTTTTTTTTTTTTTTAATCTGTGTAGTTTTAGTACTTTTTATTGTATTTTTACAGTACATTTATTTTATTGACTTTGCGTTTTATGCCTTGTAGTGTGCAGTGCTTTGTGTCGGCTGTGTCTGTTTTAAAGCGCTTTTATAAATAAAGATGGTACAGTACAAATGTAGAGGTGAGAGTTAACTGAACACTGAATATAAACAAGTAAATACATATTCTTAACATATCAAGTATCTGCTTAGAATCAACAAATTCCATCACAAAATATCTCAAAATGTGCGGTTCAACCTTTCTGGACCGAGGTTGAACTAGACTTTAAAAAATATATACATATAAACATGACCTACCCTTGCATTTTCCAACATTATTTTTTTAAAGAATGCTGACTTTAGTGAAAGTCATATGAAAAATTCATATATTATATCACTCATTTCATATGAAAAAGTACTAACTGGTATAAATTTATGAGTATGAAACGAATGTCCTACTGTGCTCATATGTGTCACATATACTATAATCATGACAAGACTGAGTGGGATTTCATTTCTTAAGGTTTATTAAAGCCTTCCCACAGTCAAGTAAATGTGAAAGAAATGTGACTTAAGCATGGTGTCATTAAAGGGATTATCTGAAGTAAAAATAAGTTTAGTTTTTTAGGTGATTGGGAGTACATACATATAGTTGACATCAAGCTGAGCCAAACTTTGTTAGCGTGGAAGTGATCAGAGCACGACTTTTTCGCCGACATGAAAGGCTATTTTTCGACCTTTTCTAAAGTTCTAAACATCACACTTATGTGTTGGTAAGTAGAGCAGGGGTGCTCAGTCGTGGAGAGCTTCTATCCTGCATGTTTTAGACGTATGCCTCTTCCAACACACCTGACGGTCATTATCAGTCTACTGCAGAGCTGGGTGAAAGGTTTATCATTTGAATCAGGTGTAGTGGAACAGGGCTACATCTAAAACATGCAGGATAGTAGCTCTCGAGGACCAAGACTGAGTAACCCTGAAGTAAAGGCAAAGTGAAGTGTCCCAACATCTTCATGTCATCAGATAGTGTGTCCAGAGTTTCTTATCTCAAACCAGTTCATAAGACGTCGTAGGAGAAAGCTCAAAATAGTCGATTGCAGAGCGTTCTGGAAATTCACAATTTCGTGTCACTGTTTTGTGAAAACAACAACCTGTTAGTAGGGCTAAGCTTCATGGTTACATAAGCTTCATTTCAATTTAGAATGAAACACTGGAGGTCTTCATGTCCTCAGATAGTGTGTCCACAGTTACTGATCTACACACATGGACCTCTGTGTTCATAAGACGTCTGAGGACGAAGACTAAACTAGTTGATTGCAGATCTGGAAATTCATGATTTCGTTGAATTCTTTTTTAATAACATAGTCCAGTATTTCATTATAAATGTAAATGAAGCTGTATATAACAGCAAAGCTTAGCCTACTAACAGGTTGTTGTTTTCAAAAAAGAACGCAACGAAATCATCAATTTCCAGAGCGTCCAACTGAAACCGACTATTACGACGTCTTATGAATACAGAGAGAAAAAAGGCTTGAGATAAGAAACTCTGGACACACTATCCCATGACATGAAGACCTCAGGACACTTGGCTTTGTCTTTAGGGACCCTATACTTACTACCACGTAAGTGTGAACTTTAGAACAGGTCTAAAAATAGTGTTTGGTGAAAAGACATGTCCATGACTTTGATGCCAAATATATGTATGTTCCCCTAATCATCTAAAAACATGAGCTAAACTTATTTTTACTCCAGATAATCCCTTTAAATCTGGTTTAGGTGCGTATATTGAAGAAAACTTTGAACACCTCCCACTGAGAATACAAAAAGCCCTAAAACTGAAGGACTTAACTTTTGCCTTAAGGGTTATTTTTAGCTTTTACTCTGAAACTGTGGGTCAATGTCGGAGAAGAAAGCAGCACTAAGTGGATAAAAAAAAGTGGGAATATATTGCAGGAAATATAAATGGAAAACTACAAACATCTGTGATCTGTGACTCAGTTCCTAAATTGCACTGATAGATGCTGCTCGTCCACAAACTGCATCACACTGTGCGGCGATGCCAGACAAATTCACCCATGACTTTTAACATTACACTGAGTGTTTGTAGTGTTTGTCGTACAAAGCTAAAATACATCAAACACATTTCAAACTCTTTTACGCATTTATTTTATGGTCCTAAAACTCAAAGGGTGTTGAGCTCTGAAGTCATCTCCCCATGGAATACTGAGTATCTCCACTAAGAAACTTTAAATTTGTCACAAAGACATGGCCGTGACTTAATGCGACTCCCCTCCTCCTGTTTAAAAACAACTTCTACAACAAGAAAGCACGACGGTTACAGAAATTAAGCACGTTCACAAGACACTATCTTCACTGTTATCTTGAGTGATTCACTTTGGATTTAATAAGTAACATAGAATAGCAATAAAGATATTGATAACTAATTGGGAATGATTGACTGAAAGTAGTTTTCTCCATTAGCTTATGAAAAGTTTACGAGTAATAATTCATTCTGTCCGAGAGGCTCTAATTGGCCAAGACCATATTGATCAGGAACCGCAAAATGATTTATAATGTGGTCAGTGATGTCAGAGTAGAATAGTGTGTGTGTGTGTGTGTGTGTGTGTGTGTGTGTGTGTGTGTGGGGGGGGGGCTTCAATCTGAGTGCACTGATTTCCTTCATGAACCCTACAGCAAATTACATTATGATTACAGACTAAAACTAGATTCTGAATTATACATCTAGATGGTCAATGTATGACAAATAATGAATGCATCCTAAATCTAATTTTGGATCAGTCCATAAATTGGCTACGAGCAGATGTGAGTATATACTGTAAGGAGAATGAAAATTGCATTCCTTCTGTCGGCTCTGTTTGGAGAATGATACGAATGATAATGTAATAATGATCATTACTGTCTATATGAGCATGAGCCTCATAATTATACATTACAATCATGTCGACTAAACCTTTATGACATGTTTGCTCGGAGCAGAAGGATACCATGTGACTTCATAGTGATCAGATCAGTGAATACTGTACACACATCATATATATATATATATATATATATATATATATATATATATATATATATATATATAGTATATTCCAGATGGAAAAGCCACTATAATGAAATGCACAGCAGTCTAATCTGACTCAGTAAATTGGTGGCCATTTCATTTGGAGCCTATGGCAACATACACAGCTGTGAATGCATAAGCAAAAATAAAAACGTGCTCCCCACACCAGGCAGCCAGATAAATATAAGCAGAGCAGGAGAATATAGCCCAAAAACATCCTTTTTCCTTCTGTTACCAATGATTAAACATATATTTTTTTCTAATTACCCAAAGATAAGACAAAAGACAATTAAAAAAACAACAACAACAATAATAATAATAATAATAAGGCGTGTCGATTTTGAAATTTCCAGAAAGTAAAATTTGATTCAATTCAATTCAAATATGTTATATATAGAAGTATATTTTACAATCTAATCCAACTTTTTACATTTTACATGGATCTGTTTATGACTGCACCGACGGCCTTTTTAATTATGGATATTGCCTTGATTTGCTCATCCCCTCCTGGTTCCACGTTCTCTGCTGACAATTTTTAAAGCAGTAATTATCATGTGTATACAAAAATATTTATACATATACTGGGTGTGATTTGCCAGGGGGACGGAGGGCTATTCTGATCAAAGCAGAAGACAGCAGACACTATCATTGCCAGTCCAACCGTGTCATTTAACCCAGGATTAAATCAATGATGACTGATGCCAATTTTCACTTTCACTGCCACTTTCACATTGACAATAAATGCCAGGTATTAGTTGGTATTTCGTCTAGTGTGACAACTGATCCATCTGTAAGCAGTCATTCCTGATCATGTACAAGTAGGGTTTCATTTTATTTAGTTGATCGAAACTGAAAGACATCGGATATATATCTCTAAATTTAATTAAAATACGCAAAATGAAAGATGCATAATAAACATCAATAAACAAGACAAGCAATTAATACTGGTCTTTTGAACTTATGTTAAGGTAATTATGCTTCCCTCAATCACACTGATACCATCAGTGAATGGTGTTTGCGTGGGATATGCCTTATGCACATTATTATCTTAATTATATCGCAATCTTAATTACACTATAATCGCATTAGACATGTACTGAAACATTGCTACAGAGTAAACCGATGAATACACAGCTAAAAATTGTACAAAACCAAGACAGAAATTAAGGAAAGAGATGCTATTAGATGCACAAAGAATCAACTAAGTTATTCATTGTTATAGTAAGATGAGCTCAAACACAGTTATAAATAATAAAGAATATTTTTCTCATTCCTTTATTGAAGCTTATGTGAAAGAAAACGTCAATCAAGTGCACGGCTCATGAGAAAAGCAATCCAGCAAATGGAAAAATGGCGATAAAAATTAGGATAAAAAAATAAAATAAAAAGGCAAAAAGTTTTTAGTAGGTAAATAAAAGGTTTTGCTTTTCAATCAAATCTACTAATCTAATCTAAAAACCATGAAAGATTTTTTTTTTTTAAATAGCATGTTGAATGATCAGAAAACTAAATCTTTTATCAATCCCTATGTTTGTATAAAACTGGAAGTATAATAACTGTGGTTCTGTGTTTATGGAGCTGACTGTGCACATTTATGGTCCATTTCAGACATCACGACTCCAGTGTTTTCTTAGGAAGTTGCTACTGCAAAGTCACAATAAACAGTTTAACGGAAAAAAAAAACCCAATAACTTTGTGCCTGTACAGAGAAAAAAAAAAAAAAAGGGGGTTGTTGATTTGTTCTGTTTATTTACTGTATGAAATATAAGTGTCTCATGTTCCTTCTCTTAACATATAGAACTATTGTATTCATGGGGAATGTAAAATCTGTCAAATAAAATTATGTTTAGAATAAATTATATAATCATGTTTGGTTTGAAATTTTAAGCTCCGCCCACTGCGAGCTAGAGCTTTTACCTTTGCCCAAAAATCATACTTTAATTTCATTTGGAAATTAATTTAGATATTCCACTAATATTCAAATATTTATTAATTATATTACTCTGAAAATGCCTCACAAACAACTTGGTATTAAAATTAAATATTATATTCAGTCCACCAGGGGGCAGTATTCAGTCAAATGTGTGATGAAACATGCAGTGGCAGAGTCCTGCACAGTTCTGGTTTTGACAAACCGCAACCACCCATACCCGTCATGTTCAAACCCGTATCCGACCCGTTTTCCGATGAAAAAAAAAATTACAAATCCGCACCCGAACCGACCCCCTATAAATGAACCCGATATCCGATCCGAACCCGGAAGAAAATGTCAGCTTAAATACAAAATGTCAATAGCCAAGGCAGAGCCAAATAAAAATGTTGTTAAACAGGAGCAGACAAATAATACATTCAAAAACTATTTTTATATGTGAGCTCACACACACACACACACACACACACACTTGAAAAACGCACCAAGAAGGAAGCCGACAGGAGGCAGCTATACAAGTCCAAACTAAAGAACAGTTTTTAGCCTAAGAACCGCAAATTAGACCCGCGATCACCCACGTCCGACCCGAACCGAACCCGTATCCGACACAGCCCAACATTTTTCACCCGTTTCGTGAAAATCTGCGGTTCACCCACGGGTCACCCGCGGGTACCCGAACCCGTGCAGGACTCTGGTGGCAGTAATGAGCATTATTATCAACTGACAATTTTAATGTTACATAATCCACAAACATCTTTTGTCCATTAACTTGTGTGTGAAACGCTGTTCCTTAGTTTTCCAGGTTGCCTGTTACTGATGAAAGCCTCTAAAATATTAGCTAAAATGTTAGCTAAAATGTTAGCGTCATCGACAATCAAAAGGGAACGTTTACAAAATGAGCAGGTACAAAAATGGACACGATATGTAAAACGGTCAGATTAGTTTTACCTGCTCACTTTGTTAACTTATGACACTGATACATTTTGCCGTACCGTCTACCTCAGCTATTGTTCATGAACGCACCGGACTGACCGGTGAGCACTGGTCAGCCAGACCACATGAAACAAAATAAAATTGACTAACATTTTATAACTAACATTTTTTTTAGAAAACATGATATTAACATGTGCAACCGATTTTGTTTTCCAGTGTAGCTGTCTTACCACCAGGTCTGGATCCTGCATGAGACTGAGGATGACCTCATAGAGCAAAGGCCGAAGGTCGGACTTGAACTTGACGGAGATCCATTGTCCTATTAACCAGATCACACGTCGACGAATCAACTTGTACCTGAGGGGGAAAGACACAGTTTAGCAGTAATACTCAGTGTTTCCCACAGACCAAGTGGCATTGTGTGGTGCTAGTGGAGCACCCCCCCCCCCCCACACACACACACACACTACGCTATTATTATCATCATCATCATCATTACTATTATTAACTAGTGCAGAGCCTGTAGAAAATGTGAGATTGTCTGCTACTAATGTGTTGTGGAAGTGGGTGAAATGAGTTTGAAAGGAGCAGAAAGAAAGACTATAATAATTAGTTGTCCCATTAGGCTGTTATTATCGTCATCATCATTATTATTATTATTAACCTATTATTAAGCTAGTTGAGGAATTCACATACATGGTCATGGTCTAGTATCTGCACTGTATCTGGTTTGAAGATTTATTTACTGCGTCATTTACAAGTGTGCTATTAGCACAGCGCTAGGCTAATGCTATTAGCACAGTGCTAGGCTTAATTAGCTTTACACAAAGGCTTTAGTAAACACTGTGTGTCAACAGGTGCTTCATTAAGACCCCATCAGCACAAAAACGAATTTGCGTGAAACCGACATACTTTCTTTATGGATGGGCCTTTCGTCAACATGGGGCCGGTGTCATGGATACCCCAAAAACATATTTTTGGAAAACAGGTCCCAGAGAGGGAATATCTGGATACGGTGTTGTTTCCACACCCACCTGGATGAGTAAACATGCGTGTTCACACCCACATCATGATCACATGACCAGAAAAAACAGCAGCCTTGCACCCGTAGCATTCCTTCTCATCACAGACAGTAACAATGGTGAACAACAGAGTATCAGTGGTGAATGGGTTAATGTTAGGGTGTTAGCAGTGTTATTGTTGTTGTTTCTGTCCAGCGTGTGTCTGGCGTCGGTAGAAAAAGGATTTGGGCGCATGCGCACTACTTCTTCTATTGTTCTCTTGTATACGGTAGGACTGTCTTACAGCGCTCATAGTGGTTGTCATGTGAACTGCGTTATTTTCAGCAAGCGTTTCGCCCCTATGCTGACGAACATTTTTTACCGACACGTTTCCACTTTTATCTTTTTGACACGGTTTCAAAAATAAACCCATATCGAACTCATCTGGATGTAGCTTAAATCAGTCATTTTCCAGCCTTTACATGTAAACACCTGTAGTATGTGATAGTATCTGAAACTTCCTGTGAACTGTAACCACACATTTCACCTTTGCCTCTGACATGTTGTTGTCTGCATCACTGCTTGTGCCTGCTGTTGTGTGTGTGTGTGTGTGTGTGTGTGTGTGTGTGTCTATCTGTCTGTGTGTTTCTGTGAGTGTCTGTGTGTGTGTGTGTGTGTGCGTGTGTGTGTGTTTGTCTGTGTGTGTGCATTTGTCTGTGTGTGTGTGTGTGTGTGTGTGTGTGTGTGTGTGTGTGTGTGTGTGTGAGCGTGTGTGTGCGTGCGTGTTTCCGTATAACAGTGGAGAGTGTGGTACCAAAAATTCATATTAGATTTAGATCTGGTTACTACCGTTAATGTTGCCCTGCTTCCATACCTATACTGACTTTCCAACTCTTGCTCACTTTCTGTGTATGAGTGAGAATGACAGAATCACGTTGTAATCTACGTGTGGCGCTGCACCAGAAGTTACTCTGTGTATGGGGAAAACCATATACTGTTATGACTTCCCCTCGGTACTTTCAATCCATATTATAATTAAAAAAAAAAAAAAAAAACACTGGCTGTAATCTTATTTTTGCAATATAGGAATATTGCTCAAGGGCCCATTAAAAACAATGGGGCCATTTATTCTAATGGCAGTTGAAACTGCTCATGAAATGTCTTTTATCAGTGTTTTACATATGGTGAAAACTGCAGTTAACTCTGTGCTTTGAGGGGAAAAGAGCTGTATCACTGACCCTCTGTGCACACATTTCCAAATCCATGACTATATCTAATTTAACCCACCCTCAGATTCTGAACATTTCTGCGTGTTTTCATCTATGCAAACAGATTAGGGCTCCCAGAGAGCCAGAGATAGTGCACTATTACAGACAGCATTGGAGGCCAAAGAGAAAGTCAGTTTATGCAATAAAGAAGCTAAAGGCACAACCAAAGATGGAAGAAGAACATGAAGAATAAATAGCTTGGTATGGGAAAAGTACTTACATTCTGTACTTAAGTAGAAGTACAGCTACTTGTGTGGAAAAAAATATTCTGGTAAAACTAGAAATACTGATTCAACTCCTTGACTGAAGTAAAAAAAAAAAAAAAAAAAAAAGTACAAATTCTCAACTGTAATAAAGTACAAAAGTAAAACTGCATTTATTAGTTATTTTATGCCACGGATGAAATAATACTCATTCAACAAGGACAAATCTAAAAAGTTTCAACAGTATCTAAAAATAAAAGCCTTTAAAAGTGACTTAGTGTGTAGATAATGTGTTTGAGGAGTTCATGGTGCTCAGTTTAGGAGGTAATGTCCTTATGGGAAGTTTTGGAAAAATGAAAGAAAAGTCACAATTGAGATAAAAAGTCTGAAATATGAGATTAAAGACTAATCACAATTATGAATTACAAGTCATAATTATGATATAAAAAGTCCCAGTTCCCCTCCTCCACTCATTTTCCATCTAAAGTGACTTATTTTTATGACTGTTAGATCTGTTTAGTTTGAAGAAATAACCATTCTGAGAATGTAAAGAGTATAAAGTACAGATATTACTATAAATGTAAAGAGTATAAAGTACAGATATTTATATAAATGTAAAGAGTATAAAGTACATATATTTATGTAAATGTAAAGAGTATAAAGTACAGATATTACTATAAATGTAAAGAGTATAAAGTACAGATATTACTATAAATGTAAAGAGTATAAAGTACAGATATTACTATAAATGTAAAGAGTATAAAGTACAGATATTTATATAAATGTAAAGAGTATAAAGTACATATATTTATGTAAATGTAAAGAGTATAAAGTACAGATATTTATGAACAAATGTAGGAAGTAAAAGTAAAAAGTTACCAGAAAATAAATACTGCAGTAAAGTACAGATACCTAAAAAAAAATCTACTTAAGTAGCTCAACCTCTGGTATCAGCATGTTTAAACATGCTATGGGGGCGTGGGGTGGGGGGTAGGGGGCAGTGAATTAGCCTGGTGAACAATCAAAATACATTAACAGGGCAGAGAAATGTGTGACATGAATTAAAATGCTCAATGTGGCGTATCCCAAACAAACGGTCGGCGCCAGCATATCAGCGACGGAGGGTTTTTCAGCAGCCGTACTGGGCTGGCAGGCATCCCCTGGCATCTGGCCTTGTTTGGATCCGAAAAAAAAAACTGTGCACAAGGCCTAACTTGTCAAAAATGAGAGGATGAAAGGATAAAGGAAACGAGAGATGATAGGATAAAGGATGGAAGGAGGGGGGGGTGACAAACGTGTTGGCTCCACGACAAAACACCACAGGGAACCCGAAACCAGTCTGGGCCACGAGCCAGAGGATATGGAATAAAAGCATGAGTCAGGATTTGGAGATGGCACAGAAACAAAGAGCACATATGTTCAAGAGTGGAAGAAAAAAAAGAAAAATTTAGTTCTTTTATGCTCAAATGTATCTTTTGAAGAAGAAAAATTGCAGTAAAAAGTGATTCTGAAATCCAAATATGGAAAGTACGGAATGGATGGAACAGTATGGAATGTATATGGAATGTCAATATTTACAGACTGTGTTGGAAACCACATACTAAATACTATATACTAAATACTAAATAATAAATAATAAATACTCTGTAACAGTGATGTGAGGGCTGACCCAAAGTGAGCGGTCACCCATTGTCCTCCGCAGTTGCAGGTCATTAAAAAATATTTGTAAAGATATTGGGGTTGTTTGAGATAAATATTAAATTAACCTGGTAAAAAATTGTAATTTAAATATTAGGTACAATTTCCTATGATTAATACATACACTTTATTAACTGTATTTCCATCAAGGTGTCGTCCATCGTGGTCAGTATCCTACATATACCATAGGTATGTAGAGAGAGAGAGTGGAAGCTCCGGAAACATCCAAACAAAAACACTAAGGTTTAGGACACATTGGCTGAGATTTTTAAAGATGATGAGCGACTCCCAGTGTTTTCGTTTCCATGGAAACCTGGTTCAAATGTGTCTTTGGGTGTTACAGGTTGTCGACCCCTGGTTTAGATGCTGCGTTAGCGTTGATAACTTTTGAATGATGAAGCAGAACAAAAATATTTTATAAACTATTTATCTATTTAATGACGTACTTTTGTGAGCCATGTGCAATAGCCGTTCATTATTTATTGGTGTGCTGTCAATGTTCTGATTTTGTTTTTTTTTATATATATAGATATATTTATTTATTTTTTAATATATTTTAATTAAGGAAGAATGCTGTCTGATGTGTGTGTATGTGTACTCAGGATGGCACAAATGAAATTTCGTTGCACCTATGCAATGACAAATAAAGTCTATTCTATTCTATTCTAAACATATTAACTGGAATTAAATGGAATTTAAACACAGAAATAAATGCAGGTATGTGAGTAAGGTCAAAGGTCATGTGACGTTCATAAAGATCACTGACTAATTTTAAAATTTTCGGGTCCAGAAGCGGGTCAGGTGTGTCCTTTTCAAATATATTTGTTGCAGTGTGAGTCGCAGGCGGGTCAATTAAAAAAAAATAAAATAAATTTTTTAAAAAGTTGGTTGCGGGTCGTTTATACATCAACCCGCACATCACTGGTCCATACTCATACTATTCATACTGCGTACTGTCTCCTCAGTGATTGGACAGTTTGCAAAACGTTTACACTGTAGCATAGTACATGATAACCCATTATGGGTGATCAATGGGAAAGACTTTTTATATTTTGAGGAAATAACCATAAGTGTGTTCCTCACTAGTGGCTAGCTAGCATTTAGCCAAATTCCTATGAACAAAATTGTAGGTAAGTGGTATTTAGACAAATGAACACCACATTTGGCATCTAAAGACGCACTTCCTCACCTGTTTAAAATAAATTTTAAAAAAAAATCAATAAATGATATATTTAAAGACTTTAGAGCTCAAGTGAAATCAGTGATATTAATGTCAACGACATGTATTTACTTCCAATCATCGAAAAAAAAAATTAGCTAAACTTATTTTTACTCTGGATAATCCCTGTAAATATAGCTACATATAGTACAAAAAAATGACTGAAATGGACAAAAAATAACACTATACCACAAATGGCAAATGCATATAATAAATAATATGTGTAGGATATATACAAGGTAAGATAAATGTAAAAATAAATAAATAAACAAGGTGCCTGAGGCTGATGATCCCAACAGTAACTACACGGTGTTTGGATTTGAGTTGTTATCGTCTGAAAAGCACAACATGGCACTGATGTGCTCCAGCGATAACCTGTTCTGAAAAGGTGACGTTTGCTAAGGGAACAAACTAGCATCCAATTTCTTCCCAAGACAAACAAGAACCAGACCAACAGTATCTGCAATCTCTTATGGCGGCAGTAATTAATTAGATGCCAGTGCGACTGAGCAGGTACTGAGGTGGATGATGGTGTCGGGCAGATTCCCAAAGCTGCTCTGTTATTGGTTCCAAACAGCATCAACATACGAAATATTGAGATTGAATCACAATTATTAAAATAAACATCAAATAATGTAATTTTTTCACCTATTTACACTAAAACAAAATATAATTTCACAAAATATTTGAATAATCTTGAACAAACAAGTTAAATTTCAAGAGACGTCGGTGCAATTTTAACAATAATCTGCCTGATTAAATATTTTGTGTATTTGTTCCACTATGATCTGAAAGTTATAAAGAACATGTGGAAACAATAAATAAAAGCATAATGTTACTTAAATTAGGCTTATTAACTTGATTTGTTTCCTGTTATTCACATTGTTTGAATAGTTTGTCAATGTAAACATTTTCATCATTTAATTTTACTATTTTACTCTCTAAAATATAGGAAAATATTTGGAGTTGACAGTATTTATGTATTAATATGTTATTATTTCACTGGTTTGGCTTCACTAGCTAAATGTGGCCCCTGAACCAAGATGAGTTTGACACCATTACACCAAACATTACACCATGCTGTGCAGGGAAAACCCAGATTTATTATACCATGTTTAAAAAATAACTTTATTTCCCATAATCTTGGGCCTTAAATTCAGTCATTTTCATATTCAGTATAAATAATGTCCCATGGGTGAGCTACTATCAACGCATCTATACAATCCCATTAACATCTGCTGTGACATTTATGCTAACAGATGCGTGCATCACATCAAACATGTTTGTTCACAGCAGGAATATTCTAAGAGGTCAAAAGCACAGCTCAGATGAGGGAATTTCAGTTTGATGAACGGATAGAAATTCCAGTTATTACACGTTTGTGTAGTCATTTAGCTACGGCATTGGGAGCAAATGTCAGTAAACTCACAAGGATTACAAGTGTTTGTTTAATGGGGCCACGTTAGGTGAAACACCTTCCAAAACACACAGGAGTAGATTCAAGAGCAACAACAGTAAAAAGAGCAACACTGAAAATAGACAAAAAAAAAAAACACAGACCAACTGATTTATCAGGAGAGTAAATCCAGCAAGAACATATTAACCAACGTAAAATATGAGCAAAAAAAGGAGAAAAATATGAAGAGGATGAAAACAAAATGATCAAACCCATGCAGTGTTTCACATACATAGAGTCATGACAGAATGAAAACAGTCCTCTCTTCACAGTTAAACAGAAACACGCAGACGCATGAAGAGGTGACGAAAAGGTGGCAGTGTGGTTCCAGTTCACAACAAGTTCCAGATGCTTCCATATGTTACAAGCTGGAATACAACTGATTTAATGAAACACCTGCTGACAGTGTTTACTAAAGCATCTGTGAAGAGCTAAGAACGCCTAGCACTGTGCTAATAGCACTAGCCTAGCACTGTCCTAATAGCACTAGCCTAGCACTGTGCTAATAGCACTAGCCTAGCACTGTCCTAATAGCACTAGCCTAGCACTGTCCTAATAGCATTAGCCTAGCACTGTCCTAATAGCACTAGCCTAGCACTGTGCTAATAGCTAAAAGAGTGAGTACTTTAATAACAACTACAGATGAGTAAGTGGTGTATGTGAATTCCTGAAATGGTGACATGAGATGTTGTGCTAGTTTATTAATAATAATAATAATAAATGAATGGTGGGGGGGCACACGCATTTGTGTGTGTGTTTGGGGGGGGGGGGGGGGGGGTTGTCCTAGCGCTACACAATAGGCGCTTTCCCACAGAGTAGTTCTAAGAACTATTTAGTTCCTAGAGAACGTTTGGGTTTGCATTCCAACAGGACAGTAGGAACCATGGGAGGGGTTAATGTGATGCTAACGTCCACCACAGTGATGTGTTCTTTAAGCACTAAATTCAACAGTCACACAAGTAGAAGATTATAAACTAGAATAGAGAATGAGGAGGTCACAGCGCTTATGTTCTGTATCACAGGAATATTAATTATGGTCAAAGACAGCGTCTAATGTCAAGAATGGAAGAGTTTATAGAGAGTTAAGAGACCAAGAATCCAGCAGCAGGTGATACTACGACATATGTTAATGTCATAGCTTTAACCCAAAAACAAAAGGTGCATTTATTTATTACTTTCTCCATATTTTTTCCAGCACACAGCTGATGCTACACAGATAGTTTTAAAGACAGTGGTACTGCAAGATGAGAAAATGCAGAAATAGGCGTGGTCTGGGCTCTACCAATCACCAGTCACCTACGTCATTTAGTTCCTGGAAAACTTAAAAAAGATCCTGTCTGCCAGGACGAACTAAAAAGGTTCCAGGAACTATGTAGTTCCCATTCTGTAGGAAAGGGTGAAAAAAGTTTCCGGGAACTAAAAAGGTTTTAGGAACTACAAATGGTTCCTAAAGTGAGAAAGAGCCTAATGTCACTTGGTCTGTGGGAACCAGTGCCATGTTCCACATACTGTAGCAGCATGTGTCTCTTTCTTACTAAGCTTCCAAGTAGTAGGTCAGCCTACAACAGTCGATATGACAGGATGGATGTACTTTACAGTCTAATAATATAGATGAAAACTTATCTCCCTATAACTGTCTGTCTCACTGACACAAAACTCCTCCTGGCAACTGCATACTGTCAGTATGACTGATATCAAGGGTATGTGTGACACCTATAGGCTGACTGAAGAGTGTGTGTGTGTGTGTGTGTGTGTGTGTGTGTGTGTGTGTGTGTGAGAGAGAGCAGTGTTCAATTAGGAGTCACATTATGATTTCCTATGTATGTATGTCTGTCTCTATGTCTGTCTGTCTGTCTCTATGTATGTATGTCTGTCTCTATGTATGTATGTCTGTCTCTATGTATGTCTGTCTGTCTCTATGTATGTATGTCTGTCTCTATGTCTGTCTGTCTGTCTCTATGTCTGTCTGTCTGTCTGTCTCTATGTCTGTCTGTCTGTCTCTATGTCTGTCTGTCGGTCTCTATGTCTGTCTGTCTCTATGTCTGTCTCTATGTCTGTCTGTCTGTCTCTATGTATGTATGTCTGTCTCTATGTCTGTCTGTCTGTCTGTCTCTATGTCTGTCTGTCTGTGCATCTGTCTGCAGTATGTTCCCAAGATCATTTGCTCTCATAAGCCATGATATCCCATCACAAACATGACAAGTGCTTGGTTGAGGTATGAGTATGAAGAGACTGACAGCGAGTCAGTGAAATCAAGGGTGTGTGGGTGGATGAGTGTGCAGATAAGACTGCATTTGTGTTCATGTAGTCATTATTCCAACCTCCAACAAGCTTGGCTTAGTGGCAGCCCGTGGCTCAGCCACAGGTATAAGTCAATCGCAATACTTGTGCTGACAGATATGGATAAGACTTTAAAATGTGCATGCAGCTGGACTTTGGAAGGATTTACAGAGAAGCACACAGCACCAGGAGAACTCTTCTGTTGTACACTGATATCTTTATAGAAACAATTCATTAATTAGACTGACTCGTGTTATTGCAATATCTATTCTGTAATAACACTGTTCAGGAGGTAAATTAGGTTAATAGGTAGCATTAAATACATCTGGGGACATTCTAATATGTGTATCATCCATTCATATTTCAAAATAAAACCAAAAATAAGACAATAACAAAACAACTTGTTTCTTCATGATTTTGTTTCCAAAACCAAAATGAAAAAACAGAGAGTGATGTGTTTTTCTTTTCAGTTTTCCTTTTTGTGTTTGAATGAATAATAGAAAAAAAGCATAATGGTTGTTTCCTGTTTTATCTCATTTTGACCTGAAACAAATCGAGTAAATGAATCTTAACAGAAACACTAAACTTGAAGATCATTATGATATTTTCTCCGTGGTCATATCTTCAGGTCTTAGGGCAGATATGTCCAAAGTCCGGCCCGGGGGCCAAATGCGGCCCGTGGTCAATTTTCATCCGGCCCTCAGCCTTCGTCATAAAATTAATAACGCCTGGACCACATGTAGAATTACTGCAGTGTGACGCAGAGATCCGCGGTCAGCACCAGCAGTTTACTCTCGCCAACTTTTACCGACAGCTGAATAAGGACAGGTTTCCAGAGATTCGAGCATTTGGTAAAAAAATACTAAGCTTGTTTGGGTCGACGTATTTGTGTGAGAAGACATTCTCGGTTATGAACTTAAATAAGAGCCATGTGAGGACACGGCTATCGGACTCTCACTTACAAGACGTCTTGCGCATCAATACTACTGCCTTTGAGCCAGACCTGGCCTTTGTCCTGCACTCCAGATCTCAGTTTCACCCATCACACTAATGCGGACAAGTCATCATTTTTCATTGACTTAAGTCTGAATCAGAGTGCGCCGCTAGTGCGCACGTCACCACCGCGTGTCCTGTCCCCAGGTCGCCAAGCGAGAGAGAGAGGTGAGAGAGAGGTGTGCCAATCAACATTTATAGTTCCTGTCATATTTTAAATGAGCTCTGCACTTGTTGATATGACAATTTCTCTGTTATTGTGTTTAAAAATTCTGTAAATATTAAATTGCCATGGCGAGATATTTTTTTTTATGTTTCAAATGTAATTTGCACCCAAGAGTACAATTACTTCTCTTCAACTGTTCCAAAAAAGTTAGTGTTAAAGTGTTAAGTGAATATTTAATTTCAATTTTCAATGTCAATTGAATTTTGATATGCATGTTTCAAATGAACCAAAACGTACGCTTAAGATAGCTGAAATTAAAATAAAAAAGCAAATGTGAAACACAGAACGGCTCGCTGAAATGTATTTAATTTAATTGCTCTTATATGTAAAGAACATCCGCCAAGGTTGGCCCCCCTACATTTTCAACACACCAAATCTGGCCCTCTTTGCAAAAAGTTTGGACACCCCTGTCTTAGGGTGACCCTCTTAGTTTCCCCAAATAGGACGTAGGTTTACTGTAAAACTGTATTGTTCACTCAAATATTAAAATCATCTAAATAGTTACAGATTGTATTTGTCTTGATGTGCTAATTGAACAAAATCAGTGAATTGTGGCAGTTCTGATCATATTACTAATGTTTATTATAAATTACTGAACAGCATGTTTCTATTTCAGTATTATTTCTTAATAATCTTAACATACAGTAATACTATTGCATCACTGATTTACTTCTAATGCATGTGTTTAACAAAATATAAAAAAGTAAAAATGTGCAGCAAGTAATTTATTGCTAGAATTGTGGTTGTGCAATATATTATCTTATTATGTCTTCTGTAAAAAACAAAAAAATGTGTCAAGTTATTAATATTGGCATTAAATTATTTTTTCACATATAACTGATATCCTGATATTTCTGTTGATATCTGTCATGATGGTAAAAGCCCCTAGAATATTTTTCGCCAGCCGCCACTGGGTTTACATCTTTCTCACTGTAGGTCAAAGGTCATTTCTGGGTTTATTCACACCCTGACGGCGTCGGCTTTATGTAAATGAAAGTCACTTCTGATAAAATATGCCGTCGTATTTAGCTGCGATCGTGTAAATGTCCCCAGAGATTGTAGAAACTTCAAAAGTAAAGCCTGTCTTACCGCATAACTTGCTAAACCTTTAAGACTAAAGTATATAAAAGAGAAAAAAAAAAAAGAACTTAAAAGCTGGAACCAGTGGACTCCTGAGTCGCTACTGCAAATACTGGAAGTTATCTCAGGTAAGTATTTTGGGAAGAGTCACAAAGTTTTAAAGGGACATTTGGGAAAGTGACCGTTCACACAGTTCATCTGCGTCTCCATCTGGACGTACATTTGTCCATCATATTATATTGTCCTCATGTGTTTGTAGAAATGTGGGGCAGAGCAGACCACATATCCCACCAGGCTCACAGCAGATGGTGGTGTTTTTCTCTCCCCCTCCCCACCCCTCCCCCACCCCAGTGCTCCTGTCAGGCATGAGCACTCATGCTGGGACATTGTCATGCTTCAACATGCCACACATACATCAAAACTAAACTGATGCCTTCTAAAGCAAAAGTGATCCTCATGTAGCATTTTACTCTTAATTTTTCAATAAATAATGTGTCTATTGTGGCTGAATGGAACATTTAAACCGTTCCATGTGTGCTTGGTGAAACACTGAGCGCCTTAATCACGCTACCGCTGTTTTGTTTGTTGTCTGTAATGGAGATAAAGTGGGGGCTTTCAAAAGACAAATTCCCAGGACTTTGCTCAAAAGTAGAAGTGATGGGCAAAAAAAAAAAAAGAATCAATAAAATTGAATAATGATAGCCAGCCTTTGGGGTGGAAACAAGTAACTAGCACAGATAAATGTGGAGGCGAGCAGACAGAAGAGCAGCCTGCAGGTGTGACAGCAGGAAGGAACAGGCTCGGAATTTGACTTGAGAATGTGTCCAGAACTTCAGAGGTAATACCTCCCCAACAGGCTGGACTGTTCTGCTCTTTTAACTCCACTTTGCACAGATTTAGCACATCGATACTGCTGTATGTATTAACTCCCTCAGACCCTCCGTCCATTACAATAGACGTCACATGACATGTCGCTGTTTTCTTTACTTTTGCAACATGTCACCCACTTGAACCCTCAAGTCCATTGTGTTGGAAAAATTAGGTTATGTTATGTTAAAGTGTTAGTTTTAAGGGTTTCTTGTTGTGTTTTACTAAATTTTCTAAATTATATTATAGATTGCAAAGAAAATTGGGGACGCAGCCTTTTTTAACTATGCACCAAAGTTATACAATTCCAAAAGGTAATACAATTCCTAGGTAATTTGAGTTTTCTTCTGGTTATTTCCATCTTTTTTGTTTGTGCAGTTTGTAAAAGAATATATTTTCATAATTTAATGAGGGTGATTTGCACTAAATTAAAGACAGAAGTTACTATTTATTCTATTATTTTACAGGGAATCAAATGAGTCTGAATGTGGCCCTAAAAATAAAATGAGTTCGAGACCCCCTGCACTAATATAAGGAGAGAAAAAGAGTTCAGTTTGTGTGACTTCATTCTTTAGGAGAGTATTAACAGAACATGTAAAAAGTGAATATTCCATGTCTTTTGTTTCCGGTTTTGTCTGAGAAAGTATATTCCTGTGACTAATGCATTCCAGTGGGAGTTAAAATAACACACCGCATAAGTGACAAGAAGACGATGACGCAAAGGAAAAGTGCACTTGGTCAGAGATCATGCGTATGTAGACACAGTACGCCTCTAATTGCTGCAGAAAATGGAACCTTAAAGTGGAAATGAGAAGAATCAGCACATTTCTTCTTTAAAATCCGCACTGAATCTATATATATTCTCATTGCACGAGGCTCTTCAAAAACATTATGTGGATGTCTATAAACTTTGACAGACATCGCTGACATTGATAGGACATCCAGCTGAGAAAAAATTAATTAGAATAATCAATGGAAGTTGAAAAGTTTATCTGCGACCCTTTGTATATTACTGTATTTCTTGCCGTCACTAAAACGATATTAAAGAAAAATCCTCCTGACCAAAAACAGAGGGTTATCGACTAAAGCCATCCATGTTGTTTTAGACCCACGGTTCTCAAACTGGGGTCCGCGGACCCCTAGGGGGATGTGGCGCATGTCCAGAGGGTACGCGAAATTATTCACGGTTTTGTTTTTTGTTTTTTTGCAGTTTTATTTTGAAATGTGGAAATTTTATTTTGTAGCGAGCGGGCGGAAGTAACAGCGCTGTTTGACGCCAGCTTGACTAAATTGAGACGGAGCGAGTCACAGGCTATTTTTAGCCACCCTGCAGCGAACATGGATCGATTTTTGTGTCCGCCAAGTTCCTCAAGAAGTGGTAAAAGAAATGACAATGAAAATGACAATGACAAAAACAAACGCCCTAACCCTAAAAAGACAAAGTACATTGATAGTTATATTGAGTTTGACAAGCTCATCCCTCTCATTAAGTCTCTGTCTGTCTGTCTGTCTGTCTGTCTGTCTGTCTGTCTGTCTGTCTGTCTGTCTGTCTGTCTGTCTCACACACACACGCACTCACACGGTTTTGTGTGTCTTTTGTTCTGTTTATTATTTTAAAGTTATTTAAAATTGTTGTTTCTGAAGTGTTCATTTATATTATAATACCTGAAAATGTGGCTGGTTTGCACAAAAGCACTATTAAAAAAGGTTATCATTGTTTCATAATAATCATTGTTGAAGTGGTTTTTTATCATTTTCAGTATCGCGAGGATGAGGGGGGACATGGAAAATTTCACCCCTCCAAGGGGGACCTGGGCCAAAAAAGTTTGAGAACCCCTGTTTTAGACATGTTAAGAGATAAGGCACATGTTATCTTTTGATCACTGCACCACCAGAGAAGATAAAACTAACACTGAATTATCTCAGTAAACTGCCTTTAACGATGTAATCTGCAGCACCTTTGAACAAGGCTACACATGTCGTTGTTCATGCATATAGTGCAGTGTTACCCTGCATTAAAACTGAGCAGTTCACACAAACACTGTTATCTATGTTTATAGCAACAGCCTTTAACCCATTAGCTATTAGTTATGCATTAGATTAGATTAGACTTTATTGATCACACCATGGAGAAATTCAGTGGTCAACACAGAAACTGAATGAAGTGTAATGAAACAATGTGCATGCTCAAAGAGTGTGTAAACAACAAAGAGATAGAAGATGAAGAAGATGAAGAAAACAACGATGAAGAAGAAGAAGAAGATCTCAATCTTTACCAAACAAACATAGAAATGTCATTTGTATCTTCTCAATACACAAAATCATTCACAAAACCAGTGTATAAATATATTGATTAAATAATGTATTTGTGATGAAGAAGAACATGAAGAAGAAGACTACAAAGAAGACGACGAAGAAGAAGAACAACCCTCTATGGGACTACATCATTTATAAATGACACTTAAAAAAATTGCTTAAAAAAAACTAGTATTCACAGAATGTCTAATCTCGCCCTTATTTTTTTCCCCAATCTTAAGTTTCTATGACAACCTGTTCTTGAATTAGAACCAATAATGAGATTTTGACCTTTCTGCTATAGGCAAACCTTGACCTTTGACCTTTTTCAATATTGATCATTTGATGATGTGTAAATATGCGTCAGTGTGTGTATTATTATGATATTATATCCAGTATTGATTACATTATAGCGGGATGTGTCTATGTTTGACACAAACAGTGTTACACAAGTTAATTTTGCCAAATGTCACCTTTGACCTCCAGAGATCTCCAAAACTATTGCTCGTAGGTGATAACAACAATTACAGTAATTGTAGAAATCTTCATTTCGCATCATTTGGTACCAATCTGAATGTTCTGTGACCCTCTGTTCTGGAGTTATAACCCATAATGTGATCTTGACCTTTGACCTTTACTCAAATGGATCATTGAATCTGATGTGCATTAGCTATATGTATATGCACATGTCATTTCATGGTGATATCTGAAGTATTCATTGAGTTGTAGCATGATATGTCTCTGTGGACACACACACACACACACACACACACAGATTACAATAAACTCACCCGACCAATGTTGGGTGAGTTTAATGATGATACCCCAAAATAAAGGTCAAGGGTCAATTTAATAAAGTGAGCATAGTAACTTTATTTTAGACACTTAAAATGACGGGTCGTTCATTTGTATTTTTTATGAATGTCCTTAAGTCCCACCCAGGGTTAAAGAAGCAGCTCTAAAAGGTCGTATTCTACAAACTATCTGAGGAGTTTATTTATGTTTTTAGTTTGTTCCTGTAGATATGAGTCAGAAAAGAGGGATGCACTGACGTCTTATTTCACATTGTGTCTTAATGTCCTGGGTTTGAGATGGAAAAAAAATCAATACCTAAAAACTGCATGACATAGTATGAAGGTCAAACTAATGGGGACCCTGGCAGGGGGGGGGGGGGGGCAGGGGTTACTCACACCTGCATCACATCAGCTCCACTGGCATCAGAAGCACTGTTCTTACGTCAACACCAACCCTTTGAACGCTGCAGGTTCTTTGTTTACATGACTGGAGGTCTTGTTCTTCACATCACTCACTGCACCTCTGAGCACTCTCTCACTTCTCCTTGTTTTGTTTTTTTTTCCCCCCTGACTTACTGAAACAAAAGTGTTGATGACGTGACAGGTTTGGCCGAAGCTTGTTGAGTGACAGTGTGGATGTAACTAACAATTGTTCAAATGTGCCCTGGTTGCTCTTCAGTTCAGTTCAGCTATTTTTATTGGAGCAGTTCATCTAATAAAAATAAATAAAAATAAAAATAAAGTACAGAATAAAAGAAACCGGTAACACTTTATAATACCTACACACAATTCACTATGTATTAACCATTTATTACTCATTTATAAATGGTTATTCATTATGTATTAACCATTTGTTACCTATTTGTTAATGTCTTGTAAAAGTTCATAAAATTTACTTATTTTTAACCAACAGGTGCAGTGTTTACAACTGTTTCTTTGTTTACCTGTAAAGCAAATATACAAACACTGCACCTGTTGGTTAAAAATAATATAATTTTACATTTATCTTTGGAAGACACTAGTATGAACCTTTAGAAGACATTAACTAATAGGTAACAAATGGTTAATACATAATGAATAACCCATTTATAAATGGGTAATAAATGGTTAATACATAGTTAATTGTGTGTAGGTATTAAAGTGTTACCAAGAAACTTTATGAGACTGTGACTGTGCTGCTGACAAAAAGGAACAACTAGACAGAGGTTAAAGGTCAATTAAGCGTGGGTTGTGGACAGAAATGTTAACTTCACTGTGAATCAGGCACCACTAATGTGTGCTTTTTAAAAAGAAAAGACTTCTTATATTCATTATCCAACCATTAGTAGACGTTGTCGAGAAAAATCGAAAATAGAAACTTGACCTATGCAGTCGTCTAATTCATATTTGCCCATTCATAAACTTATATATTAAATAGAAAATATAAAAGAATGAGTTCATGTGCCTGACCTACAGCATAAGGACTGGCTTTAATTTAATCCACAGGTGTCAAACTCCAGTCCTCGAGGACCGGTGTCCTGCATGTTTTAGATATTTCCTTCTTCCATGTGATTCAGTTTAACCCTTTAACTCCTGAAAACTAACAAAATAATTGTAACATGAGCAAAGTAAGACACAAATGGTAGAAAAATACTAAATTTAAAAAAACTAAATATAGAAAAATAAACAAAATGAGCAACAAAAACTAATATTTACAAAATGACAAATAATGTGGAAAATTACTTATTACTTAATAATCTTTGCTTCTACCTGAGCTTTTTTCAGTCAAATTCTGTATTGTTCTCTCTCTTTTTGCTGCTTTGAAGTGAGTATATGACTGAAATAAACTAAATTTAAAAAATATATATATAGTATTGAAATTTGGTCCCAGCAATTTTAATTTAGCTTTGTTTAAATAAAATACTAAATAAAAAAAATTATTGCTTTTTGGCACCTTTTCTACACACCTACACAAAACTAAAAGGAAAACTGTAGAATTTTTCTGAATATTTAAACTAAATCATCCATTCACAATGCATCAGCGCAGACACTTAAAGAGTTAATAATCAGCTCCTCATCAGACTGATAATGATGTAATGGCCTCCAGGTGGAATGGAAGAGGGAAACATCTAAAACATGCAGGACCCCGGCCCTCGAGGACCGCACTTTGACACCCCTGATCTGAAACATGCAGGACCCCGGCCCTCGAGGACCGCACTTTGACACCCCTGATCTAAAACATGCAGGACCCCGGCCCTCGAGGACCGCACTTTGACACCCCTGGTCCAGCCATTCAAAAGTGAAGCCCTTATGTGAGGCAGTTGTAAAGTGAATGGATCATAATACCTGTGGTGACTAACTTGTAACTCCCCAAGCAGTTGATTCTTGAACCACTGGTCAAAGTCCACGTTGTCAAAAAGCTCATAGGCCGCCAGTCCCACTGCATTGTACACTGCAAACAAAACAACATTCACAGTGATCAAAAGACAAACACGCTGTTTTTTACAGAAAACAAAGATAAGATACGCACTGTGTGTTTCAGAATAGATGAATGTATTATACAACAGCAACAAGGAAATGATGAAATAGTGGCAACATGTTGTGCAACTCAATGAAACGAAAACAAACAACAATAAATAAATAAATAAATGCAATGAAACCATGTGATGTTATGGTATTTTATTTGTATCAGCTCTATACTGTCCTACAAAGTAAACAGACGTTAACTACACAGACACCAAAGTCAGAAAAATGACCTTAAAGTTGTGTTGTTGTTTAGTCCCAGTAGTTAAAGGTCGATTATTGGACATGAGGCAGTTATTGTTACTGCATATTAACTAGTTCTACAAAAAACACGCCTTATGTATATATGTGCTTAGTAACTGGGAATGTAGACTTTTTATCTCATAATTTTGACTTTTTAT
Source organism: Siphamia tubifer (assembly GCA_020466265.1). Classification (NCBI taxonomy): domain Eukaryota; kingdom Metazoa; phylum Chordata; class Actinopteri; order Kurtiformes; family Apogonidae; genus Siphamia; species Siphamia tubifer. The sequence continues at coordinate 49,781,561 of CM035791.1, read as the reverse complement.
CTCATAATTTGGGCTTTTTATCTCATAATTTAAAGTTTTTATCTCATAATTTGCTCTTTATGTCATAGTTTGGCTTTTTATCCGATGATTTTAACTTATATATGTGCTTAGTGACTGGGAATTTATACGTTTTATCTCATAATTTTGGCTTTTTATCTCATGACTTCACTTAAGGCAAGGCAAATATATTTGTATAGCACATTTCATGTACAGGACAATTCAAGGTGCTTTACACAAAAACAGAAAATTAAAATGATAAAGATGCATTAAAAGACTATTAAAATCAAAAAATAAAAAATTTTTAAAGCAAATAAGAATCTAAGTAAAAGCTCCAGTGAACAATAATGTTTTCAGTGTGATTTAAATGAACTGACTTAATGCACCTTATATATGAAAAACCTTCTTAAAAACTATTCATTTGACAGTTCACCTTATAATGTGGAAAATATAGTAATTCCATCATGTGTTTCAGTGTAATACAGTGATTGAACTTTTGTTTTACTCGTACTTTCTGCAGTTACTGTACAAACACTCACCAATTTTCCCCAAAACAACTGAAATTTGAGATATTTTATTACATGACAAAGAATGATTTGAATGTTTAAAAAAAAAAATAATAATAATTTTCGTAACAACTGCCTTTACTTTGTAGGACAGTATAGATCACATTTTGGAGTTTTATGTGTGCGGTTCATGACAGATTAACTTCCCTGTTGGGGTATGGTGTGTGTATTTCTTAGTGTATACGACTGCTACATTAATTTTCTTGGCTAAAATGAGATGCTTGTAAGTTTCCAATTTGATTTAGTAGTCCATGAAGCATCACAGTAGGCTAACAATATATGTGAGGATGTTTTATTCTGTTGTGACATAAAATACTTCAGAGCTAAAACGTTAATATCCCTGCAAGTGTTGCACTAAAATGACAAATGTGGACACAGAGAAGGAGGGAAAAACCCATAAACAACGTGTGGATGTGTGATGGTGTGAAGCCAAACACTGCTAAAGGGCTGGTTTACACTTGGTAGAAGGTCAGGAACATTTTTAACATGAATAAAAGGTTTAAGCAGGTGACTGTGGTTAATAGAAAAAAAAATTAACTACTGTGTCTCTTCCAATTATCAGCTTATTTAAAAAAAAAACAATTTATGCACATTAGAGCTGCACAGTATATTGTTTGAGCATCGACACTGTAATGTACACGTACGCAATAGTCACATCATATGTCCTGCAATTATTTAAGTTTATTAATTATTATATTAAAGTATTATTTTTTAATCAATTGTATTTTTTACATTTCATTTATTTATCTGTATTCACTCATTCTTATTTTGTTCATGTAATTTTTTATTTATATTTATTTATTTTATCAAATGTAATTTATTTTTAAATTATTATTTTTTTATTTAAATTACTTAATTTTTCAAATGTTATTTATTTATTATTCATTTATTGTAATTTCTATTTATTATTTGTCTTCTTTATTTTTTACATTATTTTAAATTATTTAATTTTCAAAATTTTATTTATTTCTTTTTATTCCTTTATTGTAATTTTTATTTATTATTTATTAGTCTTACGTATTTATTTATTACTTTTATTTATCTTTTAAATGTTTATTTTTAATCATCAACTGTATTTCATTATTTCAGCTACAAGAAGGACGACTGTGAAACATATGTTCTGTGTCCACCACTAATCTGTTTGACCGTTTGTGTCCCAGTATGTTTTCATATCACTATATATATATATATATCACAGAATAAAATAAATAAATAAATTGCATTGTCAGTTTTTTCTATTATCGTGTACAGACATCCTTATGATGGTGATATGTTTAAAATGACTGCTACGACTTATTCTAATTAAAGACTTATTTATTCTATTAGGAAAACCTTCGCATCCTGCTGGTGATAATCACCCCTTTAGCACTTCATCCAGCCTTTGCTCCCACAGCCACAATTATCTGCCACTGCCTGCTGTCCCAGAACAACTTCATCATCTTAAGTGCCTCCCATTTTATCAACACTGTCAACAGACTGCTGAGCTCTCTATGGGAATCCATCTTTAACAAAGTCCCTCTTACCAGGCAATCCTTTCTGTGTGTGATTAAGCTGCATATGCCATAAAACTGCACCTGAAACGCAACCCTGACCCGTCACAGAGTTAGAAATACTCAAGGAAATTGAAAAATGATCATCGGCAAATAAAAAAAATAAAAGTAACTAAAAACCATGAACTGTTTTCATGTGATTATTAAGTTAAGTTATTTTTGAGCAGTTCATCTTAAAAAAAATAAAAAATAAAGTACAGAACAAAAGAAACTAAAGATAAAATAAGGATTTCAGAGTCACCACTTAAAATCCTACCCTTCATTTAACTATTTTACATTTCAATAATAACTATTTTATGAATTTCATTTACATCACTCATTTCAATGTCCATCTTGACCATATGTTTTAAGACTCCTACATTATTGCAGGACGTCTATTTTTGCAGCACTTAAATATTTTTATTTATGGACATACACTTTATAATAAAGGAAAAGAAAACAAATGAAGCGCTTCCTACCACATTAGATATATACACACACATATATATATATATATATATATATATATATATATATACACACACATATATATATATATATATATACACACACATATACATATATATATATATATATATACATACATATATACATATATACACACACACACACACATATATATATATATATATATATATATATATATATATATATATATATATATATATATATATATATATATATATATATATATATATATATATATATATATATATATATATATTGTTAATTTAATTTTATTATTTATTTTGTCAGTAAGGGAAATGTAATGGTCTCCTAAAGTGTAATTTATTTCTTCCTCTGCATATTTATGCAGAAGGAAACGTTTATAGAGCTTTTTGAATTGAACCAGATTTTTTGCAGCTTTTATTTCATCATTGAGGCAGTTCCACATGTTTACACTTTTACTCCTGGGGACACACAGCGTTTTAAAATTAAGATTTTTTTCTCAACTCATACTGTCCTTCTCCTGTGCAGAACATTGACACAATACTGTCATTTATTAAGAATTGTCTTTTGAGATTAACCTGAACAGCTCTAATTATAAAGCAAATCAACAAAATTAATATTTTTATTTGAAGATCGCAGTGATTATAAGTTTCCACGTCGATAATAGGGTTGTGTTCCGAAAGTTGGTGTAGGTGGAACCGGGGCAAACATTAACAGTAGTAACCAGACCAAAATCTAATGTGAATTTTTCTTTATTTCAGTATATTTACAGCTGTTCTTTAATTACGCTCTTCGTCCACTGTTAACGGCATCAACACGTCAAAGGCGAAAATGTGCAACATGCAGGTATTCTTGAAACACATATTTTTTAAGCTTAATTTTTTTTTAAAAAATAAAAATTTGCACCCACAGCAGTGTTTTTGGTTTTATATTTACATGAACATTGATCTGTATAAACACGCTGTCAATAGCAGTTAAACCACAGCCAGCCTGTAGGTGGCAGTGTGACACTGGTGGTGTAGATGGTTGTAATTACATTTTTATTATTTTTAAAGTACACATTTAAGTACCATTTAGGGACCGATATTGTTTTGAAAGTACAGGTTTGGTGTCGAATGAAACCCTTTCGGTACCAAACATTTAAAACACCAACAGGAAAAGCAGCATCATATGCACGAATAATACATGGACCCTGTAACTCACCTGCATCCTTCATCAACAGCTGAACAGGGTCTTCCACATTAGTTGGGCCTGGAAAAAAATAAGATAACTATTAGATACATTTCAATAAGATAAATATACTGTGATTAAAATGACATGCATTTATTACCGCATTTTAGCACTATAAGGCGCACTGTCAATGAATGGATTATTTTTTAGGTTCTTCAGATATAAGGTGGATTATAAAGTGCATTATGTGAAGTCAAAACCATACAATAAAAAGTACAAATTATGAGATAAAAATCTGAATTATTAGACAAAAAGTATAAATTGTGAGATAAAAAGTTAAAATCATCAGATAAAAAGGCCAAATTCCAAGTCATTAAGCACAACCAGAATTAATACATATATATATATATATATGGCACTTTGGATTAAAAGACACACTGGGGTTTTTGGTGAAAATTAAAGCCTTTTAACTGCGCCTTATAGTCCGGAAAATAAAGTACATAATTACACCATTTATTTAGAAGCTAATACTCTTCTATATCACTCTTGGTTGCTTTACTTTTCTTCGTCTGTTTCAGTCTTGTTCTCAAAAATCAATAGCTGCCTCCCTTCAACCAGAGAATTACCTGTTGTAGCATCTTTCTTACTCTGACAGAAGTTCCATTCTGTCACATCAAAATAAAAGTAGCTTGTAGACAGGCAGGAAGTGAACCCTGTAATACATACATGTGAAGAATGGCACAGCTAATTTGGCTGCAACACAAAGGCACGACACAATGCAAAAAAAAAAAAAAAAAAAAAAACAGAAGCAACTGGGACGAGAAAGACATCACACATTCTACTGCATGAGCTGGAGGTAACGGTAGCAAACAAACATGCTACACTATTTAATGATAGATGGGGCTAGCTCACACAACAAGGCTGTGTTTTAGAGGAAAATAATTAAATATATATATATATATATATATATATATATATATATATATATATATATATATATATATATATATATATATATATATATATATATATATATATATATGTATGTATGAAGAGTTAATTTGCAAAAACAGATAACTCCATTTTTTTCAGAAAATTGCATTTTTTACTCTACATTCCAGGTAATACTCATTGATTTGATATATTATTTATTCAATTTAGTGTCTCTTCCCAAATGAAATATATAATATATCAAATAAATCAGTATAATCTGTGGAATGTAGAGTAAAAAATGACATTTTGTGAAAAAAAAAGAAAAATGGAGTTATCTGTTTTTGCAAATAAACTCTTCATATATATATATATATATATATATATAATTTGAAGTCTATTATGTGTTACTGGAAAAGAGACTCCGTTAAATATATCTTATGGCGCTGGATTTATGTCATTTATCAAGAGAGCTCTCAACATGCTCAGCAGCATATTTCACATGTGCAGATATTAACTGCAACTCACAATATAACTGTTATACAACTCTATACAACTCCCTGTGTACAAATTAGATTGTGCGCTGCTCGCAAGAAAGAAAAGATGGAGGCAAAAAAAAAAAAAAAAAAGAACAAAATAAAAACACCTGAGTGTGTAGAAATGAGCTCCAGAGACAAAAACACCTCATGTTGTCAACAGTGAATCTCTACAGGACATGTTTACAGTCACAGATTTACTGAACCTGACTTTTAACAACTGGCAGAAGTTAGGGTCACCTGAGGAAAAGTCCAAAAATTCTAAATTGTTTTTTCCTCTGTAGATTTTATAAAAACTTAAAGGGAGTACAAATAAGTTTAGTTAAATTTTTAGATGATTGGGAGTACATTAAAATCACACCATTCAGATGGACATTCAGATTTTGCTGTTTTGAGCCAAACTGTGTTAACATGGAAGTGATTAGAACATGATACCAAACTCTATTTTAAGACTAACTAAAGTTCTAAACATCATCACACTTCAGTGGTAGTAAGTAGAGGGTCCTTAAAGACAAACCCAAGTGTCCTGAGGTCTTCATGTCCTCAGATAGTGTGTCCACAGTTACTGATCCACATCACTGTATTCTTAAAGGGATAGTTCACTATTTTTCACATGAATGTGTTTGTCATCACCATCTTTACTCTGGTGCACCCACAGTGACTCCGCCCCTCTCTCTTGACTCCACCCCTTTATTATGGTGCACCCACAGTGACTCCGCCCCTCTCTCTTGACTCCACCCCTTTATTATGGTGCACCCACAGTGACTCCGCCCCTCTCTCTTGACTCCACCCCTTTATTCTGGTGCACCCACAGTGACTCCGCCCCTCTCTCTTGACTCCACCCCTTTATTCTGGTGCATCCACAGTGACTTACCCCCGACAGTGTCCTGTGAGTCGAATTCTGGTCCGGTTTTGGTCAAAGCAAAAGTAGTCCCAGTAGGTTTCCTGGGGTCAACGAAATAAAATAAACCTTGTCTCTTCTCAAAGCAATATGTGTTCGAATGAGTGATTTATTTACATAACAAAACTGTCACAGAACAAAAACTCACACCTTGTAATTGCTTGGAGCTACTTTCTCTCAATCTCTCTCTCAATCTCAATCGCGATCAATGCATTAACATTGTCATTGCTAACAGCTGTGCGCCTTCGCAAACTACTTTCATCAGTTGTTCGGCAGCGTTTGCAGCTGCTACGTGCAGGTGCACAGCTGTTAGCAGTGACAACACAAGAGAGCTCCAAGCAATTACGAGGTGCGAGTTTTTGTTTTGTGACAGTTTTGTTATGTAAATAAATCACTCATTCCAACACATACTGTTTTGAGAAGAAACACGTTTTATTTTGTTAACCCCAGGAAACCTACCAGGACTACTTTTGCTTTGACCAAAACCGGGCCAGAACTACTTGACTTACAGGACACTGACGGGGGTAAGTCACTGTGGGTGCACCAGAGTAAAGCTGGTGATCCCAGACAGATTCATGTCAAAAATAGTGAAGTAGTGAAATAATGAACCCTTTAAGAGGAAGCCTTAAATAGTCGATTGCTGACACGCTTTGCAAATTCACTATTTTGTTGCATTCTTTTTCAAAAAAGTTAGTTTTCCGTTGTCCAACAAACTTGTCTCGCAGATTCTTCCACTTCTTAACCCATTCGGCTGAAACCATATTCACACCAGTCGTCTTTGACAATGACATTCATGTTCACAAAACAAGACGCAAGGGAAGTGGAAGTGCATGTAGTGCGGATGTAGAACGGACCAATCAGAGGCCTCTCTTCTGGTCTTCTCAGCAACACCGTCTGCGGTGGGTTACATTAACCCTTGTGCGGTCCTTCGGGTCACAGTGACCCGGTGGCTAAAAAATTTACCTTTTTATACGTACTGTAGGATGCCATTGCTTACTACTGAAAACAGTAATATATCCTTGGGGGGGGGGGGTGATGAGTCTATGGAACTGTACTTTGGGATCTGGCTCTTTAAGACCCAATTACGAAGGACCGCACAAGGGTTAACCGACTCTATACTTCACCGTGACTGGTCGGCCAGTTTCAGGGAAAACAAGCCAAACATTACATTGAGTGGAACTAGACTACGACAGAAGCACATTAGATTTGCTGCTGCTACGAGGGTCTAGCACGACTAGACTTTATAGGGATAGTTTTGCAGCATCTGGAGGTGTTAAATTTCAAGTTTTTGACCTATTAGTGTTCCCAAATACACAAATAAATCTACCGAAGATTAATAAAAGTGGATTGAACAAAATATGACCCCTTTAAATGTCATACAGTAAAAAGGGCGTTGAAGAGAAAAGCATTTGTAGTAAATACACGGAACATTTTCAGTCTATTTAGGGAAGCAGCAAGTCGTGCAACACAGGGATAGTTTATGAAGTAAGGAAGTACATAGTGAAACAAAGCAGCGCCAGATTTGTCAAAGCAGCAGACAGGGGACTAATGCACTGTTTATAATAAAGTCCAGATCACATGATGAGTCTTCTGAAACTAGTGTGCATATTTAACTAATCATGCTTTAGGAGAGGCAATGGTGCAAAGTAAACATGCTCATGGCAGATTTAATTCACGGCCCTGTTAAGGTTTCTGTTTGGACATGACTACTGCTCATCATAAGAGCAACGAGGCAGATCGCATTTGTGATATTTTGGTTTCACAGTGAAACAGCTTCAGGTCATTTATCTTTGTAATTCTGGTTTTTCCCTCATGGATTTCTAGCTCCTGCTTTCATTTAATTTTCACAGATATGTATCATCAGAGACACACACACACACACACACACACACACAGTGAGGACACTTAAACTAGTACTTATAAATATTGGACTTGACTTGAAACAGAGCTGAATGGAGAACAGCTGCAGTTCGACATGTGGCTGAGACACAATCACCCAGGGAACTGGTACCACACCACATAAAGCACACAGATTAATATTTAGAAGGTTCAATGTGAACTGACCCTGAAGATTCTGAACCATATCCAGGAGCACTGGCGTCAGCGTCTGGCTGTAGTTGTGGAAGATGTCGAGGAACAGAACTTCTGTACAAGGCTGAAGATTGGAACAAAGAGAGAGAGAGAGAGAGAGAGAGAGAGAGAGCGAGAGAGAGAGAGAGAGAGAGAGAGCGAGAGAGAGAGAGCGAGAGCGAGAGCGAGAGCGAGAGCGAGAGCGAGAGCGAGAGAGAGAGAGAGAGAGAGAGAGAGAGAGAGAGAGCAAGAGCAAGAGCAAGAGAGAGCGAGAGAGAGCGAGCGAGAGAGAGAGAGAGAGAGGAAAAAAGCATAGTATCACTACACAACACAAACACACACTACACACATCTACTTGTTGGTTTATTCCAGGCAGTGGTCAGTGGTAGTGGACAAGAAATACAAATAATGCCAATTCATACTAGAGCTTTGACCTTTGTCCAAAAATTCTATTTAAAATTTAATTTAAAAATGAATGCAGATATTCAAATAATATTTGATAGGGGTGTGACGAGACACTCACGAGACGAGACAAGACACAAGATTGGATTCATGAGATCGAGACGAGATTTTAATAAAACTAATATTACAAATGATATGACTGGACAACAGACTTTTATTTAACTTTATTTAACTCTGGAAGTGTTAACTTTTAATGAACTTCTTCCTCTACAAATTAAAACTAAACTAAAATGTTATAAAAGTTAAAAGAAAATTAATGGAATTATACATTTCTCCTTGAGAAGATGAGTGTTCAGGAGACTGTGCAAATGATATTTATTCAGCTGCTCATCTGTAGTGTGAGGTTAAAATCCAGCAGAGAAAAAAAGCAGAAGCACTCTGAGGTTTTAGAAAAGATATATGAACAAAATATTTAATAAAACAATGTAAAAGTTAAAAACGCATCAGTCAAACCCATTGACAACCAAGAGCAGACCATCTAAGATTTTGCGATGTCACGATTTGCAACTTCAACGCAACGTCTGTGTGTGTGTGTGTGTGTTTGTGTGTGTTCATATTTTTATCTTACCCGTAGACTGTATTTCCAAGAGTCACCACCAGTTTCTTCTACAGCTACAGAAGACACAAGAACACTAAGTTAGCAAATCATGCCAGATGCTGTGTGTGTGTGTGTGTGTGTGTGTGTGTGTGTGTATATATATATAGGGACTGGAGCAAAAACAAAACTGTTGGACTGAATATTAAACAACTTAAGTGTCTGAAGACAGAGAGCAGAGTGTAACATACGTTTTACACACACACACACACACACACACACACACACACACACACACACACACAAACAAACAATTATGAACATGGAATATTTGTTCTACATGATCTTCTCAAACCCTTATTTTTAATCTTTTATCATAGTTATGTTAAACTATTCATTGCTGAAAAGATACCCCAGGCACTTTGGTTAAACTTCATTAATCTAATGGAACAAATAACTACTACACAGAAAGGCTGGGTGATATTCCAAATTAAATCACTTAATCATCTAAAAATGTTATTAAAAAAAAATAATAATTCTTCTCTGTTTGAATTAGTGATTTATTTGCATAACAAAACCGTCACGGAACAAAAACTCACACCTCATAATTGCTTGGAGCTACTTTCTCTCAATAGTGATCAATGCGCTAGTTTTGTCACTGCTAACAGCTGTACACCTGCACGTAGCAGCTGCAAACACTGCCAAACAACTGATGAAAGTAGTTTGCTTTAAAAAACATGTAAAACATACAGGACTGTTGAGCCGCATTTTGTTATAAACTGCCCCAATGCATTTTTTTTATTTCCAAAATATATTCGTAATTTCAAATTGTCCTAATGTCTAAAATGTCTAATTACCAGCCAAGACATAAACCACTTGGAATGTTTCCCAAACAGCTCCTTGAGTCTTAATGCCACACCACCTGCTGCTGTAAAATGTATTACAAAATTCAGTAGTTTATTACAAAATTAAATAAAAAAAATTATGACATTTTGGACGTTTATTACAAAATGCGGCTCAACGAGGACACTGGGCCGCAAGGACCAGATTTGAAAAGCGCTGCTTTAAAGTTACATGTGGACTAAAAGTGGGATAACACAGATTTGTTGAACATCCTGCACCTGAAGCCACATCCATGACTTCATGAATTGCAGAAACGGGTAACACTCCCTGCTCTGGATTTGACAGAAACATGTCATTCTGCACGTCCAGATAAGTCCAGACGTTTGGATTCAGCCTGTGTATGTGGGTGTGTACTGTTACCAAAGCTCTCAGGGTCTTCTTCCCACATTGCCAGCTCTTCTTCTGTGAGAAGGAAGTAGTGTGAGACGAGTCGGCGGCCAATCTCTGTGAGTGTGGGGTGTGTGAAGAAAGCAGTCTTGATTTTGTGAGCCTCCAGACTCTCTGGTTTACTATCTAGGGGAGGCAAAAGACAAGGAAAATGAATTAAAAACACACACAAATGAACAAAGTAATATTACACATCAGTTTCTTATTGATCGAAAAGCCATACGAATGTGAATGTGAAGTACAGCCATAATAGCTCCATTTTTCTTCATGTCAGCTTTTCTGTATTTTTCTAATTTTCACTTCTATTACACTGAGGCTTCCAGAAATATTAGAAGTGCATAATTTAGTATGTAGTATCATGTACCCCAACATAATAGTACACAGTGGCTAACAAACAGAGCAGCCTTGTTGAGCTACATTTTGTAATAAACATCCAAAATGTACTAACTTTTTCATTTCATTTTGTAATCAACTGCCACATTTTGTCATAATTTATAGTTATACAATCAACACCAGTTAAAGTGTGTGGTCTTTGTAACAGAAGGGAAGAGCAGAGCTGGACATGTACACTTTAAAGGTCACTTTATTATGAAGTATGTTCATTTAAAGGCTGCTGTTTGTGTTGTGTGCAGATAAATGTCACAGTTTACTTCCCAAAGTCTGGCTCAAATATATTACTGCTGAATAAATCTGAACTGACTCACAAATGATGTGCATTTTTTTGGGAATTATGGCTCCTGATCTGATCTGTAGACATCATCATTCAGCTTTTTCACCTGGTCTGGTGTTAAAAAGGCAAGTGAAAATTTGGGAATATTGAAGAATCGCAATATAAATCGAATCAGCACCCACAAAAATTGTAAAATAATCAAATCGGCATAAAAGTATATTGTCCCAGCCCTAATTTTACTGGTTCTGACCCACTTCAGATTGAATTGATCTGAAAGTGGAACCTGAACTAAAACGATTCATATCTTAATGTCGATTATTGAATTTCACAAATTCAAAAATAGGCCAGATTGGACCCTTTTTAGCCCGCTTCCCGTACCAATAAAGCACCACGACTAGACCCATACATGTAATGAATACGGACAGCGTGGCTAAGCTAACTGTTACCCTGGAGGAACATCAAACCACGTCATTGGTCCTCCTGTCCATCTATCTGACTGACAGAAGCAGCCACCATGAATAAATCATGTGACCGCTCACAGCTCACCCACGTCAGTCAAGGCTCAACTTGTCCCACAGCTATGTAACCTTGGTCTCCAAAGCCTTTACTTTCATATTTGGAGATGAAGTCAGATCTACCTCTAACATCAGAGCATCCTCAAAGGAACTGGAAGGATACCAAAGCATCAACACAACCACAAAAGCAGAAATATGCCCCCCACCCCCCCAACCTTTAACTAACGATAGCTTACGAGAAGGATCTTCAATACGACACAGCAAAGGTCCAACCATCTGGCAGAACAAAGTCAGTGCTGGTGCTCCACAGCTAATGAAGCACCAGAGGCCTTTGTGTGCTTGAAATAAACATGAACGACAGTGAGGTAGTGATGCTGATGCTATTGCAATGTCATGTCACTGATCCGCTTTGAAGAGTTCGCAGATTTGTGCTGGTCTTTGAATCATAGACCTAAAAATTGGATTTGATGGTCTTTCATTTCAATCTGTCTGCCGTATCCTTTTTATACTCCAATATGAAAACTCTTTATAAATTCATTCCTTTTTTTTTTTTTTTTTTTTTTACACAGTCTCACATCTTACCATCAATGTTCTTGGCAGGCTTGTAGGCGTCGTTTTTTACGATCATTTTAATGAGGTTCATGCACTGGACAATAAAGCGTTCAAAAGTGACTCCTTCCCCAGAGGGCGTAAACACGTAGGTCACTGCGAATTCCAGGGAACGTTGGATAAGAGGAATAAATGCACATGGATGGTACTCCAGAAAATCTAATAACTACGTACAGAGAGAGAAAAGGAGAAACACAGAGGACAGTGATTATTGAACATGAAAGTTTTACTGTAGACTAATGAAGATCTAACAGGCATTAGGTTTGGGAAACTTTGTAGGTCGGCCGATACGATCCGCATTTAAAGCTAAAAAAAATATAGCATCGACATCGCAATGGATGTGTGTGGTATGTGAGATATGTCAGTAAGGTCAAAGGTCATGTGATGTTCATAAAAATTATTGACTACTTTTTAAAAATGCGGGTCCATAAGCGGGTCAAGCGCATCCTTTTCAAATATATTTCTTGCGGTCAAGAGTTGCGGGCGGGCTAGTTAACAAAAATAAAAAGGTTGGGTGCGGGTCATTTATACATCGACCCACACATCAGTGGTTGGTACGTATCAGATCATATTCCCATCCCAAATAGACATTAGTAATAACATCAAGTCCACTTACAACTTTAGTGTATAGTATGATAGTCTTCTCCAGCTTTTCTCTGCAGGTGCTCTCTGGACCGACTTGACGACCTGCAAACACAGAATAAGCACAAAGCAGTGTTTAGGAGCATTAATAAAAACAAAGCAGGCAGTTTAACTGTGTACAGTTATATGCTGTGATTTTTGTTGCCATATCCATAAATGTTCCTGCATCATAAAACAAGAACTGAAATAAAATTCCAAGTGTGATTAAAGCTGAAACATAAGTAATAAAGATGCTGAGCTCATTAGTTTATCTTAGCTGCAGAAAATCTACCCTTTGATGGAGATTTTGTTAAACCACAGTTTATATCAGAAAGTTACATATATGTGCAACAGCTTCAGCAACCTGGACAAGGCTCTTCTGCTTAATTCTGCATCTTCTCTTTTCCATAACAACATGAAACAACATTTCATTAGGTTTTTTATTTACTTTATTTGCACATATAAAAACAGAATACAGAAAAACAAATATCAACACAAGAAGAAAACAGAATAAAGAAAGTAAATAGTCTATAGACCAGGGCTGTCAAACTCATTTTAGTTCAGAGGCCACATAGAGTAGCCTAGCCGCGCTAGCTCCTCCTGGCAGCAGCAAATCTAATGTGCTATCGTAGTCGTCGAGTTTTGCTCAATGTAACTTTTGGCTAGATTTCCCTGAAACCGGACGACCAATCACAGTGAAGTATAGAGTCAGAGGACGGGCGATGATTCGGAGAGAAACAACCAGAGAAGAACAACGAGTGGTGATTTCCTTTTATTAAAGATGAGTGAAGAATGTGAGAAAACATCAGCAATCTTTAAATTCTTTTTATAGAAGGACAACAATCCTTAAGCTCCACAATCCACCATTTTGTTTAGTCATTCCTAACTTTCTCCGGACTCCTATGTGACTTTTCCAGCGCTCTAACTACGTCATCCTAAAGATTACACTGATTGGTTGGAGTACTGTCCTATTACATACATACATACACACACATATATACATATACACACACACGTACATATATATATATATATACATATACATATATATATACATATACATATACATATACATATATATATATATATATATATATATATATATATATATATATATATATATAAAGTGACAGTAACCTAGTGATTTTTGAGATTTCGTTTAAAGTTAATTATTGATGTGAAACTTTTAAGTGGGGAGGGAGATTATTCCAATTTATTATACTTTGTACCTTACACTTGTTTCTGCCATGGATGTTCTAACTTGGGGAATATGGACACTTTCAGATTCAGATCACTTTACTTGCCCTATCAATGGGCAATTAAGTTTACAGTCCATCAATCAACAATAAAAGTTAAAAAATATTAAAATACTAGACCTAAACAATGAATATAAGAAGGTCGACATACATCCAGTAGACACACATTCAGTCCCCCCGAACCTCCAGTGAGCCGGCCAATCAGAGAACAGCGAAGTTGGCCACAAGCCAAAACCAAGCATTTCAGACAGGGGCAGAAATGGGCTTGGATCTGGACTTTTGTGAACGCTGGTGTGAGATAACTATGGAGTTTTATGAGCTGGAAATCATGCAAAGCTACTCTGTAGGTGCTGAAAACTCACATAATTAAAGTTAAAACTGACTACAATCCTATAAATATATGAAGTAATCTGTTAAATCTCATAACTGATCGAGCAATAATTGACATTGGTAGAAAAAAAGCACAATGTTAGAGGTTTCTTAACTTCCATCTCCTGAAGTATTTAGACTTTAACCTTTATAGAAGTACAACGCTTTGACACCCACGTCTAAAATGACTGCATCAATTGTTAATAGACAGATCTCAAGCGAGTCACAAGTTCAGAGAAAACCTTTTAAGCGTGACAGAGATTAGTGGATGACAAATTGTTAACAGGTGTCTGATGTTGCCTGTTTAATACAGTCATGACAGACACTACGTGAAATGTTTAGAAAGTAGAAATTGAGAAGGAGAAAGACAGCGGTCGGGGGAATAAAAGTAGGCAGAAAACCACTCAAAAACAACCAGATTGGTTCACAATAAGTCTGATTTAATACAAACCACTTCTTCACTTTACTTTTAAGGTCAAATGCCTACTCCATCCGGCTGCCGTGTGCCAGTCCCATGGGCCCATTACGAGCGTCCATGCATATAATAAAGTCTAGTAATAAAAGAAATTTCAGTGGCCATGAATGACTCACTCCCCCGATGTAAATTTTGTCTCCATAAAACCACTCATGATGCTATGGCCAATAAAGATGTCCAATGTAGTTTACTTCCCCGTCAGCCCCACTGACGAAATTGACAAAGACAATAACATTCCTTTGCTCGTCCTCCTTCCACTGATCACGAACGACCGGGATCATCACTTCTGCCATTTCACACACGGGCGATATGAAGTGACATGAGATTTGATTAAAAAAGGTCAAAGCTCAAAGATAACTGTAAAGTTAGGCCCTATTCGCATGGGATAAGTATTACCTGCGGACCACTGGTAATTCGCAATTACCCCCGCACCTCTATGTTATTGTGTGGCACATTTGGATGGGATAAACAGAAGTCTTCATCAATTCATTTATTAATGTTATTTATTAAATAAATTTATTAAATATTATGTGTATGTATATATTTAACATTAATAATATGTTAAATATTAATAAGAAACATAATAAAAATATTAAACTCATTCATTCATTCAGGACCCATCGTGGCTTCTACCAGGAAACTGTATGAGAAGATTATTATTAATTAATATTTATTAATATTATTCTTTATTTGTCTCTGGCTCTCAGCAGATATTAGAGTCGTAAGAAAGCAGCACAATAACATAAAACAACAACACAGTCACAGAACATCTAAACATCCCTGTTGCACAAGCTCCATAATTTAAATAAAAACATTAAAACGGTATAAATAAGTACAAGTAAAAGAAATTAAAACTACATCTGAGCATTAATAATCTTAACAGATGTCGGGATAAAAGAGTGTTTACAAATTACAGACGTTATGAGCGGATATGTCATAAGTTCACAACATCCTGTTTGGTCTCGATACATTAACCCTTTAACCTCTGATGCGTCAGCGCTGACACGTTCTGAATGGACGGTTCAGTTTAAAAATTCAGAAAATTCCAAGGTTTTATTTAGTGTTATTTTACTGAGAATTTTGTTGATTGAACTGATGTAGAAATGTCAAAACGCAACTGATTTACACAAAGAAAAAGCCCAAACTAAAACTACTGGAACCAAAGTACAACACTAGACATTTATTCCTTTTTTACTTCAGTTTTTTTATTTATTCATGTATTTATTGGGGGGGGGGGGGGGGGGGGGTTTGCATTTTTCCTGTTATGCGTTATTTTGTGAATATTGAAATCACAAACACAGACATGTGCATTCACACGGGACATGAATTACCTCTGGACGTCCAAACACTGTAGGTAATTTGCTGCAGAATTATTACTGAGCAATTCATGGACATGGTGCATTCACACGGGACTAAGAACATTCTAAGACATTCTTTATAATTATGCCAATATACAAGTGATCCATAGACAATACTTATCTCCATGCAAATGGGGAATTAGTTTCCCGAAATAGGACGTACGTTTCCGTCTTTGTCACTGGGGGTCACACTTTACTCAACTTGCTTCAGGTCAAAATTGGATAAAACGAAAATTGGCTGTTGTGTGTTTTTTCTTCCATTATTCATTTAAACACAAAACGGAAAACTGAAAAACCACATCGTTATCCATTTTTTAAATTTTGTTTTTGGAAACAAATAATGAAGAAACAACTTGTTTTGTTGTCTTATTTTTGGTTTTATTTTTGAAAAAAATCAAATGCGCTGATTTTTATTAATCTATTAGTTGACTGCTTTGGTCCACTGGTGATCAAATCAGGCTAAATGTAGCCCCTGAAACAGAGCCCTGCTGGAATGGTTTCCACAGATACACAACTTAGGTGAAACTTTTCAACAATGAAGTGACAGACTGACTGACGGCTGACCTTAGGGAGAGGACAAACACCTTAAAAGGAAAACTCAGACATCTGAATAGACTACAAAGGCGATTCCAAAAACACCAGTTTATATAGCTGACCTTATCAGGCTGTGCAGAGCTGATATTTCTCTGTGGCCCGGCTTTGAGTGGCCTCTGTGCATTCCTATCTGCCAGCCCAAAATACCAACACCGCCCTCAACCTGCCTCAGTTGCCATCAGCACAGCCAATATTGGAAGTTATAGTTGTGGCTGATTTTTCAAATGATATTTTGTTGCTGCTCTTGGTGCTTCGTCTGAGATTAGCCTATCACACGCCGGGGTGCGGCTGAGACCAACTTCAGTGGAAAGGAAGGCAGGTCTGATGGTGCTGAGCCGACACAGTCAAAGGGAAGTAACACAGTCACACTGACAGGGACAGTCACCGCACAAGGGCTGTCTCTGTAAGGGTAGAAAGATTGGATTTGACCCCCCCCTCTCTCTCTCCCCCTCTCTCTCCTTCAAAACCACCTTTGCACAGTTTGTCTTGAATGTCCTGTCATGAATATTCTTGAAAAAGACAGAAGGGATGAAAGCACCTCCATTAACTTAAATAAATATATATATATATATCAAAGCTCTATTCCAATCCAATAATATTTCTATTACAATTTATACAACTTGTCATTTTGAGTTAAAATGTCATCCATATGGTTATTGTACACCTCAAATAATTATTTTCAGTGGATTAGGTTGGCATTTCTGTACAGAACCCCTCAAGCTCAAATCCAATTAGTAAACGTACATGATAATGAATGGAAACAAAAACCTTTAATCACAAATATACACTATATCACCAAAAGTATTCGCTCACCTGCCTTGAAATACACTCAAGTGGCATCACATTCTTATTCTATGGAGGTTAATATGACATTTCTGTGTGTGTGTGTGTGTGTGTGTGTGTGTGTGTGAGAGAGAGAGAGAGAGAGAGAGAGAGAAAGACAGAGCGAAAGAGAGCGAGAGAGAGAGACAGAGTGAAAGAGAGAGAGAGCCAGAGCAAGAGACAGAGACACACAGAGAGAGAGAGAGAGAGAGAGAGAGAGAGAGAGAGACAGAAACTGCGTTTCCATTACAATTTTTGCAAAACAATATCGATATTCCTCAAATTTCGAAAAAGTATATTTGCGCTTTGAACGCGTTTCCATTGACGGTTGTTCTAGGCAGAAGATTGACCATCACACTGATAGTATTAGAATGAATAAATCAGTTAATTCTCTCGTCATTCAAGGTCGCTGACGAACTCTTTAAAGACACTAACATGTAAAACAAACCACCTGTCTCACATGATAAGTGTCTGTACATGTGGTCCCTACATTGTCAGACCGAAATATTAAGTTTAAATATGCTTTAGGTGTGTTTAAATGACAACCACAAATTAGCATGTAATAGCATTAGCATGAATGAATCGGTTAATTCTCTCGTCAGTAAAAGTCACTGGCGAACTATTTAAAGACACTAACATGTAAAACAAACCACCTGTCTCACATTATAAGGGTCTGTACATGTGTTCCCTACATGATCAGATCGAAATATTAAGTGTAAATATACTCAGCACTTAACAACAACTTATAAGCAGCCAACGGTTGTCATGGTTACAGTGACTTCCGCTGTCCTTTTCACTCCAAGAGAAGTGATCATGTGACTATGTTGTTATATCCTGTGACATATATTGCGGAAAAAGTGTTTCCATGCACTTTTGCGATATATTAGAATATCAAAACGTCTGAAAAACCACCTCATGTTTATCGATATTTGAGTGTTTTTTTTAAATTCAGGTGTTTCCATTCCAAGTTTTTATCGCGATATTTACATTTTGCGAATTTCCAAGAGTAATGGAAATGCAGCTAGAGAGTGAGACAGAGAGAGAGAGACAGAGAGAGAGAGAGACAGAGAGAGAGTTTGATGTGGATGAATGTGACTGTCCTGAACACAGTCCTGACCTCAACTTCACAGAACACTTTTAGGATTAATTAGAGCACACACTGAGAGCCAGGCCTTCGGTCCAACGTCAGTGTGTGATCTAACAAATGCTTCTGGGAGGAATGGTCCCATAAACACACTCCTAAACCTTGTGGAAAACCTTCCCAGAAGAGTTGAAGCTATTATAGCTGCAAAGGATGAAGCCATATGACTGTAGGGGTGAAGAATGGGATGACAAGTTCCTATGCAAGTGAAGGCAGGTGAGACAATAGTGTACGTCCCAGCTTGTAACAACTCATAATGGAAAAGGTTAAATAATGTAATAATGGACTCATGTCAATGTAATAAAAACATGAGCACATAACAAAATAATGTCTCTGCCCATAACGTAATATGACATAACTTATGACCTTATTAGCTCAGTTATATAGTAACTCATAATGTAATAAAAGCTCATTATCTAACAATGATTTATACTGTGAGAAAAGCTGCATTATCACCACAGTATAAACTAGAAAAGCACAAACCTCCACCAAGGTGGACCTCCCCTTCCGAATGAAGAGAGGTCCGCCGAGGAGGTTAGGGTTTTGTCTGTCTGTTAGTTATTTAGCAACATGACTCTAAAAGTTATGGATGGGTCTTGATGAGAATTTCATGATGTGTTGGGGGTGTCACAAGGAACCAATTATTATGATCCGGAAGAGATTCTGGAGAATACATTTCAAAATCATTTGGAAAACTAGATTCTAAAAACTATTGGTCGTAGGTGATAACACCAATGATGAGAATTGTCTAAATCAGAGGTGTCAAACATGCGGCCCGGGGGCCAAAACCGGCCCACCAATGGGTCCAATTTGGCCCCTGGGTTTAATTTGTGAAATGTAAAAGTTAGACAGAAGATATTAATAATGAAGGAAGTTAAAATCATTTGACATCAATTCAATATAAAATGGACCGGATCATAATTATAATACACAATAAATTATGAAAAATGAACATTTTCTTCTGCTTTAGTGTAAAAAAAAAAAAGAAAAGAAAAGGGGAATAAATACATAAAAAAGACTAACCTGTGACCAAAAATGTGAATTAATTGAAAACCAGTTATCTTTAAGATGTCATGCACATGTATAAATGATAAACTAAAGTGCTATATTGTTAATATTACACATATTTTCAGGTTGTTCATGTTATATTCAAGAACAGTTCATAGATAAAAACATTTTCATGGTGGGATTTTAGTATTTTTGCTAAAAAAAAAAAAAAAAAAGAGGAAACTGAGGAGTTGACATTAGTTATACTTTTTTATCCTATTATTTATATTATTTTACTGGTCCGGCCCACTTTATACCGTGTTAGGCTGAATGTGACCCCTGGACTTAAACGAGTTTGACACCCCTGGTCTAAATCTTCATTACGCACCGTTTGGTACAAATCTGAAAGTTCTGTGACCCTCCGTTCTTGAGTTACAATGTGATTTGGACCGTTTAGTTAATGGTGACCTTGACCTTTGACCTTTACTCAAGTGGATCATTGCATCATTACATCTTCTCCATAAACACTTCCAACTGCTGCCATCAGGAAAACGGCTCCGGATCATTAAATGCAAAACCACCAGACTGATAAACAGCATCATTCCACAAGCTGTCAGAAGGTTGAACTGCTGATATGCTCACACTTTGCACGTCACCGTGTATTTTAGTTTTAATTTTAGTGTCTTTTAAATAAATTTTAGGATTTTAAATTTTGAGGGTGAGAGGGAGGGTGAATGCAAGGATCCTGGAGGAACGCTCTTTCACCTTGTCTGCACTACTGTTGTATGTACTGTACAGCAAAATGACAATAAACTGATATAATTAAAAAGATATAGGATTTAATTTTGTGTATATAATTTTTAATCTTCTAGTGCATTTCATTGTATTTTTAGTACATTTTATTGTTTTTTTAGTGCAGTGTATTTGTATGTGCATTTTGAGTTTTAGTGCATTTTATTGTTTTTTTATTTTTACTACATTTTATTGTTGTTTAGTGTACTTTTAGTGTATTTTTATGTGTATTTTGGTTTATTTTTAGTACATTTTATTGTTTTTTAGTGCATTGTATTGTTTTTAGCGCAGTTTAGTATATGTTTAGGTATAATGGTTCTAATACCAGGGACATGTATAACACCAAGTCTTTTCAATTAATCAAGTATTCTTTGAGTTATAGCATGATATTTCTATGCACACACACACACACACACACACACACACACACACACACACAAAGTGATTACAATAATCTCTCCAAACCAATATTGGGACAGATTAATAATCAATTATTGCATCAGGCTAAGTGCTAACATTGAGTTCCATGTACAAGGATTCATGTAACACATATCGTCTGCTACTTCAAATTAACCCTTTGTTGGTCAGCTCAACCGTTTGGTAGAGGTAACGTTGAGCTCTGATATCTAATCTAAATGCAAGTCCTTTGACACCAAACTTCTTGGGCAGTCAATGATATATTCAAGTCATGCTAGCATACCACCAAGGAAGAAGATTATGTGACAACACCTCTGCTGTGATCTTTTTTTTTTGGATACAAAATTGCAGGCAAATTTAATTTTAATTTTATTAAGTTTTACAGAGTCTATTTCCCATAAATAATTATCATGTTTCAGAAATACTTGTAATTTTTTGAAAACATGCTCAACCAAATGGTAGAGATGATAGTAAAGGGTCATGAAATGCTAATGCTAATCACTAATGATACAAACAGAGTTAATACATACATTTGGTGAAGGAGTAATGTTTGAGTTTTAATACTTCAGTTAAATTTAGGGTCAGTAAAAAATAAAAAAAAAATAAAAAAAGCTATGTTTTATGTTATAATAGTCCCTGTGAGGGAGAAAAAGCAAAAAAAAAAATACATTTTTAACATTTTATTGTGATTTTTGTAGTGTGACCAACAAAGGGTTAAGGATTCTAATGTGAACATATTCTGGTCTTTGAGGGGGGGGGGGGTTTTCGTAGTGGTTTTGAGAGGAAACCCTTCATTAAAAACTAAGCTCCTATTATTCATGAACTTTCCATTTACATCAGAGTATGTTAAAGTATGTGTGCCTTCTGCATGCATTAAACCACCGCTCACAGAGTTTGTTTACTGGAGGGGATTCAGAGATTGAAGACATAGAAAGAGACGAGTACTCACAGCATTCCAAGAACTGTTTTAGCCTTTCAAACACTGCATTCAGGAAACCCTGAAAAGGAGGATATGAAGAGAGGGTGAGATAAAGTTTCATCTCTGTGACATTTCTGCAGCTGAATCACTAATGATCACTTCATCAGTATAGCCAGAGAGAAAACACATTAACGGAATAGCTATTAGGGGTGGGAGGAAAAAAAAACAATTCACATATTCATATATGTATCAGGATTTTTTGTTTTTTAAATCAATTTTTTTGTTCAAAATCTATTTTTTCCACATTTAAATGATTCATCTTAAGCCGGGTGGGGGAAAAAAATTACCGCTTGTAAGACCGTAGACGACTGTATGAGACACACAGATGACAGCTAGCTTATTATCGTATTAGCTTCAACAACACACCAGCTTTAAACAGCATTAACTTATGCACAGATAAACAATACACTATGATAATATCCATTCCAACTGTATTGTTATTAATCTAAACTTGTGTCATTTACACACAGTAACAAACCAGGAGGATATGAATTAAGAGTTGGGAAAAACAACACGCTAATTCTAAACACGGAGGTGGTGCGTTCAGGACCGTCATAACATCTCTGGTGTCTTCAACAATATCGGAAAACTTAGAAAAAATGTGTTGTTCCTGAATAAATATAGTTAAACAATCAACAACAATTAAAGTGTTTGTAACAGAAGGGAAGAGCAGAGCTGGACATGTACACTTTAAAGTTCATTTTATTATGAAGTATGTTCATTTAAAGGCTCCTGTTTGTGTTGTGTGCAGATAAATGTAGCAGTTTACTTCCTAAAGTCTGGTTCAAATATATTACTGCTGAATAAATCTGAACTGACTCACATATGATGTGCATTTTTGGGGGAAATATGTCTCCTGATCTGATCTGTAGACATCATCATTCAGCTTTTTCACCTGGTCTGGTGTTAAAAAGGCAAGCGAAAAATCGAGAATATCGAAGAATCGCAATTTAAATCGAATCGGCACCAAAAAAATTGTAAAAGGATCGAATCGGCATAAAAACATATCGCCCCAGCCCTAATAGCAGTAGTTGTGTGTATGTGCATGTAAATTTATTTGTGAGTGTGTGTGTGTGTGTGTGTGTGTGTGTGTGTGTGTGTGTGTGTGTGTGTTGTGTGTGAGTGCCCATTAGCATCTATACTCAGGAGTATAAATGAAAGTGCCAGCTACACAGTATGAAAGAGAATCAATTTTCTGTAGCCTGGTGTTGCCACAGTTTAACATGGGAAATTAGATGATAGATGGAGATGCAATCTGTTTAGTGTTGCATTAGTGTTCAGCCACAGGGTCAACAGTACTGTCATTAATCACACATCCAGTCAACATAGTGACGACAGCTCCAAACAGAGAGGGTGAGGATGAGGATGGGGGGGGTGTCAAAAGATGAGCACTGAAAAGAGGATGGGTGGAGACGGAGCACAGAGGTCATGACAGACGTTTGTTAAACTAATGTTGGGTTGAAGATAATGGGAGGAAATGTCAGTGAATAAAGGAGGGGGCAACAATGTCTGAAGAAATCACACAGACAATTAGAAGAAACGAGAAGGTAAACTCAAGGAAGGCTGCACCTTATGTAGAAAAATAAAAATTATATTGTGATTTTTGTAAAAAAAAAAAAAAAAAAAAAATTTAAATCTGCGAGATATATATATATATATATATATATATATATATATATATATATATATAAATGTTCCTCTCGCCCCACCTGGGCAGTGTCTCCTTCAGACTCGGGTCAGCGACTGGATAGCTTAGTGGTCTACACCACTGACTTTGGTGCGGAAGGTTGCCGATTCCCAGGTGTGCCCTTAGGCAAGGCACTTTACGCTATACATGCCTATACCTCACGATGAGCGATACAATAAATAGAGTCATACCGGCTCGGACGGCGCCCGGGACAACAAGGCAGCGAGCCTTGGTTTTGTGCAATTCAAAATAATTAAATGAAATGAATAGTTAAAAGTACAAATAAAATAAAAACAATTGCAGGACCTGTGATGTCAATGCTTATATAACATATTGTGCAGCTTTAAATCAGAATAACAACCGAAGCAGGAGAGAGAGTCAACGTCTGCCAGAGGAAAAAATAAATAAAAGTACGTGGACATGAAATAAAGTCAATGATTGTGAATAAAAAGGTTTGGAACGAGTAGAAAAATATAGAAACACAGAGACAGAGCAGCACAAAGTTCAATTTATAAGCAGAGGATTCTGGGTAAAACTGTGAGGGGCAGATGTAGAGACTGTCTGGGTGTGAACGGTCACATATTTAAGTAGAACAAGTTGGAAAGTTCACCAAGAAAAACAGCTTCAAGTCTCTTCATTCAATCTTTTGTTCCAGTTTTAAGACAAACTCTGGCAGCGTTCACATCGTTACCGTAATAAATGTAAACATACATTTTTAAAAAATAAATAAAAACACATTCAAAAAGATAAATAATAAGTAAATACATGAAAATAAATACAAATAAATAAAAAAAAATGTTAAAAAAAATTTAATAAACAGGACAAAAATGTAGAGAATGTCTGTGTGTGCATGGTCACATGTTTAAGTGGAACAAGTTTTAAAGTTCTCTGATACCAATAACAAATGTATGAATGAATAAATAAATATAAAAAACTATTTTAAAAATGAAATTAACATGAAAAAGATGTAGAAAATATCTGGGTGTGCATGGTCACATGTTTAAGCCGAACAAGTTTTAAACAACAATACATTTAAAAATAAATAATCCAAATTTTTAAAAAAATAAAAATAAATACAAATTACAGTAAAAATGTAGTGAATGTCTGGGTGTGCATGGTCACATATTTAAGCTCAACTCTAACAAAACAGTTTTAAGTCTCTTCATTCTTTTGTGCCAGTTTATTTGTTTGAGCCAAACTGTTCTGTGGCAGCGCTCACATGATTTACAATAACAAACGCATGTGGTGCATGAAGACCCTGGAGCAGCAGCGGAAAAGACCGTCAACCTCTGCCTTTGGGCCAGTGACAAAACAAGCAGAGAAAAGCACGGATGGCGTAAAGCTGGGACGTCTCACAACTGAAGTTTAAAACTGAAAACTAAAGTGTACTGAGCCAACATCATCTGACTGCCAACGTACGCTGTGTCCATGTGACACTAAGTTCACTGTACACAGTCTGTGCACACTCCAACAAACAAACTAAACTAACGAGACAAACACTTTTCATCACATGACCAGTCTGAACACGAACACCACTAACTGAAATTTAAAAAAAATGACAAGTGCAAAATACAGCTATGTGGAGTACACTAGGACTGCACCATGTTAGAAAAAAACTGATGTGATCAGGGTTCTACAGTGCGCCCATTTCACTCACATTTGCAGCAAATATTTCATCATGCGAACGAGGAAAACAAAACAGTTGCACATGTGCGAGTGTTTGTTGCAGCAACAATAAGACACACAGACCTGAGGAGTTAATGAAAACCTACTAGAAATGAATTAAAAGTGTGTGAACAGCTCCACATAGAGACGAACACGGCACATATTGAAAGGATTAACCCTTTAACTCCTGATGCGTCAGCGCTGACACGTTCTGAGTGGATGGTTTAGTTTAAAAATTCAGACAAATTCAAGTGTTTTTTAACTGTTATTTTACTGAGAATTTAGTTCATGGAACTGATGTACAGGTGTCGAAAAGCAAGTGATTAAGAAAAAGAAAAAGCCCAAACTAAAACTACTGGAACCAAATTACAACACTAGTTATTTATTACTTTTTTTTTACTTAATTTTGGGTTTTGTGGGTTTTTGTTTTTTGCCTTTTTTATCCACGTTATTTCTTATTTTGTGAATATATATTAGTTTCTGTTGATGTTGCTTATTTTGTTTATTTTTCTGTTTTTTTTATTTTATTATTTTTCTTTAATTGTGTTCTGTTAGTGTCTTACTTTGTTCATGTTACATATTATTTTGTTGGTTTATTATTCATTTTTGTTCATTTTACTGATCACTTTGACTGTTTTTTGTTCATTGTGTTGCTTATTTTATCTTATTTTATTTTTTACTGTGTCTCAGTCTCAGGAGTTAAAGGGTTAATCATTCTAAAATGGATCTAATAACAAGGCAGCCAATACAACGTTCTAAAATGTATCAAAGGACAAAGCATCCCATAATACAAAGTTATGTTATGGTCTGCTCTAAATTAACACAAATGACAGCAGTCATTCAACAATGTTGGTATCTGTGCGTAAGTACTGCACTGTAAATAAATAAACATTTAAAACTAAAACCGACTTGTGCCCCTATTTTTTTTGTGTTTAAATAAATTTAAAAAAATAAATAAATAATAATAATAATAATAATAATAATAAATAAAGAAACAGATAAATTATAAATACAGACATAAATGTAAATAAATAGAAATAAATAATTTTTAAAAATTAAATTAAATATATACACAAATTAAAAACAAATCATTGCAGGACCTGCCATGTGACTTTTGCACAGCAGTACAGTCCTGTATACAAATGAACCGTTCCAGGCCCAGCACTAATCCAACCTTGGCTGTGTGGAGACATTTATAAACATATCTGGAAACAATACTGGTGCTGAGCTCCATGTGTGAAAAAGGTTTCACTTACTAATCACCATCATTTCAGTTTCAGCTAAATGTAGAATTAAGACCAATATGTTTATATGCCAATGCAGACCTGTGGACAATGCCAGAAACAGTCAAAATAAATTCCCAGGTTTAGTGAATACAGGGATACGGTTGGAAACATGTGGCCCAGGGGCCAAATCCGGCCCGAAAAGGGGTCAATCTGGTCCATGGGATTAGGCCAGTGCTTAATTATGTGTGTGTGTGTGTGTGTGTGTGTGTGTGTGTGTGTGTGTGTGTGTGTGTGTGTGTAAAATTTTAAATAAAAATACATATATATTTTTTTTTTAAAACCCTCTCTCCTGTTTTAATAAAAGCATTTAAATAAATAAAACTACATTTTAAAATATTTTTTTAAATTAAAAAAGTAAATTAAAAAAAATAAAAATTTATATTTTTTAAATAAAAAAGGAAAAAATAATATAAAAAAACTTAAAGATTTTTAAAATATCTCCCTCTTTTTAAAATTAAAATAATTAAAATACATTTTAAAAATAAAAAAAACAATCATACATAAAAATATTTTTTTATACTAAATAAATATTAAAAAAATTCTCTCTCTTACATCACACCTGGAAGCCATTATAACATTATCATGCTTCTGAAGAGCTTATCATTAATTGGACGTAGGTGTGATAGAAGAGGGACATATGTGACCCACCACCAGTAAACCAGGCATAAGTGTGTGTAAATCCAAACAGAGTTATGTGTGTATCTTGGTAGAGTGGAAACTAAGGTTTAAGATGGTGAAAAAATTATGTTTCTATCACATGTAGAACCAAAGTTATGGTCATTTTAATATCCACATTTGGATATTTTTCAATTTGCATATTTTTAGATATTGTCCGTTAAAGTTTTGGACTGTTTTGGGGTAGGAAGTCCTTAGCAACGCATAATAATTTGTATCCGATTGACACAAATTGTTGACAGATGTTAAAGGACACTCTGATGGACATGTCACAGAAGTTTTATATATTATAATAATAGGACAGAAGTGTGACGTATTATAATCATTTGGCTTACACCATTGGACAGAACATTCAATATAAGCTTTTACCTCGTACCAAACACTTGGGTGTTTACCCACGGAACGGAGATCGTTTTGTTCGGCGAAAAGAGGTGGAAGTCGTCTTTGTCTTTGCTCAGCAATACCTGAACTTTTGTCGCCGCTTAAATAATTGACTCAATAAACACCTTTATTGATTGGATTTCAATGTAATGACCACAGGAAGTGAACATAGAGGTGTTAAGGTACCGTTTTTTGATAAGGTGTAAACACTAATAACAAATCACCTTCCAGCCTAAATTTGGCTGTAGCTCTGAACGGCTCAGCGCGACTTATGCCTGGTTTCGTGGTGGCGGGTCACATATCTAAAACATGCAGGACATGGGGCCACGAGGACCGGATTTGAGAAGCACTGGACTAGGCATTGTCTGAATACTTATTTCATATTATTTTACTGGTCTGGTCCACTTTGTATCCCGTTAGGCTGAATGTGGCCCCTAACTAAAATGAGTGTGACACCCCTGATGTAAAAGCCATAGTAGTTTAGGTCTGCTGAGAGGAAGATTTAGTTACAGAAGAGAGGAGCAAAAAGCTTTGACGGGCTCCGTCAGTTCTCTGCAGGGGGCTTAATTACATCTTTGATAAGAACATCCTTGTTTATTCCACTCTCCTTCAGAACGAGTAAAGTCACACCAATCACCAGAGGGAAAGTGAAATGAGAGACCAACACTCATTAGCATCTTGATGGCATAATAACACAAATAAAAAAAAGAGCGTGACATTTGTAAACTGAAAGGAAATAGATAATAATGCTCCCAATGATCAGACTGAGGAGTCCCGGTATTAGAATTCACAGTTTAATATGAGCCACTGAAATGAGAAACAGGATTCATCAATGAGCAATCAAGAGACGCTGCATTCAGGAACACGTGTCACCCAGTTTGATCAATGATTGGAGTTCATTTTATTTTTCCCCCCATTGGAATCACCTACACACCTGTACCTATTAGCAACAATTAGCATCCCCCCAGTTCAATATAGTACATGTCAGGAAATCTAATACCCAGATGAATGTGAGGAGCACCGCTATTGATTTACAACGAGAAACTAGAAAGGTGGAACCCAAAATACTGGGTGGACTCTAAAGTGGTGCCAGAAGAGATAGACAGGCACAAATGTTTTTCAGAGTTTATCCTGAGGCTGTAGAAAACTACTGTGTGTGTGTGTGTGTGTGTGTGTGTGTGTGTGTGTGTGTGTGTGTGTGTGTGTGTGTGTGTGTTTGTGTGTTTTGTAAACAGTGTGATTGATAATTATTTATTTATTTTGTTCACAATGGCTCATTTTGGATCCATATTGAGTTATTAGTGTCAGGTCCTTTTCATTCCTTTTTTTAAAAATTTTTTTATTTTTTGTGTTTTTCATTTCTTTTTCCACAAATACATCATTTTTATTATTATTATTATTATTATTATTATTATTATTATTATTATTATTATTGAGTGTTGTTGTCATTTGTGTATTTATTCTTATGTATAATTTTCATTTTATATGTATATTTCAGAAATAATTGACAAATTTAATGTTTTTTTAATTTTGGAGGAAGGGGATTTTTTTTGTTAAAAAAGTTGATATCATGAGAAGGGGTGGGATTTCATACATGTTAACTTCCACCCACTCCTTTTGAACATACTTGTGTTTTTTTTTACTGTATGTTTTCTTTTTCTTTCTTTTTTTAAATGTTCAAATAAATCAAATCAAACTATCCCGCCTCTCGTGGCAAAAAATATTTTTTCCTGAATCGTTGGTCTAGTGACGCTCCATTTGTGTAGTGAGTTTGTAGAGCGGGGCTTAGCACAATGATGACTGGGTTGAAGAAGTAGGAACTTATAAACAGTCAATGGTTGGATAAGCAGCCTGTAAACGGAGCCAGTTGGATATTCTTCCTCCACTGTTAGCGACGTGTTAACTTTAATTAGCGTAGCCTATAGGATGTTAAAACAAGGAGAGCGACACTAGTTTAGACTACTTTTTTTTGCTGCTCTGTATACGTCACATTGTCCGTTGCTCTGATTGGTCACAGCGCTGGCCTATTACATGCAGAGCAGTTTGAAAGACAGCCGTTGATCCCGCCCGTACGCTTAAGTTCAGCCTATGAATCGTCTCCAGACGATGAATTCAGATCATAGTCAGGCTTGCCAGGCTACAAACTGTTAGCATGGAAGTGATTAGGGCATGTCTTAAAACACAATTTTTAGACCTCTTCTACACCTGCACGTACCAGCCACAAACACTGCCGAACAACTGATGAAAGTAGTTTGCTAAGGTGCACAGCTGTTAGCATTGATCGCTATTGAGAGAAAGTAGCTCCGAGCAATTACGAGGTGTGAGTTTTTGTTCCGTGATGGTTTTGTTATGCAAATCAATCACTCACACAAACGCATATTATTTTGAGAACAAATACATTTTACTTTGTTGACCCCAGGAAAACTGCCGGGACTACTTTGGCTTTGACCAAAACTGGACCAGAACAGGACTCACAGGACACCGTCGGGGGTAAGTCACTGTGGGTGCACCAGAGTAAAGACACTGATAACATACAAATTCATCTGAAAAATACTGAACTGTCCCTTTAAAGGTGTGTTATTAGTGAAACGTAAGGGCACTGTGAAAATAATTTTATTTGCCATAAAGTGTCCTTGATGTTTCTGTAAAAAACAAAGACAGAGGGACAGAGAAAAATCAAATAAACCAATAGTGAGAGATGAAAAGACATAGTCACAGACTGAGTCATTATATTAACCACACACTGACCTTCAGTAACTGTATACATCGCAGCCTGAGGCAACATCAAACTAAAAACAAACAACTAAATGCGTTTATACAGCTAACATTTTTGTTTTATTTTCTATAACTAGTGCAGAGCCCGTAGAAAATGTGAGATTACTTTCTACGAATGTGTTGTGGAAGTGGGTGAAGTGAGGTGAAAGGAGCAGAAAGAAAGTATAATAATTAATCAGGGCTGTTTTGGAAGTGTGTACTGGAATCTGTGAGTTTGCTAATGCTAATGCTAATGCTAATGGTGTCAGTTGATACTGCTGGTGGAATTAGTCAAACCCAGTTTCAGGTGGTGCAGACAGTCTACCACTGTAGTGTTTGTGTCATGCTAACGCAGGACGCACCAATCAACACCCAGCAAGATATATTATTATTATTATTATTATTATTATTATTATTACGGCCGTGAATTGAGCCGCCATCCCACACTCAAATGTCACTGTCTACTTGAATGCACGAAAAGCAGTTACCCTAATGTGGTGATTGAATTAGGAATATATCAATATTTGATAAAGAAATCAATTTCAGAATCTCAAAATTTAGGAAAATTCTAGAAACGTAAGCAAATCTATAATTATTTACAGCAAAAAAAAAAAAAAACACACACACACACACACACACACACAATATACAGTTGTTCTATTTCTTTTCCTAAATAGTGACTGGCAAATATAGACGATGGTTCATAAAACGTTTTAACTGTGACATTTTGTTTAAACGATTCTATTAACTCTGAGCCAATGATGAAATAAAACCCAACTCAGACACACACGTTTAAGATTTTTTTTTTATTTTTTTTTATTTTTTTGAAATGGAGAGATTTGGACTAACTGAATAAACAGTTTCATGGATTTGGACTTTTTGCCCTTGGGAGTGGAAGAAGAGCTCACACAAAACTCCTGACTCTTTGAACCGAGACAAGGCTTAAGGCATTTTCAATCATCACGGCCAACCATATTTTACACACTATGACTGGAGTCATTTTCAAAACACCAACAGGAAAATATTATTTTTTTCTGAAATATATCAGAGGTTGTATGTAAGATACAATCAATGTCACTTTTAAATAGTGAGGTGTGATTTTGCATAAACTCACCATTACTTCCATATTCTGTTGTGGCTCCTGAAATCCATGGACTGTCAACTTGCGAAGCACTAAAAAAAAAAAAAAAAAAAAAAAAATTTAAATTAAAAAAAAAAGTTGGGCAAAAGTTGTTAAAAGTTAAACCTTTAACAACAACGGCAATGTCTGTGGCTCTGCACTTTTTAATTTACAGCAGGGGTCTCAAACTAATTTTCTTCCAGAGGCTACCATCAATCTGATTTGATCACCAGTAGGTCAGACCAGTAAAATAATAGCAGAATAACCTATAAATAATGACAATTACAAATGTTTGTCTGTGTGTTAGTGCAAAAAAAACACATTAAATTATGAAAATACTTAGTTTATAAAAAAAGATTTGAATAACCTGAAAATACGAAACCAGTTCTGAAACTAAAGTCGTGAATTGAGGTACCACTGTAACTGATAATAGTACCCTGATGTTTGTGTACATGTTTTAGTACCTTTAAGGGATAGCAGTGTCCTCTCCAATGAGCTGAGTGCTGCTGCTTCATCTCTGGCATAGATTTGCTGGAGGAAGCAGTCGGTGTGGTGGCTCCAAAGGGAGCATGCAAAGCTGTAAATGCCTGATGCCAGCTGCCAAAACACACACACACAAAAACCACAGTCAGTAATAAACACAAAGACTACTCTGCAATGGTGAGCATCTTCGACACAGCGTTCTACTGAAAGCATGAAACAAATCTAAGAGTATGACATCTGAGAGGCAAATTGTGTAATACCGATACCTCTGCAAACACAAATACAAAAAGAGGGTCCTCTGAGTCACTGGTCTAATTTAGCTCTAAATGAGCTTCCCATTACACTCCCTGCCATAACATTATTTGGAGCCAAACCAATTACATTTTTCCATGAAAGTATTCTCCTGTAGTTGCAAAATACAATCACCAATGGTAAACAAAAGTACTTTGGGTCCCATCTAGCTGCGTAGTGCGAGTCTGGCTCTGAGAATATAATAAATCTGCTATGGTGCAGGAATGAGCTTTGCATCATTTTCACTTGGTCTTTTAATAAAAAAAGGAGGGAAAATAACACCAAACAAATAGCATCACCTTCTCTTATTAGGTAAACATGCAAATAGGCATTTGTCTATGCCGCTTCAATGAATACACAAGTCAAATAAAGGAAATGAACAAGTCATTCACAGGAGGACGGCGCCGTGTTGCTTCTATGTGGAAAGAAAAGTGAACAAACAGAGGTTGGGAGGGTGATGTATGCATGCAAAGAGAAAGCCCTTCTTTTGAGCAACAGCACAACATAGGCTTTCATAGATCTTTTATACAAAACTGCAAGTCTGGCAAGTTTCTTCTTTGGAAAGATTTCTCTGGAGCCTGCCACTTCCCACTCCTCAGATCCCAGACTAATCCAAAGCACAGACCGTAGAAGTGATAAATCAAATTTCAGAAAATCTCACTCTTCCTTTATCTGAATCCTCACTTATATTGCTCTGTTCTCAGGTAATCTAGTGATGTGTCATCATGCGTGTGCTTTACAGATTCAGCAGTGGCTTCTATAAACACCAGCCTAACCTGCTGGTCCATAAAAAAGCCTTCTGCAAACAGTCAGACTTATTTCGGTGTTTAAAACTGATATAATCTATCCACAGTCTGCATTGTGTTGGACCTTTGCATCGTTTGCATACATTAATTCACTCCGCAATTACAAACGCTCAGAATTATACGTTGTTGAATGTACATCTTTTCACATTAAACACTTAATAAAATGCATGAGTTTACACAGATTTAAGCTTAAATCTGGATAATCATCCGGTTTAATTAAAGTTTAATTTCCGATTTAGCAGTGCCTCCCTAATGCATCTCATTTCAATTTTAACAACCCTTTCCCTGGAGCAAATAAATCAAATAATCTCCCCAGCATTAATTTGAATACCATTACAATCAGAAAACCTTGTACAAGATGCAAGATCAAAAGACAACGGAGTGAAGATAATGAGAAAACAGTCGTACCACAATCACAATGAGAGGTTCTCTGAACATCAGAACCACACAACGCAGAACCCATGCACTACAGAAGTCAAATTACACAAGACATTTATTGCATTATAGAAAAAAAAAACACACACACTAGGGTTGTCAAAAAAATCGATTTTAGATACTAAATCGATATTGACCCTTGGTATCTAATTAGATACTAAGTTGCTGGAAAATCGATTTTTGTTTTTATGGCGCATCGCCGCTTTTTTGTAGCGGGTAACGTTAAGAATTCTAAACAGGCATCAACGCGGTCAGCTCTGGCACAGCCGTAATGCCGGCGTGTAAGTTAAAGTCTCTTTTTTTCTCCAGCTGCCTCTGACAGCACACGGGATGACGCCAGTGCGACCACAGACCTATACACTATTTCTATAGGTCTGTGATTGGACCATCCGATGCAACTTTGCTTTTAAAGGCCTCAATATAGTCGAACGTCTATGCGCGCGGGCGGCAGCCAGGCGGTAGCGCATAGTATCACGTTACCACCACGGAGGCCACCGTGAGCATGTCAGCCTATCATTTTTGACGTGCACGCTGCTAGTCCCGCAAGGGGTCCGCGGTGGTCACATGATGCAATACGCTGCCGCCCGCGCACATAATCGCTCAACCATAAAGAGGCTTGCAGTTAGCACTGCAGAGCAAAAAGATAGGCCTACCTTAACTTGCCAAGAGATAGACATGCATTTATTCTGCACCCGCACTCACTACCTTTTTTTTAGCAGTCCATGGAGGACATTTTAAAAGGAATCCCTCACATCTCCAGTATCGAAATAGTATCGAGTATTATCCTTAGTATCGGTATCGAGTTGGAAATTTTAGTATCGTGACAACCCTAACACACACACACACACACACACTCCAAAAAAAATTTTAAAAGGCCAGTCCCCTGGAGTTCCTAAAGCATCAACAACATTGAAAGCCAAGCATCCCTGTTGTGAAGGACTCTTATGTGCATGAGCACATGGACAAGCAGGAGGCATTTAAAGGCCTTTTCACATTATCTGCAGTAAATAACAGTAGCAGGGTGAGGAAAGACCACTACAAACTATTGAATATGGATGGAAACACTACCAAACTTCAAATATTTACAAGGAAATCTTGCAAATGTTTCACGCAACATTGAAGGTAATGCATTCCACAAGGTGACTTGTGGATATCAACTGATGCTTTTCACATCAGTAACTTGAAAAAGGGCAACTCTAAAGCCAGACGAGGTAGACAAAATGGTTTTAGCTAAAACCTTCTGAAGGGATTCTGTCATAATATCCACTTTTTAAAAGGAGCAGGTTGATATTTTTTGTTGCACTAAAAGAGATATGAACTGTACTGTACTCCACTGTACCACAGTTACTGTAGTTTGTGTTTTATTTGAACATTCTCAATAAGCTATTTAGTGTTTTAAATATACTTAAATTCTGTTAAAATGACTGTGTTGAATATCAATGTCTATATTGATATTTTTACTTCATTGTTTTATGTTCTGTGAGTGCACTTTTTGAGTGTTTTGTTTTTTACCTTTTACTATGTTTACACTGTTGGCACATGTTGGCAAAACTGCAACCATTTAAATTCAAATTTTCAGAAAGGTCATTTGGCCTAAATTGTTTATTTTTCTTTTTTTAGACTTTGTGATAAAATGGAAATCGTGACTTTGTCGTTTAAAAATTGTGATATGATATTTTTGGCATATTGCACACCCCTACTCCCTTTTACTCATGAGGGTGTGAGTACAAGTCACACCGTCAGCCAAACTATAGACGTGTTTCCACTATAGGAACTTCCAGGCCATTTTACAGGAATGGTATGTGCACATATCCACTGACTGGGCCATTCCGACAGGGCCGCCTTTTACAGGAACCAACGGAGTTCCTGCTCGAGGGTAGGTGGTCGATAGCGGCCCGGTAGAGTTGCCTGGCGGAAGTCGCGCAGATTGGTTGTCTTAAATTACATCAGCAGATTGCAACAAACAACTCAAGGGTAGTTGCTGGATGAAGTTTAGCAGATGACGAAGCAGAAGAACAGCAAAGAGACCAACTCTTCTTCTTTCTGTCTCAGATACCATTACTGCGTAAAGAAGCAACACAAACGCAACAAACATACCAACTTCGTCCATGTCCGTGACTAGTTTTGTTGAGATTTCCTCCTCTGCTGCTGCCTTGTTTTGGCGCTTTCTGTTAGTGACATTACCATAGCAACTGGCACGATATGATGACATCATCGCAAGGTTCTTACAGGGCCATTAGCGTATGGAGACACAACGCCTGAGAGGACCGGGCTAACTCATGGCCCGGTCATAAGTACGTCCTCCAAAAAAAGTCCCAGAACCCGTGTAGTGGAAACACGACTTATAAAAAAAACTCTGAGCTGTAGTCCCAAAAATATGGTAATATTGCGACATCAGGTAGAAATCATCTCGTGAATAATGTGGGAGAAAAACTGAAGGCACAGTTTGCCACAACTGAAAACTAGTGATCAGTACAAAGCGGTGGAGTCCCCTTGAAGACAATGACATCACTGCATCGCAACAGCATCAGCATGACCAATACAAAGCCAATTCGTTTTTCATAATAACTTCACACCACAGTTAAGAGATGAGCAGTTGGGTCTTTAGCGACCCGTTAGCGATTAGGGAACCGCTGGAATTCAATTAAGGAGTTTTGGGGATTGTTGCTGAATAATTAAAAAGGAAACTCTTGATGCCTCTAAAAATGTTTTTTTTCCTGGCATTTAATGCACTTGTACATATCTGTCCTGAAAAGCTCAACAGCATGTACCAGCGTGCATTCACATCTGCTCCTTTTCATGAATGCAGACAGAGACAAGAGTAAAGCAAATTTCAGTAAGATTAAATAATTTCCTCCATCTGCAAGCCACTTCTCTATCCCAGTAGGGAGAACTGAAAAAACAGGGGTCATTTTGTTAGACAATTTGTTTATGAAAGACTATTCTGTGTGTTATTACTATTCAACGACACAAAGCCAGACCCTTGTAATCATCACACTTACAACAAGCTTGGGAGTCACACAAAAAAACCACTACATGAATCACCATTGCGGTCAGCAGTTACATCTAATGCCACTTATTCCAGAGCATTATTGTAAACAACCAACGTCTGATTCCCAAAGTGGTAAGTTAGATAAGCCACATCCTATACACCTACAAATATGTGAAAATATAACCTAACAAATGGAAACTTTTCAGTGACTGCAGAGCTATAGAATAACTTTCTCCACTGGTTACACTGGTGGTCCCGCACAAAAGTTAGGTGCACCCAAAAATTTCAACCACATTGCATTTAACACCGCAGTTTTACATGTTCCAGATATGGTGTGGATAGTGTGGATGCATTGGTGGAAATTTAGGTGACCTGCTTGCTGAGCTCCTAACACTGTCCAGAAAGTCCCAACATATTTTTGCTTTAAGTACAACATCAAACAGATAATCAGTGATTAACCGATGCAAGTGTATGTATTGACAATTAATTAGAACATTATTAGGACGTACTCAGCACCAAGCACGACCCCCGACTCTCGTGCACGAATCCGTACAACCCAAACCACGCCCACCTGCATGAACTGGCAAATAGTGAGTCCCTTCTCTTGTTGATCACCCAAGAGACTTTTAGAGTTATGGACATTTCCCCCCCCCAAGGACTGGTTGCACCGAGCATGGGTTTCACCAACACTCGTCTGTTTCCGCTCAGCTTTGTGAACTCACACAAGGGTCTGGTAAACCACAGTAGACATTCTGTTGGTGGATGGACCAATCAGGATCACTGGGTGTTATTTTAACAGTTATGACGTACGGAAGACTCTCAACACAGTAGCTTTCAAAAACATGTCAGCTAGCATGGAGGAGACTGAACTCTGCTTGGATTTTGGAATTTCAAAGGTGTTGTCAAAACTATCGCACATTGATTTTTAAAAGATGACCATAACAGTTTTGAAAGAATTTATTGGTGGCAAGGATGTTATGGCTCTTCTCCCAACCGGATATGGGAACAGCTTCTACTTCTATCATCTTAATGTATTTCTGATTTATTCTATTGAAATTATATAATGTATGTATAATCAGTTTATCTGTACTCTTGTCATTTTATTCTTATTCATTGAAATTTTATAATGCATGTATAATCAGTTTTGTCTCGTCATCTGAATCCACCTTATCCCCGCTCGAGTCGCAGGGGTCACTGGGGGCCTAATCCATCCTAATCATTTTATCTTGTCAAATTTTAATGAATTTTTTATTTCACCCTGTCTTAAAATTGTATTTTAATTTTTAATCAATGTGAAGCACTTTGGGCGACAGCGATTGTATGAAAGGTGCTATACAAATAAAGCTTATTATTATTGTTGTTATTATTATCTACGTTCCATGCTGCTTTCGATGCGATTGTTTCAAGTAGTACATCATTCAAAATGACAAGCACCTGGTTTCTCCAATCAGGGCGAATGATTTTGATTGACAACCCCGCCTTTACAAAGAGAAGCTAATGGTGCTTTCCCAAATGTAAGATGCTAGTAGCCATGTGAAGCATCCACACATCTGGTGCGAGTGAGGTTAGGTCGCATCAGTGCAACCTCAAATTGTTTTTTTAGTCGCACTTTTGAGATATTGGGTCACATGTGCGACCAAATTGGTCCCAGTCTACACCCCTGCTGACTGTTTGTGTTATTCTGTATATTTCCCAGTTATTCTGGTTAGAACAAAAATATTTCCCCCTGCTCAGTCGATGTGCTGTTTTTAACTTATGCGTTAGTGCCAGAAATGCAAGTGTTTGAACTTTACAGTGTGTGTACACAATGGAGATTAAATATGACCTACCTACATTATGTGAAACACTGAACGTATGTTGTTTACTAGATGAATGGCAGAAGCTAAGTTCAACATTCAGAGCCTGCTGGGATCCGTCTTGACAGAGGAGCATTTGATCTAATCCAAATGCATAACTTTGAGTACCATCTGTTTTCACATGCCATCTCATCTTTCATGGTACTGCTACGAGCATTTTCATTCACAGCTGCGCCTTAAGACTGACTCTTTTATGAAATAAAATCATTTTCATTTGCACAATTGCAGTATGAAACACTACCATCGACGCATGACCCATTTAACACCAAGTTTTCTCAAGTCATATCTATTATTGGTGCTGGTTTACCGATAAACAAAAACACCTACCCATTAGTAATTTCCACCCCCCAATTAAAAATCTACCATGACTCTGTGATATGACTGGGTGAAAGCTAACCCCATCACTAGCCTGACCAGTCAGTGTTGCACTGATCGATCAGCTGCTGATCATCATCGGTCAATATTGCCTAAAAATAACCTGATCAGCGATCGGAAAACCACCAAAATCTAATCATTTCCAGATCTCTCTATACCAACCTACCCTGTAAATTTCATCAAGATCCACTCATAACTTTTTGAGTTATCTTGCTAACTAACAGACAGACAAACAAACTCTGGCAAAAACATAACCTCATTGGCGGAGGTAATAAAAAAAAAAGAAAAGAAAAGTAATTCCAGGACCTGCCATGTGACTATTGCGAACACGTACATTGCGATGTTGATGCTCAAACAATATATTGTGCAGCTCCAGACGATGCGTTACTGTACAGCATAGTGGACGGTTATTATCAATTTTAAAGTAACTAATATGTGGCTCGTATTCACAATAATTACACAGTAATGACAAACTTAACTGTCCAAAATCCCATTTCTGTAGTTAGATCCTCCTAAATGTTTCCACAGCTGATCAGTTATTCTTCATCTTGTCACAAACCTCAGTGTTCTGCCTCTTCATCCTCCACTTATCATCAGCTTTGTGCTTGTTGGAAAAGGAGGCTCAAACAACCGTAGCCTCAACAAATGGAACAGTAAAAATAACAGAAAGTGAAGGCACTACAGTTGGTACATCATCTCCTGTGATAGAGACACAAATGCTCTACAAACCTGTTTTAGTTTGGACAAGAGAGAAGTGCACACATTCCACCTGAGTGACGAGAAGAGCTTCAAAGCCCACACAGATACAACAGCACTTATCTACACGTTATGGACGTAAACGCAGGTAAAACACCGACTATGCTTAGGAATTAACAGGTACTCAGTTGTCCAGTGTTTGTTATGAATGTAAGTGGGGGTCCTTGTGCCACAATACGCTGGAATATTTATCACTACTGTTGAACAGTGAGGGGTGGGATGCTGGGTAGTGGTCAGACCCCCCCCCCCATGATAGGGGCAATAGTAATAAGCCCTCCTTGCAGCCCAAATAATTTGATTAAAAAAAAAACAATCAGTCATTCAAATAAATCAAAATAAATGAATAAATAAAAAAAGAAAGAAAAATACTAAATATAACAATAATAATACAACAAACAAACAAAAATATATTCAGAGAATGCCTAATCTCAACTTTCTATGACAACCCGTTCTTGTAATGTGACTTTGACCTTTCTGCAGAATGCGACGTTGACCTTGAAATTGATCATTTCGTTATATGTATATATGTGTCAGTGTGTGTAATATTATGATAATATATCCAATATTGATTAAGTTATAGCGTGATATGTCTATGTTTGACACACACAAATAGTGTTACACAAGTTAATTTTGCCACATGTCACCTTTGACCTCCAGAGAGATATAGAAATCTTCATTCCACATCGTTTGGTACTAATGTGAAAGTTCTGTCATTGAATTCTAGCCGATAATGTGATTTGAACCGTTTAGTTAATTGTGACCCTGACGTTTGACCTTTACTTAAATAGACCATTGCATCTGATGTGCATAAGATATATGTATGTGTCCATGTAATTTCATGGTGATATCTCAAGTATTCATTGAGTCATAGCATGATATGTGTGGTCACACACACACACACACACACATATATATATATACACACAAGATGAATACAATAATCTCATGTAACCAATGTTGGGCGAGATTAATTACACAATGTGAGGGAACAAAGAAAAGTTACACAGTCCATTAAGCGTCAAAGTCATGGGTGCATATTTTAAAAACTGCTGTGTTTAATGGGGCTTCTACAGCCTTTGTTCCTCATATTGCCTAAGGGCACGTATTTTGGCAAAGAGGAAACCTCTGCACGGCATCCAGCTATTTGGTCTCAGTCAGTGTCTGTGATGTCCACTGGTCTGTCTGTGTTGTACTCTGTCTTTACACCGCTGCTCTGTTTGATCATCCCTTCCCTTAACAACTGCCTCTGATGAAATGTTATGTGGGTTAAACCATGAGGAGAGCAGCTTTTTTTCTCCCCCCTTTCACCTGACTGGTTTGAAAGAAATGTCAAATTCCCACCGACGACATTCCCTCTCAACACAAACAACCAGCATCCAGACAAATCTATTCCCAAACATTTCAATCACAGTGCAGCTCTACATGAAAACAGACATGCGTGCACACATGTACTGAGCATTTGGTACAAATCTCATGTTTGACGTGATCTTGTTCAGTGGCTAAACAGCGTCTCCTAGAGGCCAATGATGGGAGTCAAAGATTTAAGTCTTCAAATAATAATGTTCATCTGAAAAGCTCTGCAGAAAAACAATGCAGAATCACAAAACCATATGATCAATAATAATAATATACAGAAAATTAGAGCTGCACGATATATTGTGCAGCATCGATGTCACAATGTACGTGTGCACAGTAGTCACATGGCAGGTCCTGGAATTATTTTAATGTTATTTTTATTATGTTGTAGGTGTGTAGGTGTGTGTGTGTGTGTGTGTGTGTGTGTATGTATATATATATATATATATATATATATATATATATATATATATATGTTTAATTTATTTTATTATTTATTTTTTGTTTAATTTATTCTTATTCATTTATTTTTATAAATTTTTTATTTATTTTTATAATAATAATAATAATAACAAAGCAGTCAGAGACAGCAGATCTCCGCCAAGGCTTGATATGTTGTTGACACATCTGATATGCAAAGGTGAGACAATGTGAAAGAAAAAAAAACACCAGATTCTATCTTGTCTGAATCCGGAGATATTACCACTGATGTGTTTTAGCTGTTGACCTTCAGTGTGATCTTAACCTTTGACCTTCATTGCTCAAAATCTCATGTGTTCTTCCTCGACCCCCCTGAAAGTTTCATCAAAACTCAGAACTTTTTGCGGACAAACAAACCCACGTGGGGTTAAGCCCGTCCCCCATTGCAGCGAATCTGAAGTAGCATTAGCATTAGTGTCTACAAGAGAAGATGGCGCCACGGTAGCTGCTGCATAAACTCGAAAAAATGGCGACGCAAACTGGTTCATGTGCTCTCTGTGGAAATAAAGCCTCGTTTTTTCTCCTGCATGTTTTCAAAACAAGCGACGGCACGAAACCTAGCTGGATGTTAGTCTGGGATGGTAAACACACACAGAGCCAGAGGGGAGGGGAAGTGTTCCTTCATGCATTCATTCTGTCAATCAGAGACGCTTCATCACCGGGTCATGGACATGTATGAGGAAGTACCGGTAAACTCTGTTGTTCTACCTCCAGTCATTTTTCTAACCTCCAAACCCGCTGGAAACAAAACAACCCGGACGTTTTTTTTTTTTTTAAATAGAATCAACACACAATGCATTCACTAATAATGGAGAACACAGTAATATTAATGAAACAACCATGGAATGACAGCTTTAAATGACCAATGAAAAAGTGTTTCGAGTATGGGCTTACATCCTGGAAAAGCCGTCTGTCCTGCGCCAGACGCTTGGACGCTAGAGTTTTGGTGACGTGATAGAAGGTTAGCAGAGCTCGGTGCTGCTGCAGGCCATCCTGACCCTTCACAGACTCCAGCAGAATGGGGATGAGCTCGGGCCATTGCCTGGGGCAGTCCAGACGGGCTACCTTGGCGATCAGAACTGCGATCTGGGTCGCTATCTGTTGGAAAAACAAAGAGAGAAAAAACCTGAGCAGAGGCTCGGCAGAAGGCAGCTGTGCCAAATAAAACTGGATGATGACTCTATTATGTTTACAACTTCATTAATCATTTCACAGTGCAGTAGGTTTTCAGAAAGGTGTTTGTGCTAGCAGCTTGGACAGGTTTATTACACTGTAAAACATGTAGAAGTTGAATTTTACAAACCTACAAGAATGTAATTTGCCAAAACATTTCTTAATACAACACAATGTGTATAAGCTCAATGATTATCATTTTATGGAAGACAAAAAGTGCCAAAATTAAATAAATGCACCATTACATAATTAATTAAATGTCATTAATTAACTAAACTTGGGATTAAATAGATAAACGTGTTATTAACGTGTCATTAATTCATTAAAATATCAATTAATTCTCTGTAAAAAAAAAAAAAACATATCTGACTAATCACTTATTTATTTAATTAATTATTTCATCATTTATCTGTCAACCTCAACCATCAAAGTCAGTGGGCGGGGTTAGGTGAATTTAGTCAATTGGGTGTGTTGGACCAAGAGTCTAGATTTTTAGCAGTTGTCAAAAAATGTTTAGTTTCCTCAAATATCTAAACAAACGTAAAGGTTAAAGGTCACCCACTGTATGGGAATGTGTTCACAAGCGCTGCATCAATCCTTTATTTAGAATCCATTTGACTGGACTGAATGTGCAGGAGAACCAATCAGCAGTTAATTGACGGTTGACAGATAAAATAAATTCATGATCCACTGCAACACAAGGACCAGGAAATTATTAATTAATTATTTAATTAATTGGTGAAATAATATACTAGTGCAGAGCCCGCAGAAAATATGAGATTATTTGCTGCTAATGTGTTGTGGAAGTGGGTGAAATGAGTTGAAAGGAGCAGAAAGAAAGACTATAATAATTAGTGTGGGCGTGTACTGATAATATGATGATGTTATGATAATGATAATGATAATGATAATGGTGTCAGTTGTTACTGCTGGTGGAATGAGGGGAATAGGAATATAGGATATAGAATAGGAATAGAACTAGGATCCTTCTTTCTTGTAAGTGCTAACCACTGCACCACTAACCCTAATTAATGACATATTTAATTAATTATTTAATGATGTATTTATGTATTAAATTAATTAATTTTGGCACTTTAAGTCCATGTATTTATGTCTGCATATTTAAAGAAAGAAGAAGCAAAACATACAAGACACAATGACTGAAAAAGATGCATTAGATCAGGCATGTCCAAACTATTCCACAAAGGGCCGGTGTGGCTGCAGGTTTGTTCCAACCAGCCAAGAGTTCACAGCTTGACCAATCAACTCTCTGAAGACGGAGATCAGTTGATTAATTGAGTCCAGTCTGGTGTGCTGCTGCTGCTGTTGGAACAAAAACCTGTCGCCACTCCAGCCCTTTGTGGAATAGTTTGGAGATGTCTGCATTAGATCTTGGCAGCGGGGGGGGGTATTTTATGATGAATGACAGTTCTCTGCTATTGTTTGAATAATACATTTATCACCTTTACAACCTAGAACCTTGAAAATGTTGGCACAAATACTGAACTTCGTTAGCCAAGCTACACTATTCATTCCATGTATGGGTCTAGTGGTGCTTCATAGTCAGAGGAGGCGGGGCTAAAAGGTTGTCTTTCAAATCCTCTGTATGCAATAGGACGGTACTACAACCAATCAGTGTAATCTTTAGGATGATGTAGTTAGAGCGCCGGAAAGTTCACGGAGGAGTTCAGAGAAAGTTAGGAATGACTAAACAAAATGGTGGATTATGGAGCTGAACGACTGTTGTCGCTTCTGTAAAAAGAATTTAAAGATTGTTGACGTTTTCTCACATTCTTCACTCATCTGTGATAAAAGGAAATCTACACCTGTTGTTGTTCTTCTTCTATGGTTGTTTCTGGTTGTTTCACTCCGAATCATCGCAGCATCACTTTATTACATCCGCCTCTGACCATACTTCACCGTGATTCGTCGGCCAGTTTCAGGGAAATCTAAACAAAACTTACATTGAGCGAAACTAGACTACTACGGTAGCACAATAGATTTGTTCCTGTTAGGTACGTCTATCACGGCTAGGCTACAATTCTGTTTTTCCAACTGTGATTCTCTCTGGATAAAGTCTTTAGAATCAGTTTGGTTTGTCTTCATGTCATTAACACAAACATAATGACATACAATCGAAAACAGCTGAAAAAAAAAATCACAAAGCTTCAGATTAATTTCCAAAATGCATTATTACTTCATTAAAGTTGCTTTTTTTTTTTTTTTTTTATTTATACTGCA
Source organism: Siphamia tubifer (assembly GCA_020466265.1). Classification (NCBI taxonomy): domain Eukaryota; kingdom Metazoa; phylum Chordata; class Actinopteri; order Kurtiformes; family Apogonidae; genus Siphamia; species Siphamia tubifer. The sequence goes on along the minus strand of CM035791.1, from coordinate 49,736,687 downwards.
AATACAATCAGAGTAATAATGACTGTAGAACCTCTGACTGCTTTGCCGTTTACCAAAACAAGTAAATATAAAGCGATAAAATAAAAATGTATTGTTATGCCTATGTTGTAATAAACGCATCAATATACCTGCTTTGCACCTTTAGCAATCTCATTAACGGAGTGAAAAAACAAATTAGTGTTCAAACGTAATTTTAAAGCATCAATAAGTCATTTGGGGTTTCTGAGAGAGGCTGGTGATGGAACAAAAGCTGTTAAATGTTTAACTTCTGTGATGTAAACTGCCCACAACCACAGTGGGTTCAGCCCACACCAACTCCCACTGGAGCTGTGATTCCACAGCAACACATGGTATTTAAATGCCATTCATGCTTGGCCATATGGACCCTATCAGTCCTGGTGTTAGATGGTTATCCCACTGGGAAATACAAGCAGCAGAAATCTGGATAGATTGCTACCACTCAGGGCGACCTTCTATGTCCCTCCAGACAAAATGCATTACACGCCACTTGATTCCGGAATTATTTGTTCATTGAGAGATTCCGAGGGGAGCAATGGAAATTGTGGGAAAAACAAACAAAACTTCACGGCTACCATTCGTTACTTCATTTTTCAACTGCCAATCAAATAAAAAAAAATAAAAAAGGATGTGGATTATTATCTTTTTTGGTTTTTTAATCCAACACAAAAAATTAACATATGCCTGGTTTTTCATATTTCGATTTTAGGCTCAGATCAAAAACACAAAATGGAAAAACGGGCCACTTGACTGAATTATTTTTTTTTATATTTAATTGTTTGTATTTACATGACCTGGAAGTTTTTATGAATAAAGTTTAAAGCAAACTTTATTAACACAGTGCTCATCTCAGGCAGCTGCCACAGAGCACTTTACAATAGAAAGAGGAAACTACACAACAGTATAGTCTACGTAAAAGTGGCAGTCAAAGGGTCTGGGCGACAAACTGTTCAAACCATCACAATCTCATCTAAGTGTCAACTATAACCAGCTAGCTAGCTAGATCTAAGCTATCACAATTAAATGTTAATCTAATTCTGTCAAATAAACTTCATTCATTCTGAGTGACGCCAAAAGTGAACATTCTCCTGTCCCTGCTTCTACTTCTCTCTTTCCTAGCCACTGGAAGTGTTGGCACAAAAGCATGATTAATAAAAAAAAATATTATTGATAAATGAATATTACTTTAGCTAGCTAGCTAATCTGATGTTAGGCGATTCGGTCAGTGATGCTGTGCGAGTCTATTGAGTTGGGTGTCCAATAACGAGATCTCGCGAGATGTAATTTGGCGAGATTTCTCATTGTCTTAAAATTCTGTCTCGAAAGATTTGTTATCCAGCGAGCAGACAGGATGAAGTCGGAAAATACGATTTGCTGTGGAATCCTGTCAAGTGGCTCATTTTTCCATTTTGTATTTTTGATCTGAGCCTAAAATCGAAATACAAAAAACCAGGCATATATTCATTTTTTCGTGTTTAAGAAAACTAAAAAAAAAAATCCATCTTTTTACTTTTTCGTTTTGATTGGCAGTTGAAAAACGCAAGAACGAATGATACGCAGATTCTAAATGTACCATGTGCACAATTAAAAGCCTGTTCTTTACCGAATTTTAGGAAGAAACTAAACTTTACCACAGCACTACTCACAAAACAAGGCATTAAATTACATCTATTCATATTTAATTCAAATATTAAACTTTCAGCCAAATCATCCACCCTATCCAAGTACATTTTTCAGTCTGATATGAATCTCTTCAGTGTGAAGAACATTACCCAACCTGGACTGAGTAAGTCATGTTATATTATCCTGTAAAAACTTTTCCCCGAGTACAAATGTAAAATGTGGCCTTTTGTAGAAGAATAGAGGGTAGGTCTGTCTGGTTCTATCATTCTTTTCAATTTAAATACGCTCTGGGCAATGTGAGTGGCAGAAGAGGCAGCATCTGAAACCTCACATCATTATAAAAAGATCACTGTGATACGCATCATTTTATGTCGCAGTTCATCTACAGCTGCACTATTTGTCCATGACAGACAGACAGACAGATAGACAGACAGCTAAATACAATCAATGTGAACAAATAAATGTCTTGTGGGCAAAAGAGAACTGAGGTGTTAAATAATACTAGTATAAGTAAATGTATAATTGTACTTTATTCATCCCAAGTTGGGAAATGTAGTTGGTGCATCAGTGCAGACATTAACAGTTGTGCTTATGTATTATCAGAACAAAAAACATTATAACATGTTAAAAATATCTACAAGAATGATATGATATAGAGAGGTATTTGGCTATATAGAATATATAATATAAGTGTGAATAATAATAATAATAATAATAATAATAATAATAATAATAATAATAATAATAATAATAATAACAATAATAATAATAATAATAATAATAATGAACAGACCAATAATCAGTAGATTTGTGCAAAATGAATCAGGGCAAATTAACCAAGAGTTACCTAATTTAGTAGCCTTTCATGCATTTGTTCTCATCACTATGGTTTTTTGTACAGACGTGGCAGTGGTGCTAAACCTCTTTGGTGTTGGACTGTTTGGACAGAGCAGATGCTCTGATCTAAAATCAACACAGACGGGATCATTTAGCTGAGCATGGCATCACCCCCTGCATCAACATGCTCTGAAAATGCAATGGGTAGATTTAGCAAAAATCCATCTGTTAACGAAAATATCCAGAAGAAAATGTATTTCGGCTTGTAAATTTATCCAACTTAGCTGGATATTTAAAAAAATAAATAAAAATAAAAGGCATATGAAAGATGACCCAAGAGCTGTGAAGGCACTACTGTCAAAGTTACATCAGATGAATAAACTGATGAATAAACCTACTTTGAAGACTTTTTAATCATAATACAAAGATTAATTAATGGTTAAATAAGTACTTGAGAGGAAATCCAGTGTTTCCCCCAGTGCATTATAGACCTGGTGGACCACCATCACTATTTATTTATTTATTTATTTATTCTAAAGAACTTTAGACACGTAACAACTAGTGATGCTAACTATAATGTTAGCTTGAATGTTAATAATGTATATAGATTTAAATATCTGTATAATAAAAGTGGAAATGTAAACTTTACATTTCCTTGACATGTTTTTACCTCCACCAAGGTGGTTATGTTTTTGCCGGCGTTTATCTGTTTGTCTGTGTTCAAGATAACTCGAAAACTTATGGACAGATTTTGATGAAATTTTCAGGATATGTTGGAAATGTGAACAGGAAGAACTGATTTCATTTTGAGGATGATCGGGGTGGGGGGGGTGGGGGGGGGGGTCTACTTTGGCGGAGGTCTAGTCTATTAAATAAATCATAATCAAGCCCCAGTCCGTATATTTAATGGTGTTTTTTAATTCTGAATTATTCATTCTGAATAAAGTAATTCAGAATTAGAGCTATTTCCTTCATGTTTACATGAACATGTTAATTCAGAATGAGAATTTAAATGGCAAACAGGTTTATTCCAGTGTCATTAATTGGGCTTTAAGAGCTGGGCGTACAGAGGCTTCTGATTGGACAGAATGCCCACTTCCCGTTTTGCTTTCGTTGCAACTATCAACATGGAAGACCAGATACTACATGTTAAATTTATTTCTTCATTCTATATTTAACACTTTACTTCGTCGTGACTCCAACGCTTGCTTCGTTCAGTCATCTGGGAAAATGTTCCTACATTAATGTCGGCAGCACAGAATATCTGTGTGCCAGCGTTAATGACTTACGTAACTGTGAGCAGGAGCATGAGCAGAACGACAGGAAGAACGTTAAAGTGAAATCAACTGTTGACGTGGGACAGAAATGATGTTATTTGGAATTAACACCGAAATAAACCAGTGACTTTATTCGGAATTAAGTTTTCAACAGGAATTACGTGATTGCATGGTTCATCTTAAAGTGGAATTAACTTCTATTCGGAATTAAACAGGATTAAAAACTCCCATGTAAACCCACCTAATATGATAAATCTTTATTTCACTTAGTGGATTCTGTTATTGACATTTATTTTTTTCCTTTATTCATTATTAAAGGTGAATAAGGTGTATTTCAGTTTGCATTTTTGTTAGCAGCATTGTTAATAAATGTTGTACAATAACACATAATAAATACAATTTCATATTTTTGCCAACTTTTTAATAATTTATTCATTTATTTACAATAACATTGTGGGCTTCCGATGGGTTTCACTCGCCGGCCTACCACCACGTTTAGCAAGATTTCTGTGGAAACTTTGAAATCATAAATAAGAGTGTTTACATGCAAAAAAAAAAAAAAAAAAAGTCAAAACTATTTAAGAATCACTGAGCTTTGATTTAGCCAGTTTATGCCACTCATTACAGAAAACTTGTAACTTTCTTCACTGCTGGTGCTTCTGATTCACAGCCACTAACCTGATTAACAGGCTCGTTGAAGTTTGTGATTAGACCAGCGCGCAATGACGTCTTCTCCTCCTCTGACAAAGCACTGGAAACAAACCAATCACAATGACATTCAATTAGTGAAGAAGGTCAATGCAGAGGGAAGTAAAAGACAAAATGGAAGGGGCTTGGTGATTTAAAAAAAAACATCTGCGTACAACAGAAATAAATAAAAGAACCAGGCAGTCATCCAACAGGTAAATATCAAGGTTATTTACCAAACTGGGGGAAGAAAGGTTAGTGATAAGATAGTCGTAAAAGTAATGACAAAATGTGATAAACAAAAAAAAGGAACCAAAGCAAAGTTCACCAAGTGACTGTTTACACAATTTGACGTCTGCTTACAGTCGTATCCAGAATATACGCTTGAGTATTTTACGGTCGAATACTTCAGTGTTTTTATATCACTATAGCATTTGACAGCTGTTCAAAGACGACAACTTTTTACTCCAGATGTCTGCAGGACCTCCCTGTTACAGAGTTAGGGTAGTGTGTGTGTGTGTGTGTGTGTGTGTGTGTGTGTGTGTGTGTGTGTGTGTGTGTGTGTGTGTGTGTGTGCGCACGCGCAGTTACACCGTGGGGACCTCTGATACTATAGGGACCAAAATTCAGGTCCCCACAAGGATTAAATATAAATAAATGTCCCCACTAGTAAAACAGAAATGATGTGACCCTATAAATATATTAGTTAGTTTTTTACAGGAAGTCCCCATAAAGCATGAGGGAAACAGGTGTAAAGTGAACCATATTTTTCAGAGGTTTGATGTGTTTACTTTAAAAAAAAAGCTATACATTTTTATGTATTTTTTAAAATTACTTGTTATCTTTATTTATTATTTTTAAATATTATTATGTATTTTTATTTATCTCGTCTCATCATCTGAACTATAATAATCTGAACTATTATAAATAAATAAAATTGAATTGAACCCGCTTTATTCTCACTAGGGTCACTGGGGGCCTAATCCAGCTCCAATGGGTGAAGGCGGGGTCAGAGGTCACCCTGTATGAGTCTCCAGTTCATCTCAGGTCTGAACATATATAGACAAACAATCACTGTCACATTCACATCTATGGACAATTTAGATTAACCAATTAACCTACAATGCATGTGTTTGGATTAGGGATGTGAACCGATGACTGATGGTTGACCACATCAGCGTTGTTCGATTATTCTCTGCAGCCGGTTAAGAAAAAAAAAACAGCCTGCATCAGTCATTCCACTGCACAAACTCTTTCATTGTAGTGTAGGTTATAAAGAGGAAGCTTTGTGATCTCTTCATAGCATTTATGAATTTGAGCATTAGCAATACAAGACGAAATCTATTAATAGCAAACGCAGACGTCTCGCACAGCTCAATTAATTCTATGTGGTACGAACATTTCACATGTTTGACCAAAACACAAAGGGACAGAAAGTAATGAAAACCAAAAGCATGTGGGAACGCTTAAAAAAAGTCAACTATAGCGATGTGAAGTGTTCACTGTGTGATCCGACGGTGATCCACCAGAATGCCCCACAATCACCCACAGCGTCCCGGTCACATTCCCGGTTTTTCCCGACCCGGCGAGCAAGCGAGATCCAGACCGTCCGTCTCCTTTAGGGGCCGATAACAAGGACCAGCACAACCCAACGCATGTCGCATTGTTGCGATGCGTCCAACATGGCATTGGGTTGCGCTCCGGCCTTGAGGGGAATCTTGCCGGGAATTTTATATAATCTCATATCTAACATTAAACGACGAAGCAACGAATGAAAAGCTTGATGTTAAGCAAAGCTAGTAATAATCAAAGAAGTGGCTATCTAAGCACTGTTAGCTATGTAGTTACCACCATTCAATTTACCTCCGTACTTGTCAATGTAAATCGAAATATAAATCTTATATCCCTTCTCCCACTTGGTCTTGAGTGTGATGCTTCCCATCCGAACAAGTTAGTGGACATCTGTAATAGACAATTTTGGAAGGTCCTGCAGACATCTCGAGTAAAAAGTTGTCATCTTTGAACAGCTGTCAAACACTAGAGTGCTATCAAAACACGGAAGCAAATGACCGGAAATGCTCAAGCGCATATCCGGGATACAACCGAAACCAGATGCCCTATTGTCCAAAGACTCCATACCCCTGACCTGGCTGCACACTTTGCCTCTCCACAGCACTGATACCCTGTCTTAGGAGTGTGCAATCTGACGATATTAAACCATGAACAATAAGAAAGTGTCGACCAGGGGTGTCAAACTCATTTTAGTTCAGGGGCAACATTTAGCTAAACTTCCAAACTTAACAAATAATGAAAACTTCTAGTATCTTTGTAATAACTAAAAATGTAAATCACATTTTATTTTTTGTCCTTTTTTGCCTTTTGCGCAACCTTACAAGAAGGGTTTGATGATAAAAGTAAAAATAAAAAATTTAAATCTAGAAGTCAAATAGAATAGAATAGCCTTTATTGTCATTGTGCAAAAACAAAGCAAACAATGAAATTGGAGTGGTACTTCCCACTCACAGTGCAAAAATAAAGTGTAAATATATAAGAATTTGAAAGGCATAAAAGGCATAAAAGACAATAAATACAGTTAAAAGAAGACTAAGAAGAATGAATATATAAAAACTATTATTCCAATTACACAATTAAAAGCTGTCATTGTTATTCGCACATGCCCAGGAGGAGGGGCAGTTAGATTAGATTAGACTTTATTGTTGTCATTGTGCTAACTAACAGTAATGATTAATCAAAATGAGTGTTTTATGCACAAAGGAAGAACTGGGGTGGTGTAGAAAAGAGACAAGGGGGGAAGATACAGATTTTTACAGAGAAAAGGGTCGCTAACTCCAACACTTTATGCATACAGTGCTAATGACAGAGAGAAATGATCAGGTACTGAGTCACCGTATGCCAGCTGCCTTGGCAGTGTTGAATGCTGTTCATATCCTAAGAGACTCCTTATAATTTCATTTCAGATTCTAGACAATCCACAAATTTTAATATGGTGAAGATATGAGTATGGCATGAATCTGCCAGGTTGTTATGGGATCAATTAAATCCCTGTGTAACAGTCTATAGTACAGGACCTGCCAGCTGCCTGATTAAATCAGTAAGCTTTGGATAAACCACCCCCCGCACATCCTCCAACACAAGCATACAACTTTTGCAGACAAATTACAAGAGCAACAGAAAGATGAAACAGTTAAAAAAATAAATAAATAAATAAACATAATTTAGTTTGTACAGTGTATTTCCACCGATGCTGAAGAGCCACAGAGTGGGTGAGTGATGAGAGAAAGACTGAGGACAGAATCATATACTGTAACCTTGGGCAGATATGGGTGGCAGACTAGGGGGACAGTGTGAATTAGTGAAACCAGATTCACTATGCATGCATATTTTGAGCATCTGGTAAGACAGACAAGCTTTAAAGGAATGTGGGATGAGAAGTTAGGAGGCATATTCAAACTATAGCTGAATCTGATTTAATGACTGTGAATAAAAACAAGGAGAATTTGACGAGTGCAAGCACAAACATCAGTAGCTGCTTTCCCATTACCCTTGGAAATTCGCAAAATGTAAAATAGCACTATAAAAACACTTGCAATGGAAACACACTCAAATATCGATAAAATGTTCTAACTCTTTCATGAGGTAGTTTTTCAGACGTTTCGATATTTTAATATATCGCAAAAGCGCAATGGAAACACTTTTTTCTGCAATTATATGTCGCAGGATGTGATGCACATGGTCACTAGGGCTTTGACTCTCCGAATCGTCACAGCGTCTCTTTTTTTACGCCCGCCCTCTGACTCTATACTTCACTGTGATTCGTCAGCCAGTTTAAGGGAAATCTAGCCAAAAGTTACATTGAGCGAAACGAGACTACTACGGTAGAACATTAGATTTGTTGCCGATACATTGGGTCAGAGCAGTAAAATATCATCATAATTACCAATAAATAATGAAAACTGCAGATTTTATCTTTGTTTTAGCATAAAAAGAGTAAAATTACATGAAAATCTTTCTATTAAACTATCCATTTACTAAAAATGTGAATAACCTGAACAAATAAAGAAGAACCTGAAATGTCTTAAGGTAAGTCAGTGTAATTATAGCAATATTCTGCCCATTTTGTGTATTTATAATTGGAATATAAACTGTAATGGAGGTAAACGGGGACAAAATCTGATTAAAATTGCACTTGTTTTCCTTAAGACGTGTCCAGTTGTTAATGTTCTTCACATTTTGAGTGAAATATTATAGACATAAACATTGTCAGATAATTATTTGGCACCCCTGAACTATATGCTGTGAGACCAAACATACTTTTAAATAAAAGAAATCCAAAATAGTCATAGTCAACATTTAAGGTGTGAAAACAAAACTGAAGACAACCTTAGAAAAGTACCTGCCTTTAATTTACTACCTCTTTTCTTTCCTCACGTGCCGTCTTTTGACATAAAGACACTTTTAAAAATACGTTCACTAAGTGCAAGCGCTTCAAACGCAGTAAAATGTCGAGATGATAGAAACACATTCTTCAGTTCAGATAGCTCCACTTTACTTCAGAAGTTTAGCTTTGCTTTTTGATTTTTCCACCTTAGATAAGTTTACTTCTTTTATGAATTCTTTGGAAATTCAAAGACGAGTATTTTAAAAACAGGCAGACAGGACTGAGCGTGCTTGTCAGCATTCTGTCAAAATTATGCAAATATATTCATGCGTTCTGGATCAACCTCACGGGATCTTGTGGTGTCCTATAAGCCTATGAACGATGGGCATATTTGTATGCATGACAGTAACAAAACATTTAAACATCAAGCTGTGACATTATATTTACAAAAGAACCTGCTATCAAACAGATGTGTCACACCAGTCACAAGTGAAGGAGTACACCGTGTGTGTGTGTGTGTGTGTGTGTGTGTGTGTGTGTGTGTGTGTGTGTGTGTGTGTGTGTGTGTGTGTGTGTGTGTGTGTGTGTGTGTGTGTATTCTCATAATTGGACAGTTTTTGAGATCTCTGGAGGTCAAAGGTGACATGTCGCGAAATTAACTTCTGTAACACTGTTTATGTGTGTCAAACATAGACATATCACGCTATAACTTAATCAATACTGAATATATTATCATAATATTACACACACTGATGCATATACATATAACGAAATTATCAATACTGCTAAAGGTCAAAGGTTAAGGTCGCATTTATCAGAAATGTCAAAATCAATGTCATAGAAATTTGAGATTGGGCATTCTCTGAATACTTATTTTATATATATATATATATATATATATATATATATATATATATATATATATATATATATATATATATATATATATATATACAAAACAGCATGATGAGGGGGATAAAGTGCATAAGCTATACTTAAAAGAAATTCAGTCACATTACCATCCTTTTGAGTCCCTTTGTGCAGTGGCAGACAGACAATGCTTCAAGCCATTACTCATGCACTATTCATATTCAATATCTGTATTTGACCTGTAATTTTCACAGATGTCTGGTTCAATAATTGTATTTCTAACATCCCTAAGCTATGTACCTGTCTGAGTTGAAAAGAACAGAAAATACCTTTTTCCAAAGACACAAAGCTACAACAATGCAACGCTCTATGACTGACTGACAACAGTGTGCTAAAGTAAAGTACTAAAGATATGTTCAGGTACTAAAATGTTAACAGTCACAAGACAGCACTTACATTTTTGTGATAGTTCAGTGACTACGATGTTGCATATTTTATAAAACTTTTCAGGAAGAGTATGTTTAGATGTTGATTTTAATGTATTAGTTCTCATAAGAACGTACCCCCTCCAACCCTCCAGTTACTTATTGAATGCACATTTGGCAGCTAAATTGCCACATATCAGCTTTGGGCATCTGGACGCTGCATTTCCCCTCATTTATCTTTGCTTTAAGACGATCTGCTCAGGCTTTGTGAGGTTTCAAATGCACAGCCTCTTCAAGGACAGCCACAAATTCTCAGGTAGAATGAGAACTGGAATCTGACTCGGCCCAATTACAATCGCAATGTTGTTTTTAAGCGAATGTTGGCTTTATATTTGTAGGTGTCTCACTGGAACTCAAATCAAGTCAGAAATGTCCAGGAGGCAGGCGTGTTCAGATTTTATACTTCACCTTTTAAAATTGGCTGCACCGGAAACGACAAATTATAATTTTTTTGTACAGTTGAAAAACATTTGCCATATTTTCCAGACTCAAAAGGTTTTATTTTTCTCCAAAAACCACAGTGCGCTTTATAATTCAGAGCACCTTATATATAGGTTAATTCTGGTTGTGCTTAGTGACTTGTAATTTTGACTTTTTTTAATCGTAATTTTGACTTTTGATCTCATAACTTTGACTTCACTTAATGCATCTTATAGTCCAGTGCGCCTTATAGTGCAGAAAATATGGTAAATAACTGTAAAGTTAAATCATTTTTCACAGACAGGTGCATTGTTTGTTTACTTGCATTTAAATAAATATGTGTCATGCCAAAGGGATTCTTTTGAAATTCTTGAGATGTGCCTCCAGTTTCAGGTTTAGGTTTACTTAATAGGAAGGTTGCAGTCACGTGACTATGATGATGTCGCGATTTCGGCTGGAGGGCAGGAAGTAACCATAGACAATGTTGCTATGGAGGAAACCATTGAAGATAGTGTTTATTGGACGGTTTTAGATCCAGTGTCCAAACACAGATACATACATTTACGTGACCCGTTATTGAGTTTTTGACAGAACCCAAATGGAGGCTGTGGATACTACGAACTACCTGGTCCTGCAGACATCCTACTACACCAGCAGCAGATGAAAGACGAGAAAAGTTTGGAAGGAAATCGCCACCAGTTTTTGTTCTTCTTCTCTGGTTGTTTTCGCTTGTTTCTCTCCAAATCATTGCAGCGTCACTTTGTTAGGCCCGCCCTCTGCCTATACTTCACTGTGATCGGTCGGCCAGTTTCAGAGAAAACTAGCCAAAAGTTACATTGAGCGAAACTAGACTTCTACGGTAGCACATTAGATTTGCTGCAGCTACGCTAGTGTAAACGAACACTTAATGACAATTGAATGATATATAGCACATCCACATGAAAAAAGTTAGCTTTCCAAAATACCTCTGACGAAGTAGTCGCTGCAGACACAAGCATTAGCATTAGCAAACTCTGCTCCTCCCAACCACAGATGCATATTTAAAATCCACTTTTTTCAGCAGAAATCAAAAAAAAAAAAAAAACCTTTCCTTCTCTCAGTTACAAGGATTGGCGCAGCCGCAAACTACGCAAAACATTTAATCAAGCTACTTCACTTCCTGCCCTCCATCTGAAAATCGCACACTGACTATATATCAATGTGACGTCATGTGAAATCAACCTATCGACTTGAAATTTAACCATTGGTTTGTTTCCTGTCAACTTGTGTTAATAAAAAATAATTACAAAAAATCAACTGACAAAAACACTAAAAACTAAAATGTTCCAAATCGCTTACTTCTTATCAGTAAAGATAAAGAAAAAGTTTTGTGGTAATAACCTGGATTGCAATAATAATAATAAAAACTGAATTGGGTCCATTTTTGAAAGGACAAATGTTCTTATATCACAGTGCACATCATCACTTATCAAACTGGTGGAAGTAATAACATTCATTATGACTCCATTACACCCAGCTAGTCATGCCAGTGAGCCAGAGTGCATAATACCACGGATGTGAAAATTCATTATGCAATCACCATCTTATTTTTTTCTCCTCATGAAAGAGCTCTATTCAATTAGTACCTGATCTCTACACCATCAGACAAAATAAGAGGCCTTGCCGTTTAGCTTTACTCAGCGGTAAAATGTATTTTTCCGTTGTACTCGGTAAAGCTCTCAATGGTGCGACAAATATTTGGATATTCACACAACTATAGGATTAAAACACTTTAATATGGCCTCTGTGACAGCATGTATTGTACCTGCACATGCGTTTGGCCATTCCGCTCAGTAACTAATGCCTGGATTGATGACAATGGGCCAAAGGTAATCACATAAATAGCTCAGGAACCAAATCCCCTTGCACAGCACTGTGTCCAATGAACTACTGACAAGAGCAAAACAAAGCTGGTGGGAGGAAAAGACTTTAACAAGGGAAAAAAAAAAGAGGAGCAACTTTGAAGTGGTCAAAGAGTGTCCACGGAGTGCTGAGGCAGAACTGATTACCTGCAGCTACCCTCTTGTCCTATGCATTTAAGAGAACTGTTCAATTCAAAGCCAACAAAAGCCAGCCAACTGGGCACCGAGAGACAGACTGTAGGCTTTTTCAAAGCCAATATAACAACAGACAAAGGAGACAAAAAAGATTAAACTGGGAACAAAATCAGAGCACAATGATATGAATAATCAAGGTGGTATGTTAAAAAAAAAAAAAAAAAAAAAATAGAAAGAAGAAAGCCTGGAAAGGTGGTGGAGACATTTGCAACGGGTAATCTATGGTATCTAAGGAAACAGAAAGAAAGGAAGACCATGACGAACAGTCACAGGAAAGTACAAATGTGTGAAGAATCTGAATAAGATGATGCCTCAAGGAGCAGCAAGTAGATTAAGATTGCATCACATCACTAGCACTGCCACTCGCTTTTACCCATTCACATGAAAATGTAGGATGTCCACTAGGGATGTTAACTGATGACCGTTTGACCAATGGTTGACCGCATCAACGTTGTCCTGTCATAATTTTTTGTCGTCTCTTAAAAAAAATCCATTCTGCATCAGTCATTCCACTCTTTATCATTGTAGCGTAGGTTATGAAGTCATCTCTCCATAGCATATCTTTAAAAATGATGAATTTGAACATTAGCAGTAGAATACAAGACAGAATTTATTAATAAACCCAGAGCTCAATTAATCGATGTGGTACGAACATTTCACACCAGTTAAGAACGTTTACTCATAAACAAACTAAACACGAAGCTTATGTGAGGTAATAGAACTTCTAGAGCTAGTAGATAGAGACTGGGACAGCAAGTTGTTACCGTGACAACCTGACAGCGCGGTGGATGAGTTGTGTTATCCATCTGACAGACCTACTGAAAACGACATGATGGGTAGACTACGACAAAAGGAGTTTGTGCAGAACTGACGCAGGCTGGTGGACATAACTAAGGTTTTTTTACACCATATTTAGCAGCAGAATTTACTGCAACATCAACGTTTTCTCTGTGTGACGCTTTAAAATGAGCTTTTAACATAACGTCACTCGACCTCTCAGTGTGACTGGTGTTTAAAAAGTGAATTAAGCGTGCAATGGTGCGTAAATGTGTGATCAGACACACACTTTTCTCAGTGACCGACTTCAGCCAGTTAATGAGGCTCAGTGATCGGCCGACATTTTTTTTGTAATTTCACCATCCCTAGTGTCCACTTACGTTCGAAGGTGAGTCGAAGTCCGAAAAATCACTTCAAACTTTCCATGCATACCAAGTGGAGGTAGGACCCCACTACGAACAGGGTGGAAGATCATATTACCCAGAATACTGTGCAAACCCGGCAAAAGTAAGTAGGACGTTGTTTGCCGTTTTATCCCAGACACAGAATTACTTGTAATTAAGATTCAGGAAATAAAAAATATACTAATAGACAGACCTGGGTCAATGTGCTCAGGGAGAGAAAGCTTCCTTGTACTACTACTGTACAGGTTCAAAGACCAAAATAAATGATTAAATCCAACATAAGAGGCAGGATTACATCCGGTGGCTAGGCCTGTGTTAAAAAAAAAAATCTAATCAAATCAAATAAATTCTCCAATTCTGGATCGATTCACATATTTATTAATTAGGATTAAGTCATATTTTTCCCCCAGTGACTCCCAGAACTTCATCGAATTCACACAGGTGCACTCGGTGTGACCCTGCAGTGTGTGACCTCAAACAAACATGGCCGTCAGAGAGTAGTGACAGAGTTAGCAAGAACTTTCTGAAAACACCAGCGTCTCTCAAGGCTCCAGTCTGGAAATACTTCGCGTTCCGAAAACAAAAAGACACCGATGTGTTTGACAAAACCAATGCCGTTTGCAAGTTGTGCAAATGGAAATACGACGAACTGGAACAAGCACTTGCAACGACATCACCCAGGGATGAAGCTGAAACAAACTTTAACACTGACAGACAATTCAGCACCATTTCATAGCGTATCCATGGCAATTGAGGAATTTGTCTGTAAAGACATGCGGTCGGGCTACATCTTTTTTTTTTTTTAAACAACACTAACCGGAATTGGATTGGATAGAATCGAAAAAAATCGATTCTTAATATTCAGAATCGGAATTGGATGGATTCTTGAAATTTTAATCGATACCCAGCTCTACTGGTTCACACACTGTAACTGTACATCAAAGAAAGTCAGACTTTATTCATTGTTTTGCACTTGACGCTACATATAATTTTTTTTTTCCCTAAGTGTGTCCCAATATGTAGCGAAAGATTAGACTTCTCACTTCATTTTCAAGGGATCACTCACTTTTGAAGTCCAGTTCAAACAAAATTAAGTGGAAGTGTTAGTAATGGGACGCAACCTAAGACGGATGAATAAGAAAAGAATGAAAGAAAGTCCACAAAAAACAAGATGAAGCAAGAAGAAGGAAAACATGACAATCCTAAAATGGAAACATGAAAATGTACAAGTGGCAGAAAAATACAAATGAAACCATTAAAGGTTGTTAAAAAGAGAGGATCAGGTACTTACTGAGGTGCTACTCTCCTCCAGTATCTGTCAATGCCATTTTTGAAGTACAACACAGCGAGCCACCTGACATTCACATCCAGCATGTGGTTATTGAAGATATTCTGTGAGAAAGAGAAAATGGACAAACTTAACCAATGCAGCTGCTGTAGGGCTGCACGATATTAGAAAGAAATGACGTTGTGATTTTTTTTTTTTTTGTAACACTGCAATATAATTGTGATATGAAAAAAATCCTCAGGAGTAAATAACAGCTGCGTGGTGTCGACACAAACGATCAAACTAGCGACCGACACAGAACATACGGTTCAGTATCATCCTTCTGTCGCTGAAATAATTAATATTAATAATTAAAAAACTAATCAATTAAAAATTACAAGTAAAAAAATACAAAAAAACTATCAAAACAAATAAATAAAAATACATTAATAAATACAAATTAATTAAATAGATAAATTTAAAAAGGTAAATTACAAAAAAAAACTTGAATAAGATGTGGGACCCTTTAAGTATGTACAAGAACTGGCCCTTCAGGATAGCCCTGAGTGATTTATTGATTGAGAGGTTTTTATCTTCAGCATTTTTTCATGCACCTGCCACTGGTTTTGTGCTTAAGGGTCGTGTGTGTGTGTGTGTGTGTGTGTGTGTGTGTGTGTGTGTGTGTGTGTGTGTGTGTGTGTGTATATATATATATATATATATATATATATATATATATATATATATATATATATATATATATATATATATAGCTAGATAGAAAATAAAATCATTGTAGGACCTGTAATGTGACTATTGCGCACATATATAGCGACGTTGATGCTCAAACAATATATTGTGCAGCTGTAAACTGCTGCAAACTCCAACAGCTGAGTCAATTTAAGGCTGAGTTTTATGACAGGCAGCAACTCGAGTCAAACCAGAGTAAAAGGTCTGAGAAAACAGACTGACCTGTGAGGGCAGTCCTGTTAAAATACAGGGCACGTTAACTTTGTCATCCCAAAAGTGGTTCACACTAATATACTTTTATTTCTTATCAGTGGTGAGATTTTGGAGCTGTAAAATGTAGCTATAACTTTAGAAATTCTGGCTGCGTGCTCACAATGTTCTCAGTCATTGGCCTATTCATTGCCGAGGCAGGGGCTTCAAACACAGCGGCACAGTAATAACACAGATTGGAATCTCTCATATTTCCAAGAACAGAATGGCTGAGAGAGAAGTGAAGGAAGGTTTAGCTTTGTTTTTACAGATATAAATACATAAATACATATATATATATATATATATATATATATATATATATATATATATATATATATATATATATATATATATATATATATATATACACTGAGGAGATAAAAGACCAACAGGAAAATTAATTTGAATTTTTAACTACAAAATGCACATGGACCAGTGTTGCGCGGGTCAATGTATAAACGACCCACAACCGCCCGCAACTCTGACCACAAGAATATATTTGAAAAGGACGCATCTGACCCACATTTTTAAAAAGTAGTCAATGGTCTTTACCTTACATGACCTTACTCACATACCTGCATTTATTTCTGTGTTAAAATTCCATGTCAGATAACATGTTGGCGGATGGCCGTGGGCTCACTTCGGGTCAGCCTGCGGCCATCCGCAGTTACAGTTCAGTTCAGTTTTATTCCGAAAACCTCTTCTGAGGTACATGGAAGTAAGCATACATTTACAACAATACAAAAGGGATGTACAGAAAACATACAGTCGTATTATAATGTCATAATCACTGAGATGTGGCAGTATATATTATTTGTATAAATTTCGCCAACTTGTTAAGTTCCATTGCGTTAGTGTGCATTAGGCTTGAAAATTTCAAGGTGGATGGTCTCTTATAACAGTATGGTTTCAGATACTTCTTTCTATCAGTCGTGAAAGCTGGACATTTGAATAAGTAATGAAATTCATCACCTGGCTCAGTAAGATTACAGCGTGTACAATTAGGATCATTGTCGACCGAGAATGTAGCTGTTTCTATTGGAAGTCTATGGTTGCGAGGTCATTACAATATATTTTCAATGCTATTCAGGTTGCAGTCGGTCGAGTCATTTTTCATTTGAGATAAACATTAAAATAACCTGGTAAATACGCTTTAATGTCCGTGAAGGTAACATACATGGTCAGTATTCTACAGTATGGAGGGAGCAAGAGAGAAAATACATTTGGGAGAGTGGAAGCTCCGGAAACATCCAAACAAAAAAAAAGTCAAGATTTGGGACACATTCACAGATTTTTAAAGATGATGAGCAGCTCCCAGTCTTTTCTTTTCCGTGGAAACTGGGTTCAAATGTCTCTTTGGGTGTTACAGGTTGTCGACCCCAATGACATCGGATTTTAACACGGAAATAAATGCAGGTATGTGAGTAAGGTCATGTGATGTTCATAAAGACCATTGATTACATTTTTAAAATGTGGGTCGAGAAGCGGGTCGGGTCCGTTCTTTTCAAATGTATTTATTGCAGTCCTAGCCGCGGGCGTGTTAGTTAAAAAAGCGGGCAGTTGCGGGTCGTTTATACATCGACCCTCGCATCACTGAAACACGCCTATATACTTAAACTGTTAGCTTGTTTTATACATATATGTGTGTGTGTTGTTTTTCTTTTCCATCATTCTTTATGACACACTGAATGTTCTTTTACTGTTGATTCACTCTAATGGTCTGTTGCTGGGTTTGTCATTCAAACAATCCTTATTGTATTCAGTTGGTTGGTTGCAGTTTTACTCCTTGATGCTGGCATTTGAATTTCACACTTTGTGCAACACATTGTTCTTCCATCTGGAATGTAATGTGCTATATAAATAAAGTTCTGCTTCCTTGCTTCCTTTAATGAATTCAGATGGATTCATAGACAGTGGATGTGAGCATGTTGATTTAGGAATAGTCTAAACACAGCGTCACAGCAGACAGTGATGGACTGTCTGCAGCCTTCCGGAAAAAGTCTAGCGATTCCGAAGAAACTAAAAACTGCTTGTGCTTGTTCCGTATTAATCTACAAAGTTAACGAGCTCTACTAAAGTGGATTTGGGCAACCACGATTTGCCCCGATGTGACCGATAGCCTCTGTTATTGAGTGCTGCAATAGGCATATTAACAAGTTGACCATTTTATTTAGTATTTTGATCCATATCTAGAGAACGCAACATGTATGAAACTGAACTAAGAGGGCCCATTCTGATCTGTGAATGACTAATCAGTCCAAGAGCATCAACTCTAAACCTGTTCTCGAAATAGCTGAGAATGGCTTCACTTCCCACAACTCACTTTTATTATTATTATGTTTATTATTATTAATTTTCTTTGTTGTTGTCATGCTGTGTAACAAATAAGAAAATGTCAATGTATTAAAAAAAAAAAAAAAAGGATAGCTCTAATCTACAAATCCAGTCCAGACCACTTCAAAAGCATTTTAGGGCCTGCTCCATCACACACACAGAATGTGGTTATAATAGCAGATTTCATGCTAAATGGAAAATGCATTTGTGTTAAGCTAGACTGAATAACTTCCCATGTGAATGCACAGAGATGAAACAGAAAGCCATCATTACATTTAACTTTGGATGAAATGGGAAAAAAAAAAAAAAGCCGTCCATAAAATGCCTGATGGGGCTTTAAGGATCAAGAGATGATAACAGTGTACCTAAACCAGAATATGGTTTGTGGATGGTAACAATCTGCTGGGAAGCAAATAGGATGACTGTGCACGTCATGAGCTACTGTTTAATTTATAGAATAATAGGCGCTTTCCCACTGTAGGAACCTTTTGTTAGCCTAGCCGCGCTAGACCCACCTAGCGGCAGCAAATCTAATGTGTTACCGTAGTAGTCTAGTTTTGCTCAATATAACCTTTTGCAAGATTTTCCTTAAACTGACCGACCAATCACGATGAAGTATAGAATCAGAGGGTGGGTGTAACAAAGTGACGCTGAAACGATTCAGGAGAGAAACAACCAGAAACAACCATAGAAGAACAACGGGTGTAGATTTCCTTTTATCACAGATGACTGAAGAATAAGAGAAAACGTCAACAATCTTTAAATTCTTTTTACAGAAGCAACAACAGTTGTTAAGATCCATAATCCACCATTTTGTTTAGTCATTCCTAACGTTCTCCAGACTCCTCCGTCAACTTTCCAGTGCTCTAACTACGTCATCCTAAAGATAACGCTGATTCGTTGTAGAAAAGTCCTATTGCATACAGAGGATTTGTGTATTCTTTAAACACTAAAGTCAACAATCACACAAGGAAGTAGAAGACAGCGCTACTATAAACTAGAATAGAGAATGAGGAGGCCACAGCATTAATATAAAGTTGAATAGCATCACTTGGCCCCTCCCACGGTTCCTACTGCCCTGTCAGAATGCAAACCCAGAGGTTGTATAGATCTAAGAACTATTTAGTTCCTAGTACGACTCTGTGGGGAAAACCCCTATAATAACATTTCAACTCCCACTTGGGTCTTGGAAAAAAGTGTTTGAAATGTCAAAAGTATTGAACAAAATGCAAATCCTAAATCGCCCTTCCCCTACTCTCACGGTACAGCGCTTAAACTGCTGCCATAATGTCACAAAGCATTGTTATACACGGACAAAATACACCACAGCCACAAAACCACCTACCTTATAAGACATTCCTTCCCATCACCTCCCTTCTCTTACCCTCATAAAAAACGTGTAAACTCTATTAAACCTGACATGCAGTAAAAATGTGCACAAACCAAATGATTTCCTATTCTCGGTAAGACACACCATGTTTGTAAAGATTTAAATTCATTTAACTTTTAATGGTTTCAGTTCCAGTGCATTTGTTCTCATTATTTGATATCATCGGCTCACCAGAAGGACAGAGTAAAAGCCTGGCTGCGTCTCCCACTGTCGAAGCTGCTCCTCCGCCGGCTTCAGCACAGCTGTGTCCTGACTGGTAGCTTGGGTTAAGGCCTGCAGCACCACTGAGCTGGCACTGTCCATATCCATAGCTGGATATATCTGGAGGGAAACAAGAGATAGGAAGAAGACAGATATTAGTTGCAAGGGCTGCCATTGTGAAAAGTTAAAACCCTGTTGCATCCCAAAACCTAATAACTGCCAATAACATAATAATTTGGGCCCATTTGAAATATAACAACTTGCCAATAATGTAATAACCTTTAGCCAACGTAGGTCATGGTGTAAATGCAGAAGTGAAAGGAGACCTACTATAGTCAGTTTTAACTATCATTATGTGACTTTTCAACACCTACAGAGAGGCTATAAATATGTCCAAGTTCAATGTGTGTCCATACGTGTTGGACTCCGAGTCTCACCTGGACAATGACAGACAAAACGAAAACCCGCCACGGCCGAGGAGAATGGCCCAAGAAGTGTCAGTTTGGTAAGTATTATCACAGCTACTTTGCTACGTAACTACCAGGAAAGTTGGAATAATATGTCAGGTGGGTGTGTTTTGGGGCTGACTCCACGCTGTTGGAGCATTCGATCCAATTGGACACTTCAACCTCACGTCAGGTTTTGTTCACATCTGGAAATGAGCTGTTTAGAGTGGCGGGAAACCAGGTTGCAAGATTACGGCATAAACACTATAGCGCATGTCTTGTAAGTTTGCTGAGGTTTGTAGTCGACATCTGACATTACAACACTGTAGGTATGTAGAAAAACACAGATGGGCAGAATAGGTCTGATTTAACAGATTAACATATATCCAAACTCATTGTTATGTGTTGCTACATCACTGGACAGAGGTAAAAATAAATATTAACAGTAAAGTAGTAAAGTACATTGCAAATACTACTCTACTGAAGTCATCTGTGCTACATTATTAGGCTAATAATGTAGCCTAATAATGAAGGCAGACAGCAGATTTGGTCAACCCTCTTTTTAAGAAGTAATATTTAGACATTTTCTAACATGAATGTAAAAATAAAGAAGTTCAATGTTTTTTCGGTAAGGCCAATAATAACCTGCCAATAACGTAATGCCTTACTACGTTATTGGCAAAATGTTATGACGTTATTGACTTTATTACATTTCAAATGGGTCCAAATTATTACATTATTGGCATTTATTATGTTTTGGGTTGTAACAAACCCTTTTAAAAGAAGTTCTCTATCGGGAAAACATTGTAATAAAACCAACAATATGAGTCAGTCAAATTACATCAACAAAAATGTCACAACAGGGAAGCTTCTTTTTTAGCTTTGTCTGGGTTTATCCCTTTTAGCGCTATTTTTTATTATAGATCAAGCAGCGCTGAAATTACTGTCAACCACGGTGAGAAAGAAATAAATCCCTCTAAATAAAGAAAAAGCACACCTGATAGAAACACTGGCAGTCATATCTGCCACTCACAGAGCTGCTCTAAATCCAACACAGTATTCGACCAAAAGGAGATTTTCACCCTGAAGGGACGTAGGATGTAGGACTTCAAAAAAAAATAAAAATAAAAATAAAAAGAGGGATTTTCACAGGGAATAATACATTGTGATCACGGTAACATTGGGATCACAAATCCTATCAACATTTCCTGAGGATTTCCCCAGTAACTATATATAAAAAAAATGAAAATACTGACTTGCTGATGTTTATTTTTCATCACAAAAGAATCAGGCAACATACAGTAGCATAGCTCCTATAGTCTTTGCTCAACCATACTGATGTTTTCTTACATCATTTTGTATTGTAGTACACACCTTTAGGTTTTCCCCAGAGTCTTTCATGGCCTTTTATCCTTTTCTCTGGCCAGATGGTCTTTAATATAGCTTTGACAATGTTATTTCTTCTGGAATGTACGTTTGTTTTTAAAATTGTGTACACGAGGCCTGTTAAAAAAATAAAAAATAAAAGTTTCCAATTCTGGATCGATTCACATATTAATTACTTAGGATCAATTTGTATGTTCGAAGATTTAATTATTATTATTATTGTTATTATTATTATCATTTTGTTTTTTGTCAACAAAAACTGAGAGACATTTTAGGAATTTTTTTTATTTCTTAAGCTGCATTTTGTCTGTTTTTTATTAGTCATCTATTTCTGCGTTATATATGTAATTATAGTTATCATCACAAGACCCACATTTACGTCTAGTTTCATCTCATCTTTGTGACATGATAAAGCTTCGCTGACGACAATATTTAGTCACTATAAGGTGCACAGTCAATGAATGGTTTATTTTTTAGATTATTCATATATAGGCAAGGCAAATTTATTTGTATAGCACATTTCATGTACAGGACAACTCAAGGTGTCTAAATTCCCAATCACTAAGCACAACCAGAATGAATCCATATATAAGGAGCACTGTGTTTTTTGGAGAAAATTAAAGTCTTTTAAGTGTCACCTTAATGCCCAGAAAATACAGTAACTTTTTGTTTCCCAAATATCATGTAATTCAAATATTGGTGTGGACACGCCCACAGCATCCATACACAATTTTACGCCCAGACAATTCAGCACCATCTCATTCCGTAACCATGGCGATTGCAGATTTTGTCTGTAGACATGCAGCCATACTCTGTTGTTGTTAGGTTTTTTTTTAAAGAACATGAACCTGAATTGGATCAGATAGAATCGAAAAGAATCGATTCATAAATTACAGAATTTGATCGATTCCTGAAATTTGAACCGATACCCAGCTCTATAGATGACGATAAAGACTGAAAAATGCATGTGTGTGGTCATGCATTTCAGGTAAAATATGAAAAATGGTATTTTATCCTGGGACTGAAACTGTGTAATATAACATAAAATTTAAGAAAACATTCAAAGAGTCAAACCAAGAGAGTTAAAGATAGTTAAACTCAATGGTCAGTTTACCTGCAGAAGTCACTTATTTCTGTTTTTCTTTGTGTTTCCTGGATATTTCTTGTTAGAAATAAAGACATACATCCATTATAACCCTGTAAAAATAGCAAAACTAAAGCCTGCCTAAGATTTTTACATGGTACTATACTTAATAACTCCATAAAATGAAAAGACAAGCTTGTAAAACAACATCCAAATAAGCCAAGACACAGCATTCAGGAGCTTTTTAAAAGTGCTCAATTCCAGACACAAAGTATTTACTCAGTAAAAAACTTAGCATTGATTAGGAAGCAATTATGTTCCACAACAATGATAGTCTGAACGCAGTGTAGTGGAACTGAATTTTCATTAGTTTTACATAAGTATGCAGGTGATAGATTGAGTAACGCTGCCATCTACAGCCCAGAAATAAACATTTGGTGTGCAGTGACTCTGCCCAAAGGCTGCTGTCACATCACTGAGATGAATTCTTTTAATAAAAACAACCTATAAATTCTTAATACGACAATATTTTTTTTTTTTATTAAGTGTGACTGTAGAAAGAGTAATAACTGTCTATTATTAATGGACACTGTGTGTCATATCAGTGTTGGTCATTATACAACACGCTGTAAGGAACCGTCTGTGCAGGGATTATTTCAGGCAAACCATCAGACAATCTGCTGCAAAAACTAATACAATAGCAGACGTGGTCAAAGTACTCTGTGCTGCAGTAGAAGTACAGCTACTTGTGTGGAAAAATACTGAAGTAACAGTAGGAAAAAAAAAAAGTACAACTTCTCAATTGTCATAAAATAAATCTGCATTTTTGCCCTTTTTGTGGATGAAATAATACTCATTTAAGCAGGAAAAAATCATAAAAGTTTCAAAAGTAAGAAAGATGAATAGTGGCAGATGCAAAAACATGTACAAACTGACTGTATTTGTTCGGTATAGGGCTGTACTGAACCGAACATCTGTTTTCAACGGTTTGGTACGAATACATATACCGTTACCAGTGATGAGCAGGCTGACCCAAAGTGAACGGGTGCCCACGGTCAACCGCAGTTACGGGTCATTGAAAAATATTTTCAATGATATTCAGGTTGTGGTCGGTCAGGTCATTTGAGATAAATGTTCAAATAACACGGTAAATATGCTTTATTAACTGAATTTCCGTAAGGGTGACGTACAATGTCAGAAGTAGTCTACGGTATGGAGGGAGCAAGAGAGAAAATAAAGTTGGTACAGTTGAAGCTCTGGAAAAAAGTAAGGTTTAGGACACGTTCACTGAGATTTTTAAAGGTGAAGAGCGGCTCCCAGTGTTTCGTTTTGTGTAGAAACCGGGTTCAAATGTGTCTTTGGGTGTTACAGTTTGTCGACCCCTGGTTTAGATGCTGCACGCAAGCAATGACATCGGATTTTAACAAAGAAATAAAAGCACGTATGTGAGTAAGGTCATTTGATGTTCATAAAGACCTTTGACTACGGTTTAATGCGGGTCCAGAAGCGGGTCAGGTTTGTCCTTTTCAAATATATGTGACCCACCACCACGAAACCAGGCATAAGTCGCGCTGAGCCGTTCAGAGCTACAGCCAAATTTAGGCTGGAAGGTGATTTGTTATTAGTGTTTACACCTTATCAAAAAACGGTACCTTAACACCTCTATGTTCACTTCCTGTGGTCATTACATTGAAATCCAATCAATAAAGGTGTTTATTGAGTCAATTATTTAAGCGGTGACAAAAGTTCAGGTATTGCTGAGCAAAGACAAAGACGACTTCCACCTCTTTTCGCCGAACAAAACGATCTCCGTTCCGTGGGTAAACACCCAAGTGTTTGGTACGAGGTAAAAGCTTATATTGAATGTTCTGTCCAATGGTGTAAGCCAAATGATTATAATACGTCACACTTCTGTCCTATTATTATAATATATAAAACTTCTGTGACATGTCCATCAGAGTGTCCTTTAACATCTGTCAACAATTTGTGTCAATCGGATACAAATTATTATGCGTTGCTAAGGACTTCCTACCCCAAAACAGTCCAAAACTTTAACGGACAATATCTAAAAATATGCAAATTGTAAAATATGTCCAAATGTGGATATTAAAATGACCATAACTTTGGTTCTACTTGTGATAGAAACATCATTTTTTCACCATCTTAAACCTTAATTTCCACTCTACCAAGATACACACATAACTCTGTTTGGATTTACACACACTTATGTCTGGTTTACTGGTGGTGGGTCACATATTTCTTGTAGTCTGAGTTGTGGGTGGGTTAGTTAAAAAACCGGTTGGTTGCGGGTCGTTTATACGTCGACCCGTGCGTCACTGACCATTACGGCCTTACACTCTGGAGATGCTTTTCCATTCCTTTCTCAAATCCTCATTTGACCCCTGCTTACATGTGGGTCCTCACTTCAGTTTTCAGATAAAAATGTTGTGCTGTCCTGGGTTCAGATCAGGTGACCGACTCAGTCACTGATATTCTTTCTTGACTTTCAAAAGCTCTTGTGTTGCTTTTGTAACCAGTTTCATGTCATCATCCATCTGTAATGTCGAGCACCACTCGACCAGTTTTGCAACATTTGTCCAAATCCGAGCAGGAGCAGAACCCCTGAACACTTGACAATTTATTCTGTTCCTTCTGTCAACAGTCATATCACCAATAAACATCAATGACCTACTTCCACTGGCAGCCGTACATGCCCATTCCTTGAAATTTCCTCTACACTGTTGGACACATAACATAGCCTATTTTGGATCTCAAGCTGTTCTTTTCCTTCTCTCATCAACCTGATATAAATCCATCTTTGATTCATCTAACCAGTGGATCCTATTCCACCACAGGGCAGGATCATTCAGATGTTTTCTGGCTAATGTTGATGTTCCTTTCCTGTGTTTGAGTGTTAGCAGTGGTATGTACCTTGTTATTAACCCTTTTTTTTTATTGACATTCATGAATGAACTTCTTGATTTTACACCTGAAACATGAAGCATGTTCTGGACTTTGGGAAATGCCTTTTTTTTTTCCTTCACTAATAAAAGATTTGTACAATTAGTTATTTCAGCTGAATCGTGGCCTCCATATCCTGCCTTGGACCTCATATTGAGAATTATAATAAACAGCTTCCAAATTCAATATTTGGAAACAGGTCCAGATTTGTTATCTGCTTCATCTGGGAAAGATTAACCAGGGAACAGGACACATCTGTTTTGCCTCTGAAAATGGAAAGACTATTGAAAATAGTTGGATTCTCAGTAATTCATTCAAACCTTTGAATTAAAACTAAAAGCCCACATCTTGATTTTTTAAATTATTATTTCCAGTCCAGTGTGGTGGTGTACACAGGAATAATTACCAATTATGGCAATGACTGCATAAGGCTGTCATTTTATGTCACTGTACACATCAAAATGCAGTAATTGTTTGCAAGTGTTAAAAAAAAAGACAAAAATATACTGCCTTAGTCTCCACATTTCATTATTTTCTTCTTTTACCTGAAACTTACAAATGACTTATTTTCACAACTCTGTTGTTGTCTGCCTCATTCAGTTTCTCATATGTACATTTTCTACACAGTAAATTTTGCAGTGTTAAATCAACACTTAGAGTTTATTTAACTTTTTCCAGAGTGTATTTGGTCCCATTGTCTCCAAATTAACACTGCAAAATCTACAGTGTACCTGAACTGAAACTGAATCTATTTATATATATATATATATATATATATATATATATATATATATATATATATATATATATATATATATATATATATATATATATATATATATAATCACAGTTATGATATTATGCACTTTGGTATCAATACTATCAACATTAGGAGTGATATGTCCAACCCTAAAGGAAATTATTTTTAACAGTTAAGAGTTAATATTACTCATGTTTTATACATAATTTGTGTTCAGCTGATGGGATATATGTACACACAGAGTAATAAATGATGGAGTATCATATCATACCACACACATTACAAAATATATTCCCATGTTTCATATATAAATGAGAAAGTATAACATGGACAAATTATAGAAATTTTCTTTGATCATATAAAACATATCACATAACCCTCTGTATTTCTGCATAAAATTAAAATGCCACCGGTTTCACTAAGTATTTGGCGAGTTGCTCTAGAAACAACATAGATTATATTCCTCTAGTCCCAAATTAAAGTATTTTTGTGTGTAGAGAATGCCAAATGTTAAAAAAAAGCTTTGTTTTCATATGTTAAGTTCATTATATTCATATTTAGGAATTATATTATGGACTGGACAGTGATGACTTGAAACAATGTAGATTTTTCAGTTTCAAAAAACATTGAAAGGGAAGTTAATTAAAGAGTACAGTATAAAATGATTGAATAATATGACTAAGATGAATAATTTAGAGTAAAATATTGTTTTGGTTTTTATTTCCTCTAGAGTTCCATTTCTTGGATTACTGATGATAGGTCAAATAAGCCAAGGCCTCTGTCTATTCCTTTTTCAGTTACAGAATGAGTAAAAAAAAAAGATAATTACACACACACACACACACACATATATATATATATATATATATATATATATATATATACACACACACACACACACACACACACACACGTGTTAACTGAATGCACAGATTGACATCATAGTGCTGTAATTTTGTAACTGAAAATAAACTAATTGTAAACACAATAGTAATGAAATAATCCAATGTGATATTTTCTCCACTAGTCTCAGAAAGTGTTTGAGTTCTTTATCAAACTCCTGTTGCAGAAATGCATGTATCACAGCTTTGTTTTGCGACTTATGACCACTCATTATCTGCTTGATCACATTCCAGAGGTTTTTTTAAAAGGGGTTTGGGATTGGAGATCTAGAGAAGCCTCTTCAGCTTTTTCTACCAAAGCTGCACATGTGTTAAAGCAGCCTGGCATAAAAGAATGTTTAAAATGTGTATGCGTGTCCACAGTGAACAGGACTTGTACCGAGTTACCCTGTCACCCTGCTCCAACACACCTGATTCAAATGATCAGCTCATCATCAAGTTCTGCTGAAGCCTGATAACAACCCACTGCTGTGAATGAGATGTGTTGGAACAGGGTGACATCTAATACCTGCAGGACAGTGGACCCTGAGGACCAGGGTTGAAGACCTCTGCAATAGATGATTTGAATGATCAATATTTATTAGTGTGTGACTTAAGACAGAGAGGGTAAATGATGTTAAATAACTGCCAGTAGTCTTCCTCGACAACCACAAAGCGTCTGCATGACATCTTGCTATCAGGTCATGTTTCTACAAATCTCTCCATAATAGTATATGGGAAAAGAAAAAGTACTCTCCAGTTATTTTCCTGTGTATTTCTATGACAACAGAGGTTCAAACAACCTCAGGCAGAAAAAGTAAAGTGTCACCTTCACAGACACACCCATATATACATGTGTGATGCAGATTCAGGCAGTCATCATCCATTTATTATTGTTGGGTCTCCTCCAGCAGATACAACAATAACATTTGCACTGCTTCGTGTTCCACTGAACTTAATTCTTACCTAAGCATGAGTGTTATACCTATAAAAACCTGTCAACCACACAGTGAAATACATCCATGCTAAACATTCTCTATGAAACCTTGCTGACTGCCTCCCTTTTGACTCATACAAAACCACTTGCAAACCAGGTATGTCGACCTTGTAACAAGCAGCTTGCTGATTAACTAACATGCAGGACTGTAGGGTTTGTAAAAATACCGATTCAACGCCTCTACTTAAGTAACAGTAAAAAAAAATTTTTAAAAAGGACCAATTCTCAATTGTAATAAAGTAAATCTGCATTTTTGGATGAAATAATACTTATTTAACCAGGAAAAATCATAAAAGTTTCAAAAGTATAAAAAATAAAGCCTTTAAAAGTGAGTTAGTGAGTAGATCATGTGTTTGATTGGGTCACAGTTACTCATTTTAATGGGTATGGGCAGGAAATTTTGGAAAAATTGAGCAGAATAAAAGTCAAAATGATAATTAGATATTTTTTTTAAGTTATAAATATGAGACTAAAAATGCATAATTAAAGATTGTGAGATAAAGTCAAAAGTATTAGATAAAAAGTAAAAAAAAAATGTTAAGAGAATGTCAACTTCACAGACACACCCATATATACATGTGTGATGCAGACTCAGGCTATCATTATTATTATCATTATTGTTGTATTGGTGTCCTTCTCCAGCAGATACAACAATAACATTTACACTGCTTCACATGCTGTCAACCACACAGTGAGACATCCATGCTAAACATTCTCTATGAAATCTTACTGACTGCCTCCCTTTTGACTCGTACAAAACCACTTGCATACCAGGTGTGTCGACCTTGTAACATGCAGCTTGCTAACTAACTAGCATACACGTCTGCGGGGTTTGTATTTTTGTAGGATCATATTATGACCACACTCATAGAATTCAGACCACCTCAGCAGAGGCCATGCAAAACATGCTACACATTTAGCTAGCTGTGTAACGCTAGCTAAATGTCATAGGCTGCCTGGGTGGACAGGTTAGTGAGCGGTGGCATAACTTTTCATCTAATATAAACCAAATGCAGATAACATCAGCCTAGTTGTGCAATCAGTACCGTTATCTAAGAAGAAGGTCGATTTGACCAAACTTGGGTCATTAGCTACCGGAGTTGTCTGAACTAAACACCATAATACGTGGACAGGTTTTATCAGTTTTGAAAATAGATACTGTACTTAGATAATATGACACAACCACAGTCATCAGGAAACGTGTGTATGACGTGTTATTGGTATATGACACACACACAGAGAATCAATAACAGTGCAACTACATGGAGCCAAAGAACAGCAACATCATCAAAACATTTAACTTCGTACTTCAGTTTCATTCACTCTTAAACGTCTACCGTGTTAACGCTTTCTGTTCCCTTCACATGTAGTGGCTGTCATGTATCTGACAATGACAACCGCCTACCCAAAAATTAAATGGGAGAATCGTTGTTGTATATCGTGCATACTCTAACCAAGCTAACTTTGGGCTAGCTAGCAAAGCTAAACTTATTTCACACGAAAGGAAGGGCCGACAGTGTCAGTGATGAACTACGTTTTGTCCCGTATAATGAAACAAAGTCTGCGTGTGTAAAAATATATAAAACCAAACTCACCTAAAGGAATGAAGGAAGAAAAAGTGAATCAATGTTTGTAACAGTGGCTATAAAGCTCAGCCAATGGTAATGAAATGGGAGATGGAAACACACGCTTGTAGGAATGGCGCGAGCAACACAACCGGCGCGTGTTGATGACGTCACCCGGATCTTTTCGTCATGAATGAATTGTGCACTGATTGTGTAAGCAAAGTGTGAGTGCAGGCTGTTACGGTGACCGGGAAGGCTCACGACAAAAGCAAAAGCCACAACATAACAGATAACTACAACCAAGGGGCGTGTAAACCTGGTCATCGAGAGCTACTATCCTGAATGTTCTAGAATCTAGATGTTTCCCTCTCCCAACACATTCTGACGGTCATTATCAGGCTTCTGCAGACCTGTGTGAGAGGTTTGTTATTGAAGTAGGTGTGTTGGAAGAGAGGTACGACAAAAGGTGTCAACACAAGAAAGATGCACAACCAAAAACACATTAAAAAATGCAACAGAAGTGAAGCTGCAAGAGAAAAATGCTGCAACAACATAAATAAAGCAGAAGCAAAAACATACAAACCCCAAAAACAAATGCAAAGAAAATTCTGCAAACTCCCAAAACAACTGGAAGAGAGAAATGCTGCAAATTCACTCCACAACAAAACGGAAGTTCACCAAAATAAAATGGAAGAAGAGAGAAAATCAGTGAAGGACAGAAACTGTGACTTTATATATTATATTTCTGGGTCTATTATCTAT
This sequence comes from Siphamia tubifer, assembly GCA_020466265.1. NCBI lineage: Eukaryota > Metazoa > Chordata > Actinopteri > Kurtiformes > Apogonidae > Siphamia > Siphamia tubifer. The sequence goes on along the minus strand of CM035791.1, from coordinate 49,705,758 downwards.
TATTAGGCCTTTGACGTCCCATGTCAGGCACAAGGCCTATTGATACTGCTTGTATTTCGATCTGATTCTGCTCTTTGACCTCTAATTTGACCCCCTGAACATGCATGAATACTCACCAAATTTTGGACACACTTCAGAAGTGTGAAAAATTGCAAGTATTTATAGGACTCGTTAAAGTCGGTAAATAAATATGTCTACAGCACCCCCTAGAAAACGTGAAATAGTTTATATTAGGCCAGATCACACCCTAGTAAAGTTAGAGCTATGAAAATCAGTACACACATTCATCATATGATGATGATGAACAAAAAACCTTATAATGGCCACGCCCATAAGCCAACAGGAAGTCCGCCATCTTGGATTGAAATTTTAAAAATGTTGAATCGTGGATTTTCGCTGTCATTGGAATTTAACGAATTCCTCCTTGGCTGTTGGGCCAAATGAGCTCAAAATCGGTGAACACGATCTACACAAGTGGGACATCAAAAGTTATCCAAAGCCTTCGCCCATTGTAGCCGGATATTACAAACACATACATTATTTTTAACAAAACGAAAAAAAATGGTTGTCACACTTAAATGTGAGAACCATTTTTTTTAATATTAAATTATTTTAGTCGACTAAAATCATTTTAGTCGACTAAAATGATTTTAGATTTCATCAACTAAGATGTTATGAATTTTGGAAAAATGAAACAAGACTAACTACAATTACTAACTTGTGACTAAAACAAAAATTTAATTTTCATTA
>CM035791.1:49699364-49704908 GCA_020466265.1 Siphamia tubifer | reverse complement strand
TATATATATTATATATATATATATATATATATATATATATATATATATATATATATACACAGTATATCCCAGAAACATATCTTTTGAAAATATACGTTTCACCAGTTTCCTTAAACTCATCATGTTAATCCAGGTGTTATTTTATACATGTCAACCCTGAGCAGACAAAAACATCAAGGATCTACTGTACACAACATTTCATTAGATCTAAGATTATAAATAAATTAATTTCTTCCTGTAATCCAATTGTTATTTGTCAAATCATAAGGGGGTCCAAATTTAAAACAGCTGCAAATGTATCTGCACTAGAACTGCTTACGTGTGTGCGCATGTGTGCTCTTAAAATGGGAGTGTCCTCTCACACATTCTCTCACTTTCTGTCATCCTTTACTTTTTGATCACACACTCAACTAAACGGACTCAAAGTTCTGGATGAACAATATGGTGGATTTATTGGAAGTGTTTTTTGTTTCTCTCGGTGTTGCAGTTGTTGTACATTATGTTGTAAAACTACTGCTTTTCATCAGGATACTTTATCCAAAAATATGGTTTCCACTACCTAATTCATTTTTCACGTCTATGGGAGAGTGGGGCAGGTGAGCAATGTGTTCATCAGTGTGTGTGTGTGTGTGTGTGTGTGTGTGTGTGTGTGTGTGTGTGTGTGTGTGTGTGTGAGAAAATGTGGATGCATATTTCAAACTTGTTAGGTTGTTATTTGTACTTATTCGAGGTGTAATAAGACGTTAAATGACATGTCAGAGTATCCTTGTGACCAAGTTCACATAAAGTACATATGTGTCTTAAACTACATTTAAATGTAAATGAAAAAAAAAGTTTTTTTCCGTTTCTTGACTTGTTTCAACTTTTCCCTGAGGGACAAGATTACACTTGCGCAATCCTAAAGCAGCATGATCTGTATCTGCTCTAGAAAAAGACAGCTATTCACACACACACATGGGCGCTGATGAAAAAAAAAGGTTTTTTTTTTTAATTTAATGTTAAATGTAAACTATGGTGCTGTTTAAATAAGATAATTCATCAGATAACAGAAACAGATAAGTATCATCGTGATCATAAATTGTTACTGATTCTTAACATTTATCTATAATTCAACAGATGTGTGTCTGTAGTGTGTCCTGTTTGTCTGTGGAACGTCTAACACCTGCACAACTCCAGTACTATGGTGGATTACAGTGCAAAGTTTATGACAAACAAAAATATTAAACTCATTTCATTTTTCTTTCTAACTTTGTCGCTCTGAACATGGTCGTGCACATTGTCTAAGTCCCGCCCCCTGATTTGTCTACAGCTGTGCCGTAGTGCATTACTAATGACAACTAACTGCTGTTATGGACTTTCACAAGGTCTCTATGACAACAACACAACTGTGCTACACGCTGCTAACAACTTCAGTCCCCCAGGAATTCACAGACATTTGTGTCATTGTTGCGTCCACAGTAAGTCGGGTTGTGACCGAGGCTATTATTACGGCACATTCACACGAGTTAAACAAGGTCTGTAATTTAGTGAATTAACAAACGGAACGTCTGATTCCCCTTCAACTGAACCAATCTTAATGACTGTAGCTACATTACTATCTGTCTCATCCATCGTTCAGCTTTATCACTTCACTTTTAGAGTCTTTTCATTTTTGGTTTGTTTGTTGTTAGCTGTAGTTTAGTAGGCGGAGCCACATTGTCCAGTTTCCTGCTTTTCTGAAAGTAGACAGTGACATTTGAGTGTGGGATGAGCCACTGGCGGCTCACTTCATGACCGTAATAATAAAAATATGTTGCTGTTAGACCAGTTACACCAGTTAGACCAGTTAAACCAGTTAGACCAGCTAAACCAGTTAGACCAGTCAAACCAGTTAAACCACTTCAACCAGTTCAACCAGTCAAACCAGTCAAACGAGTTAGACCAGTTAAACCAGTTAGACCAGTTAAACCAGTTACACCTGTTAGACCAGTTAAACCAGTTAGACCAGCTAAACCAGTTAGACCAGTCAAACCAGTTAAACCACTTCAACCAGTTCAACCAGTCAAACCAGTCAAACGAGTTAGACCAGTTAAACCAGTTAGACCAGTTAAACCAGTTACACCTGTTAGACCAGTTAAACCAGTTAGACCAGCTAAACCAGTTAGACCAGTCAAACCAGTTAAACCAGATCAACCAGTTAAACCAGTTCAAACAGTTCAATCAGTCAGACCAGTCAAACCAGTCAGACCAGTCAAACCAGTTAGACCAGCTAAACCAGTTAGACCAGTCAAACCAGTTAAACCAGATCAACCAGTTCAACCAGTTAAACCAGTTCAACCAGTTAAACCAGACAGACCAGTCAAACCAGTTAGACCAGTCAAACCAGTTAGACCAGTTCAACCAGTTAGACCAGTTCAACCAGTTCAACCAGTTCAACCAGACAGACCAGTCAAACCAGTTAGACCAGTCAAACCAGTTAGACCAGTCAAACCAGTTAGACATACACACACACACACACACACACACACACACACACACACAGATATGGCTCTTGTGACAATCCATAATAAAAGTCCCTCCATAATAAAAGTATCTCCATAATAAAAGTATCTCTATAATAAAAGTCCCTCCATAATAAAAGTCCCTCCATAATAAAAGTATCTCCATAATAAAAGTATCTCTATAATAAAAGTCCCTCCATAATAAAAGTATCTCCATAATAAAAGTCCCTCCATAATAAAAGTATCTCTATAATAAAAGTCCCTCCATAATAAAAGTATCTCCATAATAAAAGTCCCTACATAATAAAAGTACCTCCATAGTAAAAGGTTTGATGGGGTTTTGAGTCCCCATTCAAGCCTCCAAGGCAGCTGGGCCTGACAGGCACTCCTCGCCCCCCAACAGCTCCAGCCAGGGCCAGACTGGCAGGCCATTGAGCAAGGCAGGCCACCGGGAAAAGTCCCAGTCGTCCCCGTGTGCCAGTCCGGGCCTGTTGCTGGGTGTTGATTGGTGCGTCCTGCGTTAGCATGACACAAACCACTACAGTGGTAGACTGTCTGCCCCACCTGAAACTGGGTTTGACTAATTCCACCAGCAGTAACAACTGACACCATTAGCATTAGCATTAGCATTAGCATTATCATACTCACAGATTCCAGTACACACTTCCAAAACAGCCCCAACTAATTATTCTAGTCTTTCTTTCTGCTCCTTTTAACTCATTTTAGCCACTTCCACAACACATTAGTAACAAATAATGTCACATTTTCTAGTTGGTTATGAAGTCATTGTTGGTGGACTCACAGTTAAGAAAACTCAGGGTGCAGAGTAACCCATGGCTCACCCTTCTGACACTCTTCCATTAATTACGCTGCAGGTTCCAGAGCCATTGGAATGACTTACAGGATGTCTTTTGGCATCTTCTAACGAGGCTGTTCCGTCTCCCACAATCCTAAAAGAAGCCTCATAAAAACACAGAATCCCGGGGTGATCGTTCTTTTCTTTCTCTTGTCGACTTTCATTCCATTCCAGCACAGAGGAAAAACAGTCATCAGAACAAGATGTTCTGGGCTGCAGAAATCCTGTCCCTGTCCCTGTGAATTCACTTTTCTTTGGACAATCTGAAACATCATTTGCATAAGATGGTGTTTCCTTCAAAGTTGAGTGTTTTTCAGTTTCAGATGAGCTGGGGACAAAGTATTTTGATTTGATTTGAATGATTTATTTCGAACATGTGCAAAGTGCAACAATAATCAATACAACAATAATAATAATAACAATGACATGTTCGAACAGGAGTAGGATGAAGCATAAGCTTATTTAATTCTACCCCTTCTTCACTTCCCCAATAACCTAGTACAAAAATGATGATAAATAAAATAATAACAATACCAATAATCAATAAATGAAGTACTAAACAGACATATATACAAAAACAAAAAAAAAACAACTAAAAACAAATGAGCAGATAGGAAAGTAGGTAACAAATAGGTTTTTTTTGTTGTTGTTTATTGTTTTCTTTTTTCCTCCCTTCCTTCTTCTTCTTTTCCCTTTTTTCTTCTTCCCTTTTTTTTCTTTCCTTTTTCTAAGTTGTCTGCATTTTGCTCAGAGCATGTATATACAACCAAAAAGAAAAAGGAAAACCTGTTCCTTGCTAGAAATTCATATTTCCATTTGTTATCCACTTAGAATATGGTTTTTTAAAAAAAAACCTGTTTGAACTTTTGTACTGATTCACAGGTTTTCAGTTATTCTACAGAATGACTCCTTTAACTGAAACACAATGCATTTTTAAATTAGTACGTAGACGTGTTTATTTTCTTGAAACAACTTGAAACAACCATTGGACACTTTGTAGTTTTGGTATGAAGACTGTACCTGGGCTATTTACAGCCACGGTTCTCAAACTGGGGTCCGCGGACCCCTAGGGGGACGTGGCGCATGTCCAGGGGGTACGCGAAATTATTCACGGTTTTGTTTTTGTTTGTTTTTTTGCTGTTTTATTTTGAAATGCAGAAGTTTTATTTTGTAGCGAGCGGGCAGAAGTAACAGCGCTGTTTGACGCCAGCTTGACTAAATTGAGACGGATCGAGTCACAGGCTATTTTTAGCCACCCTGCAGCGAACATGGATCGATTTTTGTGTCCGCCAAGTTCCTCAAGAAGTGGTAAAAGAAATGACAATGAAAATGACAATGACAAAAACAAACGCCCTAACCCTAAAAAGAGAAAGTACATTGGTAGTTATATTGAGTTTGGCTTCATTGAGAACAATGATGGGAGACCAAAATGTCTCTGTCTGTCTGTCTGTCTGTCTGTCACACACACACTGTTTTGTGTGTCTTTTGTTCCGTTTATTATTTTAAAATTATTTAAAATTGTTGTTTCTGAAGTGTTCATTTATATTATAATACCTGAAAATGTGGCTGGTTTGCACAAAAGCACTATTAAAAAAGGTTATCATTGTTTCATAATAATCATTGTTAAAGTGTTTTTTGTTTTTTTTTTATCATTTTCAGTATCGCGAGGATGAGGGGGGACATGGAAAAATTTCACCCCTCCAAGGGGGACCTGGGCCAAAAAAGTTTGAGAACCCCTGGTTTACAACATGCAACTGTTTTTTTTTTTATCATTCTGTGACTGTGAGGACAAATGACTATAAGGAGCAGTGTAACAATGAGAGCTTTATGGGTTTATTATTGTAATAAACACTGTCCCTGCCCTTATAATAATTACCTCTGACAAGCAGGTTATGGTTTTTGACAGAGTTTGTTTGTCTGATAATTAACAAGATAACTCCAAAACATACAGATGGATATTGATGATATTTTCAGGATGTGTTGGTAACGTCACAAGGAATGAATTATAACATTTTGGTCGTGATACGGAAGAGATCCTGGATTCTGGATTAATTTGAAATGTATTCTCTATTTAATTTCAAAGTGATCCAGGATCCAGGATCTCTTGTGGATCACCACCAAAATGTAATCATTTCTAGATCTCCCCATTACCAACCTACCCTGTACATTTAACTAAGATCTGTCCATAACATTTTGAGTTATCTTGCT
>CM035791.1:49666864-49696864 GCA_020466265.1 Siphamia tubifer | reverse complement strand
TGTTTGTGTCAAACATAGACATATCACACTATAACTTAATAAATACTGGATATATTATCATAATATTACACACACTGATGCATATATACAGACAACAAAATTATCAATATTGCAAAAGGTCAAAGGTCAAGGTTGCATTTAGCAGAAAGTTTCAAATCACATTATTGGCTGTAATTCAAGAATAGGTTGTCATAGAAACATGAGATTGGCCCAAAATTGGACGAGATTCTCTGAATACTTCTTTTCTCCTTAAAACACACATGAAAAAAATCTCTATTTATGCAAACATGAAGTAATCGGTCGATACATAGCACTTTTCTGATTCGATGCAGATATTAGTAAAAATATGATCATATCCAGGAGAACGCCACAACTACAGCAGCGGACATGTTTGTTCATTTCTGGTTAAAGCTGTGGTTTTTGGTTTCGTAACAACTGTCGGAGTGAACTGTTGACGTAGGTGAGTGTTGAAGGGGTGTCCCAATTCATAGGGGTTGATTTTCAAGCCCTACTGTTTATAGCTCCGTTTGAACAGATAGGGGTGATATGGGATTCAGCCTAAATTACTTTTATTATAATGATTTAATTCATTTGTTTTATTAAAATTAGATTCTGCATTCTTGTTTCAGTTGTTACTGGTGCATCAGAGGGCATAGGAAGAGCGTATGCATTTGCGGTAAGTGTCTTTGTTTTGGTGTGTGTGTAACAAATATGCATGAAATTAAACGTCATACCCCAGGCTAGGGGAACCAGGGCAGAACACAAAAAGCTTCCCCTCCTTCTCCCAGCTTCCAAATAATAACAGGCTGTGAAAATAAAATTCAATTCAATTATCAGTCATTTATTTGAACAACAACATGCGTCAGGGAGAGTGTCACTGAAACAAAAATGAACAGAACTGAGCAGAAAAACCTTCTAACTGCGAAAATAAAACAAAAGAATAATGTCTAAACTTCCGAACCAAAAAAGGAGAAAACAGTGAAAACAAAATGGCTGCCCTAACAGGTAGCCATTATGTCTGCATTTGGTCTGAACCCACGGCTCTAAAACCAGACTGTCCACATGTCTTAATATTTATAGTTAATATTAAGTGCAAAAAGTTTAAGGTGGCGGCCAAGACCAACACCACACTGTCCACATCATGTTTGGAAAAAAAGGAGCACGTTGTCTGCGCTACTGCTCATATCAGGTTAGCTAGCAGATGGTGCTTATAGCACGCAGATTAGCTAACGAGTTCAGATGGCTATGCCGCTTTTTGTCATCTAAGGTGAAGTAAAAGAGAGTGACAGACACACATACGATGTCTGTCTGTCTGTCACTCTCTTTTGTTGTGTTAGCGTAGCACAAATGTCTTACCTGCAGCAGCCACGTTTGGTTTACGTCTGAGTGTGTTTACACACCGAGAGAGAGAGAGAGAGAGAGAGAGAGAGAGAGAGAGAGAGAGAGAGAGAGAGAGAGAGAGAGAGAAAGAGAGAGAGAGAAAGAGACAGAAAGAATAACATGAGACTTGTCGATTCCTCCAAATTTAAGTCGACTCGTGCTATGGGAGTCGACCTGTTGACTTGTCGACCTGTCTGTTAATAGCCTATACAGTACTATATTTACATTTCAGGGCTTTAATTTTATATTATTTTATAATATTTTCTATGTTCTAATATTTTATTTCAAAACACAAATACCAGATTAAAATGACTTAATGTATTTGTGGAAATATTAACCGTCACCAGTTTCTTTCCTCTCCACAGTTGGCCGAGCAGGGCATGAATGTGGTCATCATCAGCAGGACCAAACTGAAACTGGACCAAGTTGCCAAGGACATCGGTAAACTAGGACCTATGCCGGCGTCTCTGACTGCTAAAGGTTTATTCCCGAAACGCGATGCTTCCAGTCACCCATCATTTCCACCACTCCCGTCCATCCATTCATAAAGTTATATATTAAATATAAAATATAAAAGAATGACTTCATGAGCCTAACCTACAGCATGAGAACACTGAACGCCCCGTGAGACGACTTCACTGTGATTTGGGACTTTATAAATAAAATTGAATTGAATTTGGTGGCACACCGTCCACCTGGTCAAAAGTTATGGTCCAGACTAAATTCGGCCATCTTGAAAGTTTTCACCTCCAAAATGTAATCAGTTCCTGTTCCTATCCTAGAGCAGTAGCACGCCAAATGGGACAAATCTGTCCAACTGTTCAAAAGTTATCGCATTAACACGAAAGATCTTACACAGCGGCCATGGAAGACCATTACATCTGCGACGCTCCACGTTTCGGGGGTATATAATAATCAATAATTGTTGTGGATGTTGTCATACTGATAGTTAGCTGCGTTTCCATTACCCTTGGAAATTTGCAAAATGTAAATCATGCTTTAAACAAACTGGTAATGGAAACACCTGAATTAAAAAAAACAGTCAAATATCGATGAACAGTTTTTACACTTTCATGAGGTGGTTTTTTAAGACGTTTCAATATTCTAATATATCGCAAATGTGTAATGGAAACACTTTTTCTGCAATTATATGTCACAGTATGTGACGTACATGGTCACATGATCACTTCTCACAGAGTAAAAATGATGCGATACACGTGGACAGAGGAGGAGACGAGACTTTTCTGGAAATAATTCAGTAGAAAAACATCAGTGTCACTTTAGAGACAAACAGCAGAGAAATGCAGCAGGATATTAAGACGTGGAAATGTTCATCTTCCAGCAGTGAAATCTCGCAGGATGATATTACGACACTCCTGCCTCGAACAACCGTCAATGGAAACATGTTCAAATATAAATATATACAAGTATACTTTGTCAAAATTTTAGGAATATCGCAATTGTTTTACGAAAAACTGTAATGGAAACGCAGCTACTAGAAAAAGCAGAAGTTAAATAAAGTCAAGTCTCTAGCTGCGTTTCCATTACCTTTTGAAATTCGCAAAATGTTAATATCGGTATAAAAAATAATTCAGTTGAAAAAAACACAAACAGCAGAGAAATGCAGCAGGATATTAAGACTTGAAAAGGTTTATGGTCCAGCAGTGAAAACTGGCAGGATCATATTTCACCAGTTACGACGCTGCCGTCAATGGAAACACGTTCAAACTCCAAATGTGACCCGCCACCACGAAACCAGGCATAAGTCGCGCTGAGCCGTTCAGAGCTACAGCCAAATTTAGGCTGGAAGGTGATTTGTTATTAGTGTTTACACCTTATCAAAAAACGGTACCTTAACACCTCTATGTTCACTTCCTGTGGTCATTACATTGAAATCCAATCAATAAAGGTGTTTATTGAGTCAATTATTTAAGCGGCGACAAAAGTTCAGGTATTGCTGAGCAAAGACAAAGACGACTTCCACCTCTTTTCGCCGAACAAAACGATCTCCGTTCCGTGGGTAAACACCCAAGTGTTTGGTACGAGGTAAAAGCTTATATTGAATGTTCTGTCCAATGGTGTAAGCCAAATGATTATAATACGTCACACTTCTGTCCTATTATTATAATATATAAAACTTCTGTGACATGTCCATCAGAGTGTCCTTTAACATCTGTCAACAATTTGTGTCAATCGGATACAAATTATTATGCGTTGCTAAGGACTTCCTACCCCAAAACAGTCCAAAACTTTAACGGACAATATCTAAAAATATGCAAATTGTAAAATATGTCCAAATGTGGATATTAAAATGACCATAACTTTGGTTCTACTTGTGATAGAAACATCATTTTTTCACCATCTTAAACCTTAGTTTCCACTCTACCAAGATACACACATAACTCTGTTTGGATTTACACACACTTATGCCTGGTTTACTGGTGGTGGGTCACAAATATACTTTGTTGAAATTTTAGGAATATCACTATTTTTTTGCCAAACACTGTAATGGAAACGCAGCTAGAGTTGTTCATTTATATGTTGTTACTGAGTGAGTCCTTCTTTTCTAGGTGATTCCACAGGGAAGAAAGTTCACGTAATAGTAGCCGACTTCATACAAGAAAATGTCTTCAGTGAGATCGAGGATCAGCTCAAGGACATGAACATTGGAGTTTTAGGTTGGACATAATTCCATTCTGCTATATAATGGATAATTATCTGCTACCAAAACTCCAGGAAAAAAAGACTTTAGAATGGTGACAAGTGCTGCTTTACTGCTCTGCTGTCCCTCCTGTGAAACTGGATCTGCTTGTGTTTTACTGCAGTTAATAATGTGGGCATGTTGCCCAGCTTCATTCCCAGCACATTCCTGGAGGCTGCAGAACTGGAGCAGGTAGGCCAGTGATCCCTGAGCAGATAGTTCCAGAACATACCATTACTTAACCCATAAACACCCACTGTGTTCATCTGCTCATCTAAACACTTTAATGCCTACACTAGACAGACAGACAGACACAGACACAGAGACACAGACACAGACAGACAGACACAGACACAGAGACACAGACACAGACACAGACACAGACAGACAGACACAGACAGACAGACACAGACAGACAGACACAGACAGACAGACAGACAGACACAGACAGACACAGACAGACAGACAGACAGACAGACACAGACAGACACAGACAGACAGACAGACAGACACAGACAGACAGACAGACAGACACAGACAGACAGACAGACAGACACAGACAGACAGACAGACAGACAGACACAGACAGACACAGACAGACACAGACACAGACAGACACAGACAGACAGACAGATACAACATTTTTGTTTAAAATGTTACATTTACAAGTTAAACATGTTTCCAGTTTGATGTATTTTTTACAGGATTATTTTGGCGACCACAGCTGCCAGCTTTTATTCTGTAAAAACAACTGGATAATTTTTTTTTTTTGACAGTGTATGATCAATTTGGACATTTAGAGGCTCCATGGTTACCGTGGAAACATGATGAATGACTCCCCAGTAAAATTCATGGAGGTTGATCAGGAAGTCACATCAGGTTTTAATGGTTAAATGGTTGGAAACGCCTCAGCTTCATTGATGAGCGTCAAAGTCATGCAGATACTCAGCTCATCATTTTCTTTATTGCAAGATTTTTTTTTCCAATTATACTTTACGAGGACACATTTTCTCCTTTTTTTCTCCTTTCAGACAATATTAGAAGTGGTCAATTGTAATGTGAAGACTATGGTCAAGGTGAGCGTGTGTTTTTACTGAACATTAAACATACACAGACAAACTTTAGCTGTTCTTACGTTCATATGTTAAATCTGATGTTGTATTTATTTGTTATTTTTCAGATGTGTAAAATCATCCTTCCAGGAATGGAGGACAGGTATTCTACAAATGCTCTTGTCATGAGGTCAGGGGTCTCAAACTCATGTTCTTTCAGGGGTCACATTTGATCTACAGTAAAATAATATAATTACCTATAAATATTTTAAATTAAATTTTTTTGTCTTTGTTTTAGTACAAAAAAAAAACCCTATTAAATTATGATAATACTTACTTTTATACACTATCCAAACAAAAAAAGATGTGAATAACATGAAAAAAAAAGATATTTCCTGCGAAAAATAAGTAATTTTTAACAATATTCTGCCTAAACTTCTCATTTGTTCATGTGTTTGATTATGGATCATTTCTACAAAGACACTAAACACTTAGTAAAAGAAGCAGAAAATGGTTCAAATCCTGCTTAATTTTCTTTAGACATTTCAGGTTGTTCATAATTTGTTCAGATTATTCACATTTTATTGTTACCCAATAGTTTCTAAATGTAAATTCTTTCAGAATTTAATGTTAGACAAACATTTGAAGTTCTCATTATTTATTTATCAGCATAATGTGCTAAAAAAAAAAATCCTTGGTAGATAGGGATGATGATAATGACGATTTATTTTTTTTTTTGCCAAGGAATGGGGGGTGGGGGGGAGGTGGGTTAGGACCTGAAGCAAAGGGGGGTGGGGACTGATGTTTTGTTTTTTCCATTAGGTGATGTGCTTTACTGTGCTTTTTGTTTACATATGTTAAATAATGGAAAATGTACATCAAACTTTTTGTTATGTATCTCACCCCTGTATACTTTTTCAAAATTTCTAATTTAATTTAATAAATTTTTTTTTCTTCTCTCCTCTTAAAAACTGGAAAAATCGGAATAAAAAATTTATCACAAAAAAAAAAAAATCCTTTTCACATCAAACCAAGAAGAAAATCTGGACTCGTCATTTCTTGTTAGTTATTCTGTTATTATTTGACTGTAGATCATATTTTCTCTATGTGGAACCTGAACTAAAATATTTTTGAATATTACAAATTTATCCCAGGGCCGGATTGGAAACTTTGGTGGGCCACATTAGGCCCCCGGGCCACATGTTTGAGACCCCTAATATTTAAAACCATTTAGTCATTAAATGTTGATTATTATTAATATTAATGCTACGGGGAGGCTAAGTCACATCCTTCTACTTCCGATCCATGGGTGCTTAACTTGCAAAAAATGTGAATGGGAGTGAATGGAGCGAATCAAGCTAAATTCTGATTCTGTTTGACAAGTGCTCTGAAATTCACATATGATATATTAATAATAAATATTTGATGTGTCATAGACAGACCACCTGTTTTTAATGGGAAACAAATGTGACGTTAGGTTTTATGTGGGTTTAGTCAGAGACTACAATGTGATGTCACACTCCACTCAGCTGTGGTGACGTCACATGTTCTCCAGGCGTGTAGTCCAAATTATTAACGGGTTTTACTCACAAATGAATCAGTTAACAGAAGCAGTTGAAACACACATCAATAATTATCATTTGTTATGAGCTACAACATGTGTGTAAAAGGAAACAAGTCATCACTCATTATAGATAAAAAACAAATCCATGGTCTTTTATCAGAGGAATCAGAAAGTGGTGATTCCAGATACAGGCCTTTAACTTCCGAGGTATTGTCTTGGGGTGTATTCACATAGTAAAGTCCGGACCAAGGTTCGGACCAGAACCGTTTTTTTGCCTTTTCACACTGTACTTATAATCCGGACTTTATTTACAGTATATATATATATATATATATATATATATATATATATATATATATATGCACATGCAATGTAAATAACACTAATTCTAAAGGCATATATTTAAGTACCTTATATTATAATATATGTAACATTGTTCTATAGTAAATAATCAGACCACAGTGCAGCAGCGTACCATGTCTTTATCTGGGCTCCTCGACCATCACTTATAAAAAAATTTATTGTACATGTATGTTTATGAATTTATCATAACTATTGATTGTAATGTTGGTGGTCAATCAATAAACTAAACTATTGTCTGTGATTCAGGTCACATGACAAACTTGATACCATTTTAATATTTTAATTCCCATTGAAAACCATTCATTAATTTTCCGATCTCAGGCCCCATGATCCTCCTGGAAGGGGGCGGAGACTTAAGCTCCACATGATTAAAACTGTTTTTTTTTTCATCTTTTTCTGTTGCTACATTCTGCCCAAACAGGGGTAAAGGTGTTATTGTGAATATTTCGTCTGGAATCGCCTGTGTTCCTTTCCCCTTGTATAGTCTGTACGCTGCTACAAAGGTGAACAACACTTCACTTCACACTCAGTTTTTGTTTCTGTGATGCTCCACTTTTACAACTTGTGCATCGTCTTCTGCAGGTGTTCGTGGAAAGATGTTCTCAAGGTCTTCACGCTGAATACAAAGACAAAGGGATTATTGTACAGGTAACTGCCTGGAAAAAGTTACTGCTGTTAAAATCTAAAAACTTTCTCCAGTTTATTATCCTGACCCCTGTAAGGGGAGGGGGCAACTGTGTTTAAGTCGACCTGTGTGTTTGGGACGGCCATTGACCGAAGGGTTGGCGGTTCGATTCCCGCTCTGTCCTAGTCAGTCCGTTGTGTCCTTGGGCAAGACACTTTACCCTCCTTACCTCCAGTGTCACTCACACTGGTGTATGAATGCGTATGAATGTTTGGTGGTGGTCAGAGGGGCCGTAGGCGCGAAATTGCAGCCACGCTTCTGTCAGTCTGCCCCAGGGCAACTGTGACTACATATGTAGTTTACCACCACCAGAGGGAGCATGTGAGAGTGAATGAATAATGGAACACTAATGTGAAGCGCTTTGGGTGCCTTGAAAAGCGCTATAGAAATCTAATCCATTATTTGTCTGCACCTTTACACACAAACTACTCCACATAATGTTCAGTAAAGGTGTGAGGTGGTCAGTGGCGGACTGGCACCAAAAAGTGGCCCTGGCAATGTTGATATAGAGAGGCCACATTTGTGGGCACATCGTCGGGCACAGGCTTTTTACAGAATAACTCCACAACATTTGCACTTTTCCCAGATTCAGCCAATAAAGCCTTACTCTTCTTCTCTCTTTTTTTTCTGCTCCACCCTTTTCTACTCGCCGTTTTCTCCCCCCTCGATCCATTTTATTTCATTCCGTATTGTTGACCTGCTCGCATTACCCATCATTCAATTGTCATTTGATCCGTCATCTCACCAGGTCAACAATCGCGAGAAAATCCACTGACGACCGAAAAACATCCAAAAAACCTTAGAACAGATTAGACATTAGATAAATTCAGGCCATTTGTCCTTTATAGGAAAAAAATGTCATTATTATTTACTTTAGTAGGTCTATTATTTGTCAGGGTTAACTGGCTGTTTTGTTTGTTTGCTTTTTCCCCCTCTTTTTTGTGGCCGCCTTCAGATTCAAGATGTCTTTATTGTCACTGAGCATTTGCATGTCAGTGAAATTTTCAGTGCAACCCCCGTGTAAAAGATAACAAAATGAAACAAGATAAACCAACTGGAATGCAATAAAAACAGAATAGAATAAGATAAAATAAAATGAAATAAATAAAATGAGATAAATAGAATTATGTGCTCCGCTTTATTATTATTTTTATTTATTCATTTATTGATTTGCGGCCGCCTATCGACGCAGCCGGTCCGCTTTATATTTTCATTTATTTATTTGTTTGTGATGCCACCTGTTGTGGCCGCTTGGTGATGCATTTGCCCACATTGCCCAATGGCCAGTCCGTCCCTGGAGGTGGTCTAGAATAGATCCCATTAAATTTTGAGGGACTGTAGGCAGGGCTCTACACTAACTTTTTTTTCCAGGAGCACACGTGCCCCTAAGTTAAAAAATTTAGGAGCACACAAAAAAATAGGGTCGCAAATAGGTTTTAGTTTTAAATGTTTATTTATTTACAGTGCAGTACTTATGCACAGATACCAACATTGTTGAATGACTGCTGTCATTTGTGTTAATTTAGAGCAGACCATAACATAACTTTGTATTATGGGATGCTTTGTCCTTTGATACATTTTAGAACGTTGTATTGGCTGCCTTGTTATTAGATCCATTTTAGAATGATTAACCCTTTAACTCCTGAGACTGAGACACAGTAAAAAATAAAATAAGATAAAATAAGCAACACAATGAACAAAAAACAGTCAAAGTGATCAGTAAAATGAACAAAAATGAATAATAAACCAACAAAATAATATGTAACATGAACAAAGTAAGACACTAACAGAACACAATTAAAGAAAAATAATAAAATAAAAAAAACAGAAAAATAAACAAAATAAACAACATTAACAGAAACTAATATATATTCACAAAATAAGAAATAACATGGAAAAAAGGACAAAAAACAAAAACCCACAAAACCCAAAATGAAGTAAAAAAAAAAGAAAAAGGAATAAATAACTAGTGTTGTAATTTGGTTCCAGTAGTTTTAGTTTGGGCTTTTTCTTTTTCTTAATCACTTGCTTTTCGACACCTGTACATCAGTTCCATGAACAAAATTCTCAGTAAAATAACAGTTAAAAAAACACTTGAATTTGTCTGAATTTTTAAACTAAACCATCCACTCAGAACGTGTCAGCGCTGACGCATCAGGAGTTAAAGGGTTAATCCTTTCAATATGTGCCGTGTTCGTCTCTATGTGGAGCTGTTCACACACTTTTAATTCATTTCTAGTAGGTTTTCATTAACTCCTCAGGTCTGTGTGTCTTATTGTGTGCTGTAAGAAGCACTCGCACATGTGCGTCTGTTTTGTTTTCCTCGTTCAGACATTGAAATATTTGCTCGCAAATGTGAGTGAAATGGGCGCACTGTAGAACCCTGACTGTAGGTCAAAGGTCACTGTTGCCAAAAATGTGTTGTTGGAATGATAAGCGGGAGGTCAAGTCAGGTCCATTTCCTGCTGTTTCCCTTTTAGCATCTTTTGCTGCTTGTCCAAAGTTGAATCCCATTTCCATCCAGAGGCATTAAAAGTACAAATACTTATGTGAAAAAAATACTCTGGTAAAAGTAGAAGTACTGATTCAACTCCTCTACTGAAGTAAACAATAAAAAAGTACAACTTCTTAATTGTAATAAAGTACAAAAGTAAAAAGTAAAAAAAGTTTTGCCATGAATGCAATATTATTTATTTGTCCAGGAAAATCAGAAGAGTTTTTTTATTAAACCCTTTAAAAGTGAGTTACTGTGTAGAAATTGTGTTTAATCAGGTCATAGTTACTCAGTTTTGTGGATGTGGGAAAGAAATCTATGAAAAATGAAAATTAAAAAGATTTAAAAAAAAAATGAATATGAGAATAAAATATGCAGAATTTTAAGATAAAATGTCAACATTGTGAAATTAAAAGTAAAATGATCAGATAAAAATTCCAAATTGTGACATAATAGTCATATAACTACACAGTTTCTCTCCACTTATTTTTCATACTGTCACATCTGTTAAGTAACAAGTCTATTCTGTAAATGTAAAGAGTATAAAGTACATATATTTATATAAATGTAAAGAGTATAAAATACATATATTTATTTAAATGTAAAGAGTATAAAGTACATATATTTATATAAATGTAAAGAGTATAAAATACATATATTTATTTAAATGTAAAGAGTATAAAGTACATATATTTATATAAATGTAAAGAGTATAAAATACATATATTTATTTAAATGTAAAGAGTATAAAGTACATATATTTATATAAATGTAAAGAGTTGATTATTATAATGACATACTTTTACTGAGTTACTTTCCCCCTCTGCTTCCTTGGCAGGCAGTGGCTCCATTCGGGGTCTCCACTCGAATGGCAGGTTATCAAAAAACCAACATCATGACTCTGTCACCAGAAGACTTTGTAAAAAGTTCTCTGCAGTATCTTAAAGCTGGAGACAAAACATATGGCAGCGTGTGTCACATCCTTCTGGTAAGACGCACCAACAGTTTCCTTTATATAGTGTATTTGATGTATATAGTATATATACTGTATATAGTGTAAATAGTTTATATAGTGTAGTGTATACAGTATATATAGTGTAAATAGTATATATAGTATATATAGTGTAAATAGTCTTTTTATATATTTTTTGTTGCTGTAAACCTGGAATCTCCCCTAGTGGGACTAATAATGGAATATCTCATCTTATTTTATCTTAAATAACAGATTATATAATAAAGTCATGTGTTTGTTCGTGCACACAGGGTGGGTTTCTACAGACGGTTCCTCTCACGCTCCTCTACGCAGATTCTGTGCAAAACGGCCTGAAAAGCTACGTCCAGCGTAAAGTCCCACAGATAAACTTTACAGCCAGAGAAAGAAAACAGTAACTGGAAGAACGAGGAAAACATTTATGATCGTCAATATACTTTTCATTTAGACACTGTTTATTGATTTATAAAACAATGATGAAAGTTGGTTGATATTTGATGTATATATATATATATATATATATATATATATATATATATATATATATATATGTGTGTGTGTGTGTATGTATGGAGCCATTTTTGATACAAAATTAAGTGTATTCACAGGAAATTAATGCGTGTATATTTGGGATATGCATGTGTCTATGGTTGTAGTTGAGCATCAAATAAATATTTGCAAACTGTAAAATTATTCAATTTGTATTGATAATGTGTGTTTGATGTTTGTTAGAATAAGAGTCGAAGAGTTACGACATCAAAAATTACATTTACGAGAAAAAAAATTACCAGTACACTGTCTTCAGTATGAATATGAATTTCTCAGATGGAAGAAAGTGGAAAAAATTTCATTTTACAGAATATTTTGTTTATTTTATTGAATATATTGTTCATTTTATTGAATGTTTTGTTAATTTTTGTTCATTTTACTGAATATTTTGTTTCTTTTACAGAATATTTTGTTCAACTTTGTTCATTTTACTGAATATATAAAATTTTTGTTAATTTTACTGAATATTTTGTTAATTTTATTTAATATTTTGTTAATTTTATTGAATATTTTGTTCATTTTATTGAATATATTGTTCATTTTATTGAATGTTTTGTTCATTTTACTGAATATATTAAATTTTTGTTCATTTTACTGAATATTTTGTTAATTTTACTGAATATTTTGTTCATTTTTTTGAATATTTTTGTAATTTTTCTGAATATTTTGTAAAATTGTTTCTCACCGTTTTGACCCTGTTCTGGACTCTATCCTGTTTCCATGTTGCCGTTTGCTGACGTCAGTGACCATTGATATCACACCATTTAATATTGTACATTCTTATAAATTCATCTTTAATCCACCTCTGTCTCAGAGTTCTGCCTTTAGTTCCCTTTGTGTGGAGACTTTAAGTCTCCGCCCCTTCCAGGAGGCTCATGGGAACTGAGACCAGAAAATTAATGAATGGTATTCAATGGTAAATAAAATGTTAAAATTGTATCTGGTTTGTCATGTGACCTGAACACACACACACTTAATAAATGATAATTATTGATGTGTTTCAACTGCTTCTGTTAACAAACAGCTGATTCATTTGTGAGTAAAACCTGTTAATATTTTGGACTAAACACCTGGAGAACATGTGACGTCACCACAGTCGTCACATATATTGTCGTTTCTTACCAAAGCAGTGGTTCTCAAATCCGGTCCTCATGGCCCAGTGTCCTGCATGTTTTATTTCCCTCTTCTATCACCAAGTTCAATTATTGATCAGCTCTTCAGAAACCTGATAATGATGCAATGGCTTCCAGGTGTGGTGGAAGAGGGGATATTTTTTTTGTAAATACTGTATATTTAATTTGAATTTAAATTTTATTTAATTTATTTGTATTAATTTTTGAATTTAATATTTTTTAACTTTAACATGTTTATGTATTTATTAATCACTATTATTGTTATTTATTTTGAAAAAGAAGAAGGACATATCTAAAACATGCGGGACATGGGGCCACGAGGACCGGATTTGAGAACCATTGTACTACACCCACATTAAACCTAACGTCATGTTTACTTCCCATCATAAACAGGTAGTTCTGTTCCATTCACTCCCATTCGCATTTTTTGCGAGCTAAGTACCCATGGAAGTAGAAGGGCGTGGCTTAACCTCTCCATACATCAGTATTCATACAAAACCCATGTTTCCACAAGAAAAAAAAATGTTTATTAACCTTATTTTTGCTTTTTTAATTTTGTACTTTTTCAGTTCTAACCTCTACCCTCCCAGTCTGTTGTGAAGGTACATTAATAAACAATTACAACCTTATATAGAATCAAATGGTAAATACAAAATTCCTGAGTCTTCCACAGCTTTACTGAGGAAAAAGACAAAAACAATAATATATATATATATATATATATATATATATATATATATATATATATATATATATATATATATTATTGTTTTTGTTTTGTTTGTTGAGGAAACGGTGAACCTCCAGGAATACATCAAGAAAATGTCCCCCAATGACCAACTGCTAAGTGAATGCCTCAGGCAACAAAAGCCCAGTAAGGTCGAGGAACCAGAGGGGCTATCATGGAGGGACAAACCCTTGCATGGCGTGTACCATCGACAAATTGAGGAAGTGGCTGATATGGAAAAGACATACCAGTGGCTGGAAAAGGCTGGACTAAAGGACAGCACAGAGGCGCTACTCATGGCTGCACAAGAACAAGCCCTGAACACCAGAGCAATAGAGGCCGGGGTCTACCACATCAGACAGGACCCCAGGTGTAGGCTGTGTAGAGAAGCCCCTGAAACAGTCCAGCACATCACAGCAGGGTGTAAGATGCTGGCAGGTAAGGCATACATGGAGAGACATAACCAGGTAGAGGACATACTGTACAGGAACATCTGTAAAGAGTATGGACTGGAGGTCAAGGGTCAAGATGGGAGAACCCCCCAAAGGTGACAGAGAACAAACAGGCCAAGATCCTGTGGGACTTCCAGATCCAGACTGACAAGATGGTGATGGCCAATCAGCCTGACATAGTGGTGGTGGATAAACATGAGAAGACAGTGGTGGTGATAGATGTAGCAGTCCCCAGTGATAGCAACATCAGAAAGAAAGAACATGAGAAGAGAAGAGAAATACCAAGGGCTGAAAGAGGAGTTAGAGAAAATGTGGAGTGTGAAGGCAACAGTGGTACCAGTAGTGATGGGGGCACTAGGGGCAGTGACCCCCAAGCTGGGAGAATGGCTCCAGCAGATACCAGGAACAACATCAGAGATCTGTGTCCAAAAGAGAACATTGTTAGGAACAGCTAAGATCCTGCGCAGAACCCTCAGGCTCCCAGACCTCTGGTAGAGGACCCGAGTCTGAAGGAGACACCGCCCACGTGGGGCGAGGGGAACATTTTTATATATATATGGTGCCCACTACAAAAAGGCAAAAAAAAAAAAAAAAAAAGTTAAACTTGTACTTTCCTAGTTCTCAAGAGGTTAAATAAAAAATAAAACATATCTTAAAAAGCCACAGTTCAAAAACACTAACCCTAACCCTCAAACTTATAAAGATGTTTTCTCTGACCAAGCTTGACCAGTCTGGGTGTGGATGTTCGCTCCGTTTCTATGGAAACCTTTGTTCCAGTTGTTTTTAAAACATAAAAAAGCCTTAAATAACAACAAGTTTTAAATACATCTTCAAAACTAGACCCCCACCCCCCACTGTCCACTCTGCTTTCAGGTAAAGGTCATAAATTTTCAAAATCTAAATTCGCTTGACGTCTTTACGTGACATCATGGAGTCTATCGGTGTTATCTCACCTGAGGTCAGAAGGTCAGAGGAAGTGAATGAAAAAAAAAAAAAAAAAAAAACACCTGATACTATCTGGTCTGGATTCTGAGATATCTGTTGACCTTCACTGTCACCTTTGACCTTTATAGCTCAAAATGTAATGGTTTCTTCATTGACAGATTATCAATCAACTCTGAAAGTTTCATTAAAATCCGTCCATAACTTTTTGAGTTATCTTACTGACAAACAAACAAACAAACAAAGACCCAGTAAAAACATAACCTCCTTCACAGAGCTAATAACAGAGTGACTGAACTAACACAGTATAGATGTGATACTCTGCTCAGACAAAGATGGAGTCATGTGTAAACAGGAAGTGCTTCATTATTAGAATAAAATGTCTGTTCTGGTTCTGTCTTTGGAAGAAGTTTCTGATGCTCGTCCCTTTTATTAAAGAACAAATGACAGTTCACTACATTTATCAGCCAGAAGGTGGAGCTCTAAGACCATAAATAGTGAAATAATCAGATGGTTGATCACTGCACCAACCAATGGAACAAACACCACAGAAGACAAACATCTGGAACTGAAATAAATAATAATAATAATAAATAATAGAGTCTTGCACTTTGATAAGTTCACATATTATTATTAATGCTTAAAAATATTACAAATACTGTTTCAACTAAAGAACAAAAGTCTTCCCAACTGTATTCAACAATTTTTTAAAATAAGAGAAAATAACTAGAAAAGCATTCTGAGAGCAAAGACCTCCACCAAGGTAGACCCCCCCCACCCCGATCACCCCCAAATTTAAATAACTTCTTCCTGTTCACATTTACAACATATCCTGAAAATTTCATCAAAATCCGTCCATAAGTTTTCGAGTTATCTTGAACACAGACAAACAAACAGATAAACAGACAAATAGATAAACAGACAAACAAACAAACAGATAAACAACATCAAAAACATAACCTCCTTGGTGGAGGTAATCATTTCAGAGGCCATGTTTGGTATTTGGGAGTTATATTATGGGATGGACTGAGTGATGAGTTTAAAGTGTGTAAATGTGTTTATCTTTAAAAAAAACATTGAAAGACAAATTAATTAAGGAGTAAAATGACTGATGTTTGACACAACTAAGATTAATAATTTAAGAGTCAAATATTGTTTTTTTTCCTCTTTTCTCTCTTGTCTTATATTTATAGTATGACTGATATGATGATGATTCTATAGATTGTATAGGATCCACTAAATAAACCAAAGCTTCTGCGGTTACAGGACTAACCCTTTTCTTTTTTACCTCCATGGTCCTGGAATTAACCTGGATACTGCAGGATATTCACGGCCTGAAGCCTGATCCAGTTTTGACCCTGGCTTGAGCCACTGGTGGGCTGGGAGTGCCTTCTAGGCTCAGGTGCCTTGGAGGCTTTGTTGGGGGTTCAAAACCCCATCAAGACTTTTATTATGTGGGTACTTTTATTATGGAGGTACTTTTACTATTGGATTGTCACAAGAGCCATGTGTGTGTGTCTAACTGGTTTAACTGGTCTAACTGGTGTAACTGGTTTAACTGGTCTAACTGGTGTAACTGGTTTAACTGGTCTAACTGGTAAGACTGGTTTAACTGATCTAACTGGTCTAACCGGTTTAACTAGTCTAACTGGTGTAACTGGTCTAACTGGTTTACGTGGTCTAACTGGTTTAACTGGTCTAGCTGGTTTAATTGGTCTAACTGGTTTAACTGGTGTAACTGGTGACAATCCAATAATAAAAGTCCCTACATAATAAAAGTCCCTACATAATAAAAGTCCCTACATAATCCCCACATAAGGTTAACATTGAGGAGGCCCAAAGTTTGAATCTCTTCCATTAGACCTTCTGGTCCATAATCTGCAGAGAAAACTTTAACAGGAAAATAGGTCTAATTTTTCCAGCAAATGACCTGTTCTACATCATACAGTTGAATTTCTACCTGTTAAATTGCAGAAGTTAAAAACAACCACTAGATGGCAGTCAAAGAGAAGAAACTAAAAACATAGTGTTAGTCAATGGAAGACTGGAGAGAACCACTGTTCCTTCCAAAACCTCATTTCTTATTTATATTATGGTTTTATTGATTTTCTGATTTATTTATTAAATTAACCATTGATCAACAAACATAAAAATATTATATTCAAAACAGTACACTTAAAAATTACAACTAAAAATATTACAGTGGTTTAAACCCTGACTTTGAATCCATCATACGTGTAATTATTTTCCCTCCATCTCATCTCCTGCATGTTATCCAGACTAAACTGAGCCAGGACAGACTAAACTGAGCCAGACTAAACTGAGCCAAGACAGACTAATCTGAGCCGGGACAGACTAAACTGAGCCAGGACAGACTAAACTGAGCCAGGACAGACTAAACTGAGTCTGCTGATTTAATAATTCACAATCACAACTGGACACAATTACAGTGGTACCTCTACTTACGAAATTAATTTGTTCCACAAGTCTTTTCATACCATGAATTTTTCATAAATAGTCACATTTTCAGGTAAAATACTAACCCACAGAAACTTTTAAAATTATTTAAAAAAACAAAGAAAAAGAAAATGTATATTTTAGATGTAATGCAATGAACCAGACATGTGGGTCATTTTCCTCCCAGACATGTGGGTCATTTTCCTCCCAGACATGTGGGTCATTTTCATCCAGACATGTGGGTCATTTTCCTCCCAGACATGTGGGTCATTTTCATCCAGACATGTGGGTCATTTTCCTCCCAGACATGTGGGTCATTTTCCTCCCAGACATGTGGGTCATTTTCATCCCAGACATGTGGGTCATTTTCATACCATTGTGTTTTCATTGTCACTTTCACCTTCAGTGGTGTTTGTTGACAGACATTCGGTGGGTGTAGATCCAAGAACGATTGGCTTTTCGTGGTCTTCCTGGGGTGGGCGGGGCAGGTGCGTTGTCGGGGTGATGACACGAGGACATTTTTCGGGGGTGTTTTTTTCCCGGGGGTTTTGGGGGAGTTCGTGTCTTTTGTTGGTGCTGGTGGACTGATGGCTGCCTCCTCTTTTTTTGTCATCTCCTGTTTTTGGGTGGGTGTCACTTTCTTTGGTGTCGTAGCGGGTGCCTGCTGTGGCGGGGTTTCAGCGGGCGCACTCGGGGGACTTGTGGGGCTCTGTCCTTTACGCGTGTATGGTTAGAACTCTGTGATGAATGAGGGTCAAAGGTCACCAAAAGCATCATGGGTAACCCCCTCATAGCCAATGGGATGATACGTACAGTATGTACATGACGTATTTACCTACAGTATATGCAGTAATGTACATAGTATTTATGTCTGGGGGGGGTTCAGTTTCCTTTTGTAAATAGAATTTTCTTTTATATATTGAGAGACGAAAAATTGAGGAAAAGCTTTTTTGTGACGTCTATTTTTTGTTAGCTGGGTCGTTCGTGAGTAGAGGTACCACTGTATATGGATTTGAATTCTGCTTTAAACACACAATGTTTGACAAGAATATACGGCATATATTAAATACAAAATAAATAAAATAATATATGTATATATATGCATTAATTCCTTTGAGTATTGTGTAGGAGCAGGGTTGCAGACAATACAATTAAATACAAATAAATAAAGATGAATGAATAATAAATGATAAAAAATATAATTGAATGTAATATAATTAATAAAAAAAATACTAAATATATAAATAAATAAATAACTGCAGGGCGTGTGCACATGTATATCATGATGTCGATGCTTAAACAGTACACTGTGCAGCTCTTATATATATTGACAGGATTAATGGATAAACAAAAATGAAATAGTTTGGACTGTTTGGGTCTTTATGGGTTAATATGTTTATCATTAATATAAAACTTGTATTTCATGTAACCTGGGAGTTTCCACAGACGTCTTCTTCTTCTATTTCCCCTCCTTCATCGAGTGAGCGTGTTTTCATCTGCAGCTGAAATCAAAAGTCACACCTGGGACTTTCCTCACCTGAGGAGTTCTGCAATTTAGTGGTGCAATCCCATAATCACTCCTTTTAATTTACTGTTTTAAAAGCCCCTGGAAGATTAAATGAGGTTTTGCAAGTTGATAAGTCAATATTACTGCTTTCATAATAGCAGGTTATGTGGCCAAGGCAGCCCCCACACCCCCCTCTCCTCCTCCTTTACAGAGTATCGTTGTGGGAGCGCTTCTCTTCTGTTAAATAATAGTTTTACCATCAATGGGATCAAATTTTAACCCAAATATGAAGTGGCTTCAGTGTGTCTGAACGCCTGGAACAGACCAGAGCTTCATTAAGTAAAGGGTCAGTGGAAACTAATTGTTTTGATTTCATTGGTTGAGTGAGGGGGGGGGGGGCACTGTGGACATGCAGAGTGAGAGGTGTTGCCGTTGACGACACTCTCTGTGCGACTCCTCTGCTCCCTGGACACAACTGGCCTGTTGTTTGAGTCAACACAAGGTCCAGAGACACTGCAGCCCACCCATTACAGCCCTTCCACTGCAGCCCACCCATTACAGCCCTTCCACTGCAGCCCACCCATTACAGCCCTTCCACTGCAACCCACCCATTACAGCCCACCCATTACAGCCCACCCACTAAAGCCCACAAACTGCAGCCCACCCACTTTAGCCCATCCACTGCAACCCACCCACTGGAGCCCACCCACTGGAGCCCAGCCAATACAGCCCACCCACTATAACCCACAAACTGCAGCCCACCCCTGCCCTTCACATTAAACCCACCTGCAGAAAACCTTATTTTTTATTTTGGGGGGGGTGGGGGGTGGACTGAATGGAACGTATCACCCTCTATGGCGGCTTCACGGCTCATCCTGAGGAAAATGTCCTGAGCACCGCCCCCATCCGTCCGGCCATTGTCATCTAGCATCTACTGTCCCAATTCCGTATATGATGTAGTGCCGACCGTCAGTGATCTGCCAATACTATAGGGGCGGGCCCACGGAGAATGAAGACTCTGACCAATCACAATGTGTTAAAAAAAAAAAACTGGCTACCAATCCCTACTGGTCCGACGAGCTCCGAACACGTCGACTATTATTATTTCTAACAATTTTAATTCCAATTTAGTCATCTAAATCATTTTAGTGTTAGTGTAGTTTCATTTGTCCAAAATTCATAACATTTTATTTGACGAAATCTAAAATAATTTGAGTTGACTAAAAATAATTTTAGTCGACTAAAATAATTTTAGTCATCTAAATCATTTTAGTGTTAGTGTAGTTTCATTTGTCCAAAATTCCCAACATTTTACTATATACTGAGTGATGATGCTTGGGGTAGATGAGTGGGGGTGGGGGGCTTATGTGGTGGGTGAGGTGTTCAATGTCCTGATGTTCTGGGGAAAGAAGCTCTTCCTCAGTCTCTCAGTCCAGAACTGGTTCAACCTTTGTATCTACACATTTGTTTAATATGATGAATTAGATCATACAAGTAATGATATATTATATATGGTATACAGTATTTATATGACCAACGTTATTACATAATTTCTAATTATATTAAAATTTAAGTAACCAGGCTGAATAAAATGAGCCCCCCCATAACCTGGTCTAAGTTTTAAAAAAAAATGGCCTGAAAAATTGGTCCAGTCTAGCGCTGAGTTGGATCAATGACAGTGGATGGAGACACTTATTTTATGTCCAGTTAATAATAGAATGTACAGAAAAATTTGTTTTTTTCTGTTATAGAAAGAATAATGCATAACTTTAATGAACATCTACATGATCAGTGAATTAAATATAGAAATATATTGGATTTTCACTGAAAAAATGCAAAATACAGAACATAAAATTAGAGTAAAGAGTGATGAGTCACTTAAGAAAGGTTAAAAACAGAAAGAAAATAAACCATTTTAGGGGTGGGTGTTTGTTGAGCTGCATTATGTAATAAATGTCCAAAATGTATTAATGTTTTCATTTCATTGAGTAATAAAGGCATTTTGCATTAGATTTTGCTGCATTATTAAGTTATTCCATTTCACAGCAGCAGGTGCTTTGGTGGTGTGGCATTAAACATCCAAAGTGGTTTATGGTAATTAGATATATTAGACATGAGGACAATTTGAAATTACCAATATATTTTGGAAATAGAAATGCGGCAAAATGTATTACAAAATGAAATGAAAACGTTATTACATTTTGGACGTTTATTACCAAATATGGCTCAACAGTGTTACAAATAAACATGAATAAATACAACATATCTATGTATAGAACAAGTAATAAAAATACCACATTTTCTACTTCCTGTTTCAGTCTTTCTGCACTTTGTTTTTTTGTTTTGTTTTGGTTGTAAACTGCACTTTCCTCATGGATGGATCTATAAAATCTTATCTTATATCTACATTTTTCACTGGCTCTCAAAACCCTTTCCATCTCTATACTCACTATAACACACCAGAAAAAACATTTGAATATTTATACGAGCTAACATATTTCAGTGACATAATTACCACCTTGTCTCTCAAACATTGAGATTTATTCTTACTGCGGAGTTTTAGGGGTAATTATTTCTCACAGGAGGAATAATACCTACCATTTCTCTGTTATCCAGAAAAAAAGGTCTTTGAAACTCTAGAAGATAATTCCAACCCTTCATCTTGTCCACATGAGCAGGCTGTCAGGTTAAGGTTGTTCAGGCAGTGATGGAAAGCAAACAGTTGGAGAAGAGAAGGACAAAACAGGCCAGGGTGGAAGGAGACTGTACTGTAAAAAAAATTAAATTAAATAACTTTAACAGTAACATTCTGGCAGCTGTGGTTGAAGTAAATTAAAGACTTTCTAGTATCACTTTATAACCGACACACAACAAACTATGTATTAAAGATGTCATTCCACTGAAAACACTTTTCCACTTTTGTCCTTTTGGAATCTGATGGCTCACCCAGCGTTACCATGGTGATGGCTCACCCAGCGTTACCATGGTGATGGCTCACTCAGCGTTACCATGGTGATGGCATATCCAGTGTTACCATGGTGATGGCTCACCCAGCATTACCATGGTGATGGCATATCCAGCATTACCATGCTGATGGCTCACCCAGTGTTACCATGGTGATGGCTCGCCCAGCGTTACCATGGTGATGGCTTACCCAGTGTTACCATGGTGATGGCTCACCCAGCGTTACCATGGTGATGGCTCACCCAGCGTTACCATGGTGATGGCTCACCCAGCATTACCATGGTGATGGCTCACCCAGCGTTACCATGGTGATGGCTCACCCAGCGTTACCATGGTGATGGCTCACCCAGCGTTACCATGGTGATGGCTCACCCAGCGTTACCATGGTGATGGCTCACTCAGCGTTACCATGGTGATGGCATATCCAGCTTTACCATGGTGATGGCTCACCCAGCGTTACCATGGTGATGGCTGACCCAACTTTACCATGGTGATGGCTCACCCAGCGTTACCATGGTGATGGCTGACCCAACTTTACCATGGTGATGGCTCACCCAGACTTACCAACACATGCTCCTTTAACAGTGGTTCATCACCTCCACTGGCTGCATACTGCATTCACACTAAACAACAACTTTTCCACTTTTGGAATCTGATGGCTCACCCAGTGTTACCATGGTGATGGCTTACCCAGCGTTACCATGGTGATGGCTCACCCAGCGTTACCATGGTGATGGCTCACCCAGCGTTACCATGGTGATGGCTCACCCAACGTTACCATGGTGAAGGCTCACCCAGCGTTACCATGGTGATGGCTTACCCAGCGTTACCATGGTGATGGCTTACCCAGCGTTACCATGGTGATGGCTCACCCAGCGTTACCATGGTGATGGCTCACCCAGACTTACCAACACATGCTGCTTCAACAGTGGTTCATCACCTCCACTGGCTGCATACTGCATTCACACTAAACAACAACAGGAACCAGGGACCCAGAAAAAGACGGTCCATCTGATGTCAGAGGGACTTGAGCGTCACCCACCTGGGGTTAAACCCATCCTCCATTGTAGCGAATCTGAAGTAGCATTAGCATCTACAAGAGAAGACGGCACCACAGTAGCTGCTGCACAAAGTGGGAAAAAAAAACATTGGATCAAACTGGTTCATGTGTCTCTGTGGAAATAAATACTGTTTTTCCTGCATGTTTTCAAAACAAGCAATGGCACCAAACCTAGCTGGATGTTACTCTGGTAAAGGAAAACACACACAGAGAGCCAGAGGGGAGGGGGGAGTGTTCCTTCATGCATTCTGAGCCAATCAGAGACGTCTCGTCACTGTGTCATGGACATGTATGAGGAAGTAGAAGTGCTTCACTGAGGTCTAAACTCTACCACTGCTCTAGTTTAATGTGTTAGCATTAGCGTTAGCACAGACTGGTGCTGCTTCACTGAGGTCTGAACTGATCTAGTTTATTATTATTATTATTACTATTATTTACACTGTCATGGTTTGCACTTTTTCATTGAAAAATATACCAATTTGTTTTACAGTATGGGGTGAAGGGAAGGGAAATATAAGAAGAAGAAGAAGAGCTGCAGTGGGAAGTGGATGGAAAAGGCCGGTGCTTTCAGTGATGACCCAGCGCTCACATATGGCCCGGCTTTGCTTGTAGAGCTTCACTTCAAGGCAAAGGGCGGTGCAAACATAAACAGTGGAGAGGCTGCAGCTGGAGCAGGGAGGCAGCCGCTCGCTTACCCAGACCTCTCTACACTAAACAATGGATCAAGTGACGCACAGGGCTTTGGCAGCGCAACACAGACCCACAAAAGCCCGTCTTCCGCACGTTTATATCTCTCCTCTCTCAATATTTACCCCACGGGAAAACACACATTTTCCATTCCTTTTGTTCAGGAAGGAGCAAAAGAGCAGACCTCCCTCCTTTTGTGTCTCCACCTTCAGGACAGGACGAGGTCAGGAACGACAAGTGCGTCTCCTGTTGCAAAAACTGGAACGAAGACAGTAGTGGTGGAGGTCTGCCTCATCTCTAAACTCTTCACATGTCGGGATCTGGAATTTCGACTTGAATACAACTGCAATCAGCAAAAAGGTTCTGGACTTTTTAGAGACCGATTCCAGTCATTGTGTCATTATGTGAGTTTTCAGAAGCTTTACATTAGCCTAGCAGTGCTATCTCTATTCATTCCATGTATGGGTCTAGTGGTGCTTCATAGACAGAGGAGGCGGGGCTAAAAGGTTGTCTTTCAAATCCTCTGTATGTAATAGGACGGTACTACAACCAATCAGTGTAATCTTTAGGATGACGTAGTTAGAGCGCCGGGAAGTTGACAGAGGAGTCCGGAGAAAGTTAGGAATGACTAAACAAAATGGTGGATTATGGAGCTGAACGACTGTTGCTTCTGTAAAAACAATTTCAAGATTGTTGACGTTTCCTCACATTCTTCACTCATCTGTGATAAAAGAAAATCTACACCTGTTGTTGTTGTTCTTCGATGGTTGTTTACGATTGTTTCTCTCTGAATCGTTTCAAGTTTCACTTTGTTACTCCCGCCCTCTGACTCTATACTTCACTGTGATTGGTCGTCAGTTTCTTGCCAAAAGTTACATTGAATGAAACTAGACGACTACGGTAGAACATTAGACTTGCTGCTGCTTGGGGGGGTTAGCATAGCTAGGCTAGCTTTGCATGATTTTCACCCCCCGATATTTATATAAATGTAAAGAGTATAAAGTACATAAAACATCTACTTAAGTACAATAATGAAGTATTTTTACTTCATTACTTGCTTTCATGTTGTGTTGTTTTTTATTGTGTTTTTAAGCACTGATACAAACCAAATTTCCCTCTTGTTGGACAATAAATGTCTGAACTGAACTGGGATCAGCTGGTACAGGTTTAATTTTGCACAGTTCCTTTGCATCATTTCATTAATATTCACACAGTGGGCTGAGCACAGGGAAACAAAGTGAGGATTAGTCTGTTGGTGCATTATAAAGTTAGCCTGTGTGTGTGTGTGGACTTATATTCCTATCATTATGGGGACATTGATATGTTTACACAGTCACACCATAGGGACCTCTGACACTATGGGGACCAAAATTCAGGTCCCCACAAGGGTTAAATATAAATAAAGGTCCCCACTAGTAAAACAGAAATGATGTGGTCCTATACATACATGAATTTATTTTTTCCACAAAGTCCCCATAAAGCATGAGGGGAAACAGTTGCAAAGTGAAACATGTATTTTTCAAAGGTTTGAAGATGTTTACTCTAAAGAAAAAGATTGATTTCTGTTTTATTCATTTATTTATTTTGGATTATTTATTTTTATTTAATTCACTCATTTTTACAATTTTAATTTTTTTTATTTTTGGGTTTACTCTCACTACCCAATGGTTACTTGATTACAAACTTGGTCCTCATGAGACATGTAAACGAGTGTGTGTGTGTGTGTGTGTGTGTGTGTGTGTGTGTGTGTGCATCTGTGTTATATCTCTTTTATTATGGGACACAATAGGGAACGGAAGAACCCAGGAGCCAGTGAATTAACCCAAATTACAGCTAACAGTTGCCGCGGTAACTGGATAGGAATGAGGGGCAAATGGTGTGTAATTTCCTAATGAAGAGGAGGTGTTCTTCGTTTTCACATTTAGAGACCTCCTCAGTCTGTTACCGTAACAACAGTAACACTCCAAACCCTCTTAATATTCTACTTTACTTGCTGAGTCACATTAAAGTTTGGTTTTGTTTAGATACAAACTGGAACATTTTTATGTTTAATGACAACAACTGTTGCCCCGAGGATCACATGATGTTTAGTAAATACTGAGGCTGCACGATGTTAGAAAAAAAGTGACATTATGATTTTACTTTTCTTTTTAAACCTGCGATGTATATTTGTGATATGAAAAAATCATCAGGAGTAAATAACAGCTGTGTGGTGTCGATGCTAACGGTCAAACAGATTAGTGGTCGACAATGAACATAGGTTTGACGCTCATCCTTCTGTAACTGAAATAATTAAATACAATTAATAATTAAAAATTAATTAAAAAGACAAATAAATAAAATTCAAATAAACAAATGAATAAAACATACAATACTTGAATAAATAAATAAGTAAATAAATGAATAAAAATAATTACATAAAACATTTAAAAATCTTAAATGTAATAAAGTAAATGCATTTTAAAAAAGACAAATAAATAAAACATGCTTTTTTAACTAGCCTGCCTCAAACTGCAAGAAATATATTTGAAAAGGACGGACCTGACCCACATTTTTAAAAAGTAGTCAATGGTTTGTATAAACATCACATGACCTTTGACCTCACCCACATACCTGCATTTAATTCTGTGTTAAAATGCCATGTCATTGGTTGTAAATTAATGTTTATAAATATGTTTGTTCTGCTTCATCATTCAAAAGTTATCAACGCTAACGCAGCATCTAAACCAGGGGTCCACAACCTGTAACACCCAAAGACACATTTGAACCTGGTTTCCATGGAAACAAAAACACTGGGAGCCGCTCATCATCTTTAGAAATCTCAGCCAATGTGTCCCAAACCTTAATGTTTTTGTTTGGATGTTTCCGGAGCTTCCACTCTCCCAACTTTATTTACTGTCTTGCTCCGTCCAAACCGTAGAATACTGACCACGATGGACGACACCTTCAGTTAATAAAGTGTATTTTAACAATAACAATAACAATATATATATATATATATATATATATATATATATATATATATATATATATATATGTGTGTGTGTGACCCACCACCACGAAACCAGGCATAAGTCGCGCTGAGCCGTTCAGAGCTACAGCCAAATTTAGGCTGGAAGGTGATTTGTTATTAGTGTTTACACCTTATCAAAAAACGGTACCTTAACACCTCTATGTTCACTTCCTGTGGTCATTACATTGAAATCCAATCAATAAAGGTGTTTATTGAGTCAATTATTTAAGCGGTGACAAAAGTTCAGGTATTGCTGAGCAAAGACAAAGACGACTTCCACCTCTTTTTGCCGAACAAAACGATCTCCGTTCCGTGGGTAAACACCCAAGTGTTTGGTACGAGGTAAAAGCTTATATTGAATGTTCTGTCCAATGGTGTAAGCCAAATGATTATAATACGTCACACTTCTGTCCTATTATTATAATATATAAAACTTCTGTGACATGTCCATCAGAGTGTCCTTTAACATCTGTCAACAATTTGTGTCAATCGGATACAAATTATTATGCGTTGCTAAGGACTTCCTACCCCAAAACAGTCCAAAACTTTAACGGACAATATCTAAAAATATGCAAATATTAAAATATGTCCAAATGTGGATATTAAAATGACCATAACTTTGGTTCTACTTGTGATAGAAACATCATTTTTTCACCATCTTAAACCTTAGTTTCCACTCTACCAAGATACACACATAACTCTGTTTGGATTTACACACACTTATGACTGGTTTACTGGTGGTGGGTCACACATATATATATATATATATATATATATATATATATATATATATATATATATATATATATATATATATATATATATATATATATATATATATATATATGTTAACTGAATGCACAGAATGAAATGATGTTGCTGTAATTTTGTAACTGAAAATAAACTAATGTGATTATTGCAAACACACACATTATGGCGTTGATGCTCAAACAGTATATTGTTCAGCCGTAGTAATTAGTGACAGTTTGCAGACTCTCTTAACCTCATGGCAGATTGAAGGGATAGAAACTTGAGCCACAAATGACTGAAGGCCCGGGTCACCAGGGGTCACCAGGGGTCAACACTCATTCACAGCTTTTCTATAATCAAATCAAACCAGGTGTCACAGTTTTGACTTTTGCAAATAAACCCACAGAGCCAGAACTGTTCCTGCTTCACTCTGCTCACTGTCCGCTTTATAACACACTCACACACACCACCCTTATCATACAACACAACATAAACACACTTCATACTCCGGCCTTGACATATAGACACCGTGCTAACGACAGAACTGAAAAAAAAAACACTGCATGTTAACCTCTGTAAGTGGGAGAGTTACAACCCAAAACATAATAACTGCCATTAACATCATAATACTTTGTAAATGTAATAAGGTATTACATTATTGACAGGTTATTACATTATTGACTTTACACTAAAATAAACTTTGACAATGTAATATATTGTGTTTAACTTTCTTTTATTTTTACAACCATGTCAGATGTCTAAATAATTCTTCTTAAAAAGAGGGTTTACAAATCTGTTTGTCTACATTTTGAGCCTTTATTACTAGCTTACATTGTTAGCCTGCATTATTAGCTTAAATTGTTAGCATTAATTATTAGCCTGCATTATTAGCATTTATTATTAGGTTACATTGTTAGCATTAGTTATTA
This sequence comes from Siphamia tubifer, assembly GCA_020466265.1. Lineage (NCBI taxonomy): Eukaryota > Metazoa > Chordata > Actinopteri > Kurtiformes > Apogonidae > Siphamia > Siphamia tubifer. The sequence goes on along the minus strand of CM035791.1, from coordinate 49,668,464 downwards.
GCCTGCATTATTAGGTTACATTGTTAGCATTAGTTATTAGCCTGCATTATTAGGTTACATTGTTAGCATTAGTTATTAGCCTGCATTATTAGGTTACATTGTTAGCATTAGTTATTAGCCTGCATTATTAGGTTACATTGTTAGCATTAGTTATTAGCCTGCATTATTAGGTTACATTGTTAGCATTAGTTATTAGCCTGCATTATTAGGTTACATTGTTAGCATTAGTTATTAGCCTGCATTATTAGGTTACATTGTTAGCATTAGTTATTAGCCTGCATTATTAGGTTACATTGTTAGCATTAGTTATTAGCCTGCATTATTAGGTTACATTGTTAGCATATATTGTGAGCCTGCATTATTAGCTTACATTATTAGCCTGGATTATTATCTAGATCGTTCATCTTGATGGTGAGTCTCAGTTGAGTACAGCTGAGCGGAAGTACTTCTGACTTTTTTTCTCATAAATTTGACTTTTCTCATAATTATTTTTTATCTCATACATTTGACTTATTTCATAATTCTGACTTTTTTCTCATATTTTGACTTCTCTCTCTCTCATAAATGTGACTTTTTAATCTCGTAATTTATATTATTTTTATCTTATAATTATGGCTTTTTTATTATCTCCCATTTATGACTTGAACTTTTGGATATTTTGGATTTTTTTTCAGTTTTTTCCTGCTTAAATAAATATTATTTCATCCATAGCAAAAAAAAAATGCAGTTACTTTTTAGTTTATTACAATTGAGAAGTTGTACTTTTATTTTGTATTACTTTTACTTCAGTAAAGCAGTTGAATCAGTACTTCTATTTGTCCACACCAGTAGTTGTACTTGTACTGCAGTACAGAATAGGAGTACTTTGACCACCTCTGGTTGAGTAGAATTATGCAGATCGACCTCAGGGATAAGAGAGCATTGTTTTGCACTGAGCCATGTTTGCTGGTTTCCATTATCCTTCCACCGCTGTCAGTTTTTCTATTGTTGGTCAAATACTCTCTGCGATCTCAGCTAAACCACACGATGACTAGAGAAAAAAAAAACAAAAACGATAAGGATCTACAAACCTGGGAGTGAGTGAGGGGTTTGGGAAACTGAAAAGCTTTTTTATTTTCCTCCTCAGATTTGAACAGGTGTGACAGATGTGTGGTTTTTCTACCACCCACTACATGTACAAGTACTACATTATTGGACTTAAGTAGTTTTTAGGTATCTGTACTTAACTAGAGTATTTATTTTTCTGGAAACTTTTTACTTTTACATTTCTATAAATATACTGTATGTACTTTATACTCTTTAACATTTTCAAAATACTCATGAATTTTTCAAACTAGACAAATGTGACAGGGTGAAAAATGAGTCGTAAATCAGTAAATCAGAAATTGTGATTTACAGTATAATTAAATATTTTTTAATACCAATTTTTTCTTTTTATTTTGTAATTCTGCCTTTTCTCATAATTTTGACTTTTTATCTCATCATTTTAACTTTTTAATCTAGATTTAGACTTTTTATCTCCTAAATTTTCCTCAGAATTTTGATTTATCTCATGATTTAGATCATTTTTTTATCTCATAATTATGCTTTTTTTTCATAT